>SJYT01060696.1:211796-255542 GCA_006410635.1 Cephalophus harveyi
TCCTGGTTCCTGGTGCTCACAGAGTTCTGTTTGTGCCCGCCAAGAGTTTGTTTCCCAGTCCTATGTAAGTTCTGGTCACTCTACGGTGGGGTTAGTGGGGTTAGCCTTCAAGAGGGCTTATGCCATACCCAGGTCTGCAGCACCCAGAGCCTCTGCCCCTGTGGCAGACCACTGCTGACCCATACCTCCACAGGAGACAACCAAACACAAGAGACTGTCATACTGAGTGAAGTCAGTCAGGCAGAGGAGAAATATACGACATTCTTTATATGTGGAATCTAAAAAGAAATGATACAAATGAACTTATGAAACAGAAAGAGACTCAGAGACTTAGAGAACAAACTTACACTTGCTGAGGGGAAGGGTCTGGGGAAGGAATAGTTAGGGAGTTTGGAATGGGCAGGTACACACTGCTATATTTAAAACAGATAACCAACAAGGCGCTACTGTATAGCACATGGAATTCTGCTCCATGCTATGCAGCAGATGGGAGGGGAGTGTGGCGGAGAATGGATGCATGCATACAAATGGCTGAGTCCCTTCATTGTTCACCTGAGACTATCACAACATCGTTTGTTAATCGGCTATACCCCGGTACAAAGTAAAAAGTTTAAAAAAAAATAAAGTGGAGTTTTGGATGAATGGAGACAGAGGGAGGTGGATTGACATATGATAAACAAATACAGCACAAATTAATTGTATAATCTTTGTGGTGTTTATTGTAAGAGTCTTTCAATTTATGTTTGGAAATTTTTTATAATAAATTATGGGGGGGGTGGAAAATGATGTACAAAAAGTGTTTTTTCAGTGTCTTAATACCTATACATACTTTGTTTCAGATAGTAATGCCCATGCCACAAGACAAATCAGATTATTTTCTGTAAACGTAATAATGGCACCCTGAATTTCCAGTAAAACCTCTTCACTGGATACTCCAATGTGTGGACACTGTCTTCAAAATTCTGAGCACAATATTTCAAACAGAACATTTTTTATTTTTTAATCAATAATTGCTATACAATAGTCCTTAACTAATTCCAAAATATAAATTATTGAAACCCCTATTGTATGAAAATTGAAGAATTTAAAATCTTATTTTAAAAAATACTGTTGAGAGACAGAGATTCCAAAAGAGCCTTTAAAAAGTCCTTTTGTATATAAATCAACTATTTGCTTGCTTGCTCAGTTACGTCCGATTCTTTGCAACTCTACAGAGGGTAAACCTCCAGGCTCCTCTGTCCATGAGATTTCCCAGGTGAAAGTACTGGAGTGGGTTGCCATTTCCTCCTCCAGAGGATCTGCATGACCCAGGGATTAAAGCCACATCTCCTGCATCTCCATTGGCATTGGCAGGTGGATTCTTTACCCCTGAGCCACCTGGGAAGCCCAAATCAACTATACTTCTATATTAAAAAAAGAAAAGAAACAAATTTTCCTAAATATTTTCATATTTAACAAAACCCAAAAACAGCAAAGTAAGTAAATTATTTTTAATTTCCTAATATTTCAAAATAATAATTATTACAGAAAAATTAGGCCATTCGGGTATGACCTAAATCAAATCCCTTATGATTATACAGTGGAAGTAATAGATTCAAGGGATTAGATCTGATAGACAGAGTGCCTGAAGAACTATGGATGGAGGTTTGTGACATTGTACAGGAGGGATGATCAAGATAATTCCCAAGAAAAATAAATCCCAAAAGGCAAATTGGTTGTCTGAGGAAGCCTTGAAAACAGCTGAGAAAAGAAGAAAAGCTAAAAGCAAAGGAGAAAAGGAAAGATATACCCATTTGAATGCAGAGATCCAAAGAATAGCAAGGAGAGACTTTTTTTTAAAAAAGCCTTCCTAAGTGATCAATGCAAAGAAATAGAGGAAATAGAAATGCAAAGAAATAGAGGAAAACAATAGAATGGGAAAGTCTAGAGATCTCTTTAAGAAAATTAGAGATACCAAGGGAATATTTCATGCAAAGATGGACACAATAAAGGACAGAAATGGTATGGACCTAACAGAAGCCTATTAAGAAGAGGTGGCAAGAATACACAGAAGAACTGTACCAAAAAGATCTTCATGACCTAGATAATTATGATGGTGTGATCACTCACCTGGAGCCAGACATTCTGGAATGTAAACTCCAGTGGGCCTTAGGAAGCATCACTCCCAACAAAGCTAGTGGAGGTGATAGAATTCTAGTTGGGCTATTTCAGATCTTAAAAGATGATGTTGTTAAAGGGCTGCCTTCAATATGCCAGCAAATTTGGAAAACTTAGCAGTGGCCACAGGACTGGAAAAAAGTCAGTTTTCAATCCAATCCCCCAAAAAAAGCAATGCCAAAGAATGTTTAAACTACCGCACAATTGCACTCATCTCACATGCTAGCAAAGTAATGCTCAAAATTTGCCAAGCCAGGCTTCAACAATACGGGAACTGAGAACTTCCAGGTGTTCAGATTGGATTTAGAAAAGGCAGAGGAACCAGAGATCAAATTGCCAACATCCGCTGGATCATGGAAAAAGCAAGAGAGTTCCAGAAAAACATCTATTTCTGCTTTATTGACTATGCCAAAGCCTTTGACTGTGTGGATCACAACAAACTGGAAAATTCTTCAAGAGATGGGAATACCAGACCACCTTACCTGCCACCTGAGAAATCTATATACAGACAAAAAAGGAACAGTTAGAACCAGACAAGGAACAATGTACTGGCTCCAAATTGGGAAAGCAGTATGCCAAGGTTGTATATTGTCACCCTGTCTATTTAACCTCTATGCAGATTACATGATACAAAATGCCAGGATAGATGAAGCACAAGCTGGAATCAAGACTGTAGGGAGAAATATCAATAACTTCTGATACACAGATGACACCACTCCTATGGCAGAGAGCAAAGAGGAACTAAGAAGCTTCTTGATGAATGTGAAAGAGGAGACTGAAAAAGCTGGCTTAAAACTCAACATTCAGAAAACTAAGATCATGGCATCTGGTCCCATCACTTCATGGCAAATAGATGGGGAAACAATGGAAACACTGACAGACTTTATTTTCCTGGACTCCAAAATCACTGCAGATGGTGACTGAAGCCATGAAATTGAAAGATGCTTGCTCCTTGGAAGAAAAGCTATGACCAACCTAGATAGCATATTAAAAAGCAGAGACATTACTTTGCCAACAAGGGTCCATTTAGTCAAAACTGTGGTTTTTCCAGTAGTCATGTATGGATGTGAGAGTTGGACCATGAAGAAAGCTGAGCGCTGAAGAATTGATGCTTTTGAACTATGGTGTTGGAGAAGACTCTTGAGAGTCCCTTGGACTGAAAGGAGAACAAACTAGTCAATCCTAAAGGAAATCAGTCCTGAATATTCATTCATTGGAAGGACTGATGCTGAAGCTGAAGCTCCAATACTTTGGCCACTAGATGCAAAGAACTGACTTATTGGAAAAGACCCTGAAGCTGGGAAAGATTAAAGACAGGAGGAGAAGGGGATGACAGAGGATGAGATGGTTGGATGGCATCACCAACTCAATGTACGTGAGTTTGAGCAAGCTCAGGGAGATGGTGATGGACAGGGAAGCATGGCATGCTGCAGTCAACGGGGTCACAAAGAGTCGGACACAACTGAGCAACTGAACTGACTGAACTGAACAGCTAAATTAAATATTTGCCATCCCTTTCTCATTAGACCATGGTTTCTCAGCATCACCAGTTTTAGCATTTGGAGCCAGAGAAATCTTATATGCATAGAGTTGTCCCGTGCCATGTAGGTTGTTTAGCAACATCCTTGGCCTCTACCCACTAGATGCCAGTAATACTTGTTTCAATCATGACAACAAATGTCTCCAGACGTTCCCAGAGATTCCCAAATATCCCCAAGGCAGAAATTGCCCCTGGTTGAGAACAGCTGTTCCAGATTCTTTTCTTGATAATTCTTTTTCAGTATCTCAATGAGTTGCATACAGATGCATTTTGCTTTTTCCTGGATAAATCACACATCAAGAGGAACTTATTCTGTACATTTTTTAATCGATTTACATGCCTAATGTTATGCATTTATAAAGAAAATTTAAGTTTTTTGTCTGTGTGTTTTCAGCAAATGGACTTCTGCTATTTTATTTACATTTGCGTTAAAAAAATTTATGTCTTAGAGACCTACCCATGCTAATACAAACAGGCTAATTGCACTTTAACTGCTATATACAACAAATATTTCGTATTTACTGGTAGGATATATATAAGAAGGAAATGGCAGCCCACTCCAGTATTCTTGCCTGGAAAATCCCATGAACAGAGGAGCCTGGAGGGCTATAGTGCATGGGATCACAAAGAGCCGAACAAAACCTTGTTTTCTTTGGAATCCTAACTCTATAATTACAGTCATTAAAATCCACCTGCAATGAAGGAGATGCAGATTCAACCCTGGGTCAGGAAGATCCCCTGGAGAAGGAAATGGCAACCCACTCTAGTATTCTTGCCTAGAAAAATCCCATGGACAGAGGAGCCTGGTGGGCTACAGTCCATGGAGTCTCAAAGAGTCAGAAAAGACTTAGCAACTAAACAACAATATATTAGTTTATTCTGTCCTTCCTGTTGATGGGTGTTTTGTTTGTTGCCCGTTTTTCAACACTGTAAACAATACTGCAGTGAACATCCCTTGTACATGTTTTATTCCTTTATTATTACCTTAGTCATACATGTGTTTTCCAAGGGAGAAGCAGAATACTGTTACAGAGTAAGATCACTTAAAACTCTAATGGACACTGCCTAATTCTTTTTTCCAAAGTTGCTCTACAGTTTTACTTCCATTGACAGTATTAGAATGCCCAAATATTTCTGCTGTTCATATTTGAAAGGAAACAGAGATTGAAAAGGAGTTCTTGAGTTGAGCCATGTTGAAATTATAGCCAGTGTGTACTCAGTAATGGGTTTCCCTGATGGCTCAGACAGTAAAGAATCTCCCTGTAATGCGGGAGACCCAGGTTTGATACCTGGGTCAGGAAGATTCCCTGGAGAAGGGAATGGCAACCCACTCCAGTATTCTTGCCTGGAAAATTCCATGGACAGAGGAGTCTGGTGGGCAACAGTCCATGGAGTCACAAAGAGTTGGACCCAACTAAGCGACTAACACTTTCACTCGGTCTTAGGAAAGTCCCTTGAAATCTTTCAACCTACTGCCTATTGTCAGTGTATTAGTTGACAACTGAAGGTGTTTTTGACTGACTGTGACAGGATAAGGATATAGTAAACAAAATCGTTCCTCAGGTCCAGCCTGTCTGAGCCCACAGCACCTTCACGGTTTGCAATTAAATTTTGGCAACTTGGCAGGTAAAGAAGGTGGGGTGAATGTACAACCTGGAATCCCAAGGCAAGTTGGGACTACTCTGGGCTCCAAGGTTGCCTTGGAGCTCTGAGAGATCTTGAAGAAAAGTGCGGAGGGAAGCCAGTCTTCTTGCCTTTCATTGATCTGTGGTTGGCCAAAACAAAAATAGGACTGGAAAATAAATGTGGAATTACAGAAACATCTGTCAGCTTTATCCAGGATGGGAAACCAGTTAGGTTAAGTCTTCTGTCTGGAGTAAGAATTCAGAGCTCTTATTTTCCTCTGCCTGGTTCTCCTGGCAGCAACTCAGGGACTGTAAAATTCAGATACTCTTGAGACTATGATTCTACTCATTAAGTACTTACTGAGAACTTATTCTGTTCCGGGCACTGGCATCTGTACTAGGAAATCAAAGGTGAAAAACAGACACTCCAGCTCTCATAGAACTTATTTTCTGATGGGGAGGAAAGGGCATGGTGGTGTGAGGTTGATGCAGTGTAACCATCTGGGTTCTGTGGATAAGAGAGGTTTTTCTCCTGGGATGCAGAAGGGCAGTGTTTCCTGGGCCTGAGAACCTGAGTAATTTGAATATTTCTATTCAGTGTTTCTGAGAATTTATTGGGGTTGATTCCTTGTAAGTCTCAGTGGGGGCCACTGGGCCTTGGAGAGGAAGACAGCTGGGTTAGGAGGAGATTCAGTCCTTCTCCCAGCAAAATAGTCAGTGACTCTATATCAGAGTCTAGAGAAGATGTTGCAGAGGTGGTTCGGGAGCTCGCGCGGCTCTTGGGGACATGAAAAGACCCAAAGGGCATTTCTGGCTGGGGTAATATCCAGAGGTTCCCCAGAGTGGGCACTGAAGGGAAATTTCCTATATTATTACATCATTGCTAGAGATACAAGTTCTGCTGAAAGAGCTATAACACTTCCCAAGTCAGAACGGGTGTCCCAGGGATTCTCCTGCCAATACCTGAAGTAACCCTGCAGTGCATAGGGCAGCCAAAGGAGAACGCTGCGCAGGAAAGTCCCTGAGTCCATGGGGCATAGACAGCCAGGCCCTTTGGCAGCTATAAATTTTGGGTTCAATGTAGAATATGGGGTCAACCCTCCACTTACACTAGTTTTTTTCCCCAGTGTTCTATTCAATAATGTGTCTAGGTTGGTTTTTGCAGGTCTTACCAAAATTGTAAAAAGCTCAGAATTGTGAGTCACTTGAACTGGGAATAATTAGAAAAATTTAGGAGAGTTGATTTGGGGGACAGAAAAGAGCAATCATGACAGATGCAAATGCAGGCTTAGGAGGAGCCTTTGACATGAAGTTACTCTGTGCAGGGAGAGGTCTTTATAAACCTGAGCCTGTGGGTATTGCATGTGTGTGTGTGTGTGTGTGTGAGATGGAAGGGGCTTAAAGACATCTCAGCAGAGAATAGACTATTCCAGTAAGGACTGTGCTGTGCTTAGTCATTCAGTTGTGTCTGACTGTTTGCAACCCCATGGACTGCAGTCCCCCAGGCTCCCCTGTCCATGGGGATTCTTCAGGCAAGAATACTGGAGTGGGTTGTCATTTCCTTCTCTGGGAGATCTTCCCAACCCAGGGATTGAACTAGGGTCTCCAGCATCATAGGCAGATTCTTTACCATCTGAGCCAAGGATTAGTAGGAAAGCTTTCTGTATCAAGCTCCAGGGTTACTAGGTTCCTTCTAGTGCAAAGAGGCTGGCAGTAAAACATGGAACCATAAAATCAGAAAGACATGGGGCTTTGGGGCGAAAGACTTGATGCAGAATAAGTGCCTCTTGCTGTGTGAATTATCCAAGACAAAGTAAAATGAACCTATGGCAACTCACTGAAATACTGAGAAAGAATTATCGAGAAAAGGATCTGGCACAGGGGATCTCAATCAGGGGCAACTTCTGCCTTGGGGACATTTGGAGACGTCTGGAGACATTTTGGTTGTCACGACTGTGACAAGCATTATTGGCATCTAGTGGGCAGAGGCCAGGGATGTTGCTAAACACCCTCCATTGCACAGGACAACTCCATACAAATAAGAATTCTCTGGCCCCAAACACTTATATTGGAGAGGCTGAGAAACCATGGTCTAGTGAGAAAGGGATGGTAAATATTTAATTTTGCTGTACTAAAGCATATTTTGAAAGATTAAAAAATTAAATTGTGTGTTTACTTGGCTGTTTTGTGTTTTGTTAAATATGAAAGTATTTAGGAATAGTTCTTTTCTATTTTTTTATATAGGAGTATACCCACCTGCCAATGCAAGAGACATAAGAGATGCAGGTTCTATCCCTGGGTCAGGAAGATGCCTTGGAGAAGGAAATGGCAATCCACTCCAGTATCCTTGCCTGGAGAATCCCAAGGACAGAAGAGCCTGGCGGCTATAGTCCCTGGGGTCAAAAGGAGTCAGACACAACTGAGCACGCATGCACATAGCTAATATACACAGGAAAGGTTTTTTTAGGTCCTTTTGGAATCTCTCTCAACACTATTTTTTAAATAAGATTTTAAATTCCTCAGTTTTCACACCATTTGGGGTTTCAAGAATTTCTTTTTTGCCATTGGTGAAGGACTATTATATAACCACAGTGGTGATCTTGGAATTGAGGGCAAAGAAGAAGAGAGAGGAATGAGAGAACTGAGGTACTGGTCAAGAGAAATTGTAGTCTTATGCGTAATATTTTAATTTTTGCAAAGAGAAAATGTGCATGCAAATACCTTGCAAAATTAAAAATTAAATTTAAAGAGGGAAAGAAAAGCTCTAGTAGTTCAACCTCTGCAAGGGAAGGAAGGCTTTAGATGAAACTACCAGAAAACAGCAACCCTCAGAACTGGTGCAATGATCGGGGACAGGATTGCCCCTGTATGTGGGCAAAAAGGCATGGCTTTATTAAAGTCACTGTGAATGCTCTCAATATAAAAATACAGATCTTTCACTTGGAGAATTCTTTGCTGGGAAGGGAGGCTATGTATCAGGTGGAAAGTTGAAGCAGATAACCTATAGCATGTAATTCCTAGAAAGCAGCCTAATCACCCGATACATAATGACAGCAGCCACACACTACCAAGTATTCACGTGTGCCAGTCACAATGCTAAGTACTTTACATGCAGCTTCTGAGTCCATTATCATAACCGTGCAGGTGTGTATAGGTATTTTCATCCTCAGTCAGTTCAGTTCAATCGCTCAGTCGTGTCCGACTCTTTGCGACCCCATGAATCGCAGCACGCCAGGCCTCCCTGTTCATCACCATCTCTCGGAGTTCACTCAGACTCACATCCATCGAGTCAGTGATGCCATCCAGCCATCTCATCCTCGGTCGTCCCCTTCTCCTCCTGCCCCCAATCCCTCCCAGCATCAGAGTCTTTTCCAATGAGTCAACTCTTCGCATGAGGTGGCCAAAGTACTGGAGTTTCAGCTTTAGCATCATTCCTTCCAAAGAAATCCCAGGGTTGATCTCCTTCAGAATGGACTGGTTGGATCTCCTTGCAGTCCAAGGGACTCTCAAGAGTCTTCTCCAACACCACACTTCAAAAGCATCAATTCTTCGGCGATCAGCCTTCTTCACAGTCCAACTCTCACATCCATACATGACCACAGGAAAAACCATAGCCTTGACTAGACGGACCTTAGTCGGCAAAGTAATGTCTCTGCTTTTGAAAATGCTATCTAGGTTGGACATAACTTTTCTTCCAAGGAGTAAGCGTCTTCTAATTTCATGGCTGCAGTCACCATCAGCAGTGATTTTGGAGCCCAAAAAAATAAAGTCTGGCACTGTTTCCACTGTTTCCCCATCTATTTCCCATGAAGTGATGGGACCAGATGCCATGATCTTCGTTTTCTGAATGTTGAGCTTTAAGCCAACTTTTTCACTCTCCTCTTTCACTTTCATCAAGAGGCCTTTTAGCTCCTCTTCACTTTCTGCCATAAGGGTGGTGTCATCTGCGTATCTGAGGTTATTGATATTTCTCCCGGCAATCTTGATTCCAGCTTGTGTTTCTTCCAGTCCAGCGTTTCTCATGATGTACTCTGCATAGAAGTTAAATAAGCAGGGTGACAATATACAGCCTTGACGCACTCCTTTTCCTATTTGGAACCAGTCTGTTGTTCCATGTCCAGTTCTAACTGTTGCTTCCTGACCTGCATACAGATTTCTCAAGAGGCAGGTTAGGTGGTCTGGTATTCCCATCTCTGTCAGAATTTTCCACAGTTTATTGTGATCCACACAGTCAAAGGCTTTGGCATAGTCAATAAAGCAGAAGTAGATGTTTTTCTGGAACTCTCTTGCTTTTTCCATGATCCAGCGGATGCTGGCAATTTGATCTCTGGTTCCTCTGCCTTTTCTAAAGCCAGCTTGAACATCAGGGAGTTCACGGTTCATGTATTCCTGAAGCCTGGCTTGGAGGATTTTGAGCATTACTTTACTAGCATAAGTGAGGAAACCAGGTTCAGAATAAGTAGTGAGCTGAGATGTAAAGACAGGTCTGTCTTATATCCAAGCCCACTTTCTTTTTTTTTTTATTGGAATATAATTACTTTACAATGCTGTGTTAATTTCTGTTGTACAACAATGTGAATCAACCATGTGTATGTATGTGTGTATATATATATATATATATATATATATAAAACACCTCCCTCAAGAGCCTCCCTCCCACCCTCCAATTCCACCCCCACTAGGTCATCAGCAAGCACCTAGCTGAGCTACCTTGCTAAACAGCAGGCTTTCACTAGCTATCTATTTTACACATGGTAGTGAATACCTGTAAATGATACTCTCCCAATTCATCCCACCCTCCCCTTTCCCCTCTGGGTCCACATGTCCATTCTCTGTCTGCATCTCTATTCCTGCCCTGTTAATAGGTTCATCTGGACCATTTTTCTCACTCTCTTAGGCACGATGCTATACTACACCAGAAATTAAGGGGCCCTGACCATTTGAAGTGGGTTAGGGTTTTGTAATTAACACAGGGATGCATGGTCCTTTTCTAAAATGCTTCCCAGAGCTCCAAATAGCCCTATGGCTTACTAGGCACCATGGAATCGTTTCTCCATGTCCAATAAAATGAAGTTGCCTTTAAAGAACATTTTTCTGGATCTGACATTCCTCAAATGCTGTCCCAGGAGCTGTGTGATAATGGAGTTTCATTGTCATTTGAAAGAAGTTGGAGGAAAAGGGAAATGAGTCCCAGGCGGGGCAGATCTGAATGGTGTAGCAGAGGAAACACTGTCCCCATGAACACAAGCAGCTGGGTGTCTGGATGTATCATAAAATTTTATTGTGAAATGCACAGATGATGGGCCAGCTGCAAAGCATCAGGAGTGTTTATCATAATCTCCCAGCACATTCTGGCTGTGCTCCCCTTTGACACTGTTTTTTGTGGGCTTAACCTAATTGAGATGAAGACATCAAAATGACTTCAAGGTGTAGCCCTTCTGGGAGGCCCACCATAGGCTTCCCTCTCTGAAGGTCATTGTACCATTTGTCATGATGGGCTGGACACTAGTGGGGAATAAATAGTATTAACACGAGAAGATAGCATGACCCGGAGTCAGTTTACCGAACTTTGCCTGGACATCTTTATATTACCAACTTCATCAGTTATCAAGCTCACAGGGAGGCCATCTTATTGGCCGGACATGGTCAATGAACAAGATCACCAAATGCTACCATGCTATACAACTATGCATACATGTGTTTGTGTTTTAGTGAATGAGACAATCTACAGCCTAAAAATAGTTTTAACCTCTCCCTTTCTCTCCAGCCATCCCACATACCTGGGCTTCTGTAAGCAATTCTATCTTTGGTAATAATTCCTTCATTTAGATTAAACTTTGCCTTTTCCCTTAAAGTCATGACATTCTCAACCAGGATTCCTCCTCTAAAACACTGAACACAGAAAATGTTCTGAATGACTCTTGTTTTCTCTCTCAAGGATAATACATAACTAGTACCATTCTAGATACACAGGAAAGATGTTAAGTTGTTACATACAAAGCTTGCATTATGCATTAAGACTTAATTTATTTACTGTACTCCAGTAGAGAGACACTTGCTTACACCTAAAAACTTATACAGCTATAGGATTAAGCCATAAAATCTCATAATGGAAATGCCTTTTACAAGTTGTCAAGTGCTATGGTTACCACGGGGAAAGAGTGAGGGGGAGGGATAGATTGGGAGTTTGGGATGGACATGTACACATTTCTATTTATAAAATAGCCAACAAACATATATTATATATATATATATAACCAACAGGGGCTCCTGTATAGCTCAGAGAACTCTGCTCAGTATTCTGTAATAACCTAAACGGAAAAAGAATTTGAAAAAGAATAGATACATGTATATGTATAAATGAATCACTTCTTGTACACCTGAAATTAACATAACATTGTAACCAACTATGCTCCAATACAAACTAAAAAAATTTTAACCAAAAAATAAACTCATTAGTAGAAGAGAAAAAAACAAGTTGCCAACTGCAACAACCCCTTCTTATTCGTTAATTCCTAATGATATCCTGAAAAGGGACCAACTAACCTCTACCTGAACCACTCAGTCATCAGAAGCAGCAAACATTATTTATGGAGAACTCTCACTGTCGGAGCTTTCCAGGTGACTCAGTGGTAAAGAATCTGCCTGCCAATGCAGGAGGTGGGTTTAATTCCTGGGTCAGGAAGATCCCCTGAAAGAGGAAATGGTAACCCACTCCAGTGTATTCTTGCCTGGAGAATCCCATGGACAGAGGAGCCTGGTAGGCTACAGTCCATAGGGCCACAAAGAGTAGGACATGGCTGAGCACCCATGTACCCACTGCCAGAAATTATTCCTCTGAATGTGGAAGGAAAGGACCAGATTGTGGGGAGTCTTGAAAGCTAAATCAATCAAGACATTTGGACTCCATCTCGTAGGTAGTAGCCCATTAATCCCCCTGCTCTCTTCAGGGCCAGCACAATCCCAAACATATTCTCCTCTGATTCTGCCAAATTCTATTATGTTATTTCAAGGAGCAGCACCCTCAGAACTGCTGACAAGTTCAGAAAGCCAATGCAGAACCACCAGGTAGATGCTATCAGTAGGTAACGCCATTCATGTCTCTCACGGGAATTTGCCTGGCAGGGTAGACAGTGCCTGGAGGAATGCCATCCCTGCCTGTAAGCTACCAAGATTCCCCTGTACCTCCTGGGACAGCTTGAAAACAGCCCATCAAGATGTCTTATCTGGTTTTTCCACATCAAGTCTGGGCTGAGGTTTGGGGCGTCAAGTTGCAGACTGAAGGGAGATTTATGGTCCTGTTATCAGCTCTAGACAGCGAGAGGCTGTGGTCACATGGCAGGGAAACAATTTCCCAGCAGGGAAGGCCACAAGTAGGGCTGCTGGTTGCACCTGGAATCACCTGAGCCCATACAGTCCCCGTGAGCAGGGGCACTGGGCTGAGCGCTGGAAATAGAAACGTCCTACAGGTCCTGGGAAAACAGCTCCATCCACTCAAATGCTATGAGTACAACCACTTACAAGCTCAGATAGTATTGCCCACAGCTAAATCCAGTCACATATTTCGGCGCCTTTAAATCATTTCAACAACATATAAAATAGAAAGCCTATCACAGCTGTTTGTGGGTAAGGAGGTCATGATAAATGGAGAGGGAGTGAGAAGACACCTTGGGGGTTTACTCATGCTCACGCTCACACCATGGAAGGGGCAGGCTGTAGGCTGTGCTGGTAAACTCCCACCCTCCAAGGACAAAAATGAGATTTAACAAGACTACCTCTACAAGTCAGGCATGGGCAAGAGGAGTAGGCAGGAATAAATCCCATTGTTATAGAGACCATAGGTCTTCTCCAGCTCAAAGTTTCTACAATTGTGGACCTTCACCTCCTCTTCTCACAAATCCTCCTCCTCAACCATATATACATATACATGCACGTAAATATATATACACACACATATATATATATATCTCTCATGTGTGTATGTGCTCAGTCATGTCTGACTCTGCGACCCCATGGACTGTAGCCCACCAGGCTCCTCTGTCCATGGGATTCTCCAGGCAAGAATACTGGAGTGGGTTGCCACTTCCTTCTCCAGGGGAATCTTCCTGACCCAGGGACTGAACCCATGTCTCTTGCGTCTCCTGCACTGGCAGTGGAATTCTTTACCGCTGGCACCAGCTATGTATCTGTGTATATTTCCTGCAGGTGTTGGCATTTTTTTAAATACATGTCCTCCTCATATCATCATATACCACATGCTATAAACTCCTAAAAGACCGCATCAATATACATAATTTCATAAATGTAATTGTGTGTATGATGAGCTACCAGCTTCCCCATTCTTAGTTGCACCCTCACATTGCTCTATGTTGAACACACCACCCTACCACCTTCCTTGTTGATGAGTAGAGTGCCCTAAGAGAGAACCTCTCGAGTCCCCTCCCCCAACCACAGCTCTCTCCCAGCTTTCAGGCATGGGGAGAAAACAGAGTAAAATCTCAACCCTAAGCACCAGGGAGAAGCATCTAGTTATTCCAGCCTTCTGCTCAGTCTGCCAGCAAAGAGTTTAGATTTGCCAAAGAGATCCCCTTCCAGTAGGCATGAGGCTAAAGTCACCACTAACTCCCCTTAGCCTGCCGCACAGATATCATCTGCTGAGTCAGGGCCTGGGCTAAACCTGAGCAGGTGGCCCCAGGGGAAATGGCTCTAGTGTGCCCAGGAGCAGCTGTCTTCTTCAGAGCCTTGCTCAAAGCACAGTCTCTCCAGAGATTCTTCCCTGGTTTATCCTGAGTAATTGAGTAGGAGCTGGACTGCACTCAACAAATATTTACTGAGTGCCTCCAACATAGAGAACATGATGTCAAGGAGCCATTTCAATTCTGTTCAATTCAACTAACATTTATTTGAAAGTTTTTATTAGTAAGAGGTGGAGGATAATGGGCTCTGAGCCATCCTGTCTGGTTCACATTCAGAGTCACCATCTCTTTGGATATTTTAAAGTTATATGAGTTAATATACCCAAAATAATTAAAGCCATGCCCAACACAAAGTAAGCACTCAGTGCATCTTGATCATTATTAAGGTTATACAGTATGTACTTGGCTAACCCGTGGGGAAGTCACGATCAGTAAGTTGTCTTCCAGCCCCCAAGGAAGATACAATCTATGGAACAGAAGACCCAGAGGCATTTCAACACAGTTTTGTTTGCAATCAGGCATGACACCATGATAGACCCTAAGCACTTCACAGGTACCCCATCACATTGTGAACAATGTTTAAGAGTAGGTCAAACAGAGAAAGACAAATTTTATGTGGTATCACATAATATGGATACATGATATTATGTAGAATCTAAAATATGATACAAATGAAATTATTTACAAAACAGAAAGAGACTTGCAAACATGGAAAACAAACTTATACTTACCAAAGGAGAAAGGGGATGGAAGGCATTAGGCATTTGGAATTAACCTACACACACTATATAAAATAGAAAACAACAAGGATTTAATGTGTAGTACAAGAAACTATATTTGATATATTGTAATAACATAAATGAAAAATAATATATACATATGTGTATATGTATACATGTATACAACGGAATCACTTTTCTGTATACCTGAAATTAACACAATATTATAAATCAACTATACTTAAATTTAAAAAAAAATAGAACGCTTGACGCATGTAAGCACTCTAACATCTATGTTCCCAGGTTAAATCATTGAGCTGAGTGGAAAGACAAATTGTGTAGAGCAGGGAGTAATGCCAAGCTTGCACCAAAGAAAAATCACTTATTACTAAAGGAAATAGGAAATTTATTTCATAAGTGTATAAGAAAGTGCTACTGGGCCACAGGTAGTTCTGTCCAAACAGTAAGGGTACTCAGAGAAACTTTTGTCTGCTAATATCACCCAACTAAAATGAATAAGGTATAAGAATGTTTATTATCTTGCATAACAAAAAGTCTGGAGGAAGGTGGTTCAGAGGTTGGTTCAGAAGCTCAATTACATCATTCCATCTTCAAACCTAAGCCTTTGACTTAATCTTTAAGCATCTGTCCCCACGGACACAGAATGGCTGCCATAGTTCCAATCTTCAAAGGTAAATATGATAATGGTCAGCAAAGAATTTCCCATGAACCTCTTTTTTTCTGAAGTCACATGCCCCTGAAATCCCATTTGCCAATATTGAATCACATGGTCAGGCCCTAGCTGCAAAAGAATCTGAGAAAGCAAGTGTCTGACTATTTTAGCTTCTGTGAAGGGAGATAAGACGCACTAGAAAAGTGTGTAACCAAGAATATCTGCATAGTGAAAATGTGAACTATCTGGAAACTGTGGATGCTTACTCAAATGATGTGAGTTCTTATTGTCCTAAAGTAGTAATTGTGTATTAGTTATTATTAGCTCATTGGATCTGGCCTTAAAAAGGTTTAATCCCTGCAAATGTGCAGCCAAATATTCTAGTCCTTCAAAATGGACTACCAACGTGGAAAGGCTGAGCACTAGTTCAGTACATGTTAGTAAATGGTACTCATGCAAATGAAATGTTATGGGGAGTGAGGGGGACTGGTGAATGAGCTAGGAGTTCTTTATATATCTGTATAGTCTTCATTTCATAAATAATTTTTGAACATCTGCTCTGTATCTGGCACCATTTAGAGCAGTAAATAAGACTAAGTCTCTGCCCTCATGTAATTTAAACCTAGTGGGTGTGATCACATCACCTTTTGTCCCCAAGACCCCTAGATCATATCATCCTAGGCTTGCAGAAGTTGTTATTAAACCTGTTATTCTGTGACCCTTCTTCTGGTACTAGTCCTTACACTCTGCAATTTGGCAATTCTATTGTCTGTGAATATTCTTACCCTCATAAAAGTGCCTTTCTCCATCAAGTCTGCCAACTTTGAAGAATAAGGAAAGCAGGACTTCCATTAATTTGGGGGCCCCTAAAGTACAGGCTATTCATCTTATTTACAGTGGCAATTTGGCAGAGCAAAAAAAGGGCAGCCTAATGCACTCATCCCAGGTCTGTTACTTCTCAGCCATATAACATTGGGCAAGTCACTTTTCAAGTCTATATTTCTCATCTGAAAATGGGCAAGTTAACAGGGCTTGTTTGCTATACAATGCTACAAAAATGCGAAAACCTGGTACCAAGCTTAGACAAAATATGGGTGCAATGGCTGGCATAGTGTAGACACTCATTAGATGGGAGGCCAGTAATCATCTTCACTGCTACTTGACTTCTATTCTCATCTGCCACTTGTCAAACAAAACTCACCCCCAGCAGCAGGTGGCCAGGCCAGTCAATTAATGCCCGCAGATGGCATGCTGATCTGCTAATTGGTCCAAGGCCTCCAGAATCTAAATTGGTGTGGTCGCTCAACTGCCAAGGACATCAGGTTTTCCTCTCTCCCTCCTGCTGGCCACAGCCCCGCTCCTGAGAATTCCGATGAAAACTCTGATTCTCTGGGGACACGTCAGCAGATTGTGTTGTTAAAAATAACTCATTTGGACCCTGATCTAACATTTATGAGGAAACAGAAGACACTTAGCGCCATCTTTGATTTCTTTATGTCCACCACCATAAAAAAAAAAAAAAAATTTAAAAACGATGGGGCTTTTGCCATTCCTCCCATGATTCAGCTCTTCAACACCCAGACTATTCCCTGACTGGGTAGGAGGTGAACAGAGGGCCTGAGAAGAGACCCGGGATCTCAAGGAAATGTCAAGTTCAATTATTTATTCAAAGTGGCAGAGCATTGTGTATACTCACTGCCATGAAGCGATCAATTTTTAAAAGAACTGTGTATTTCTACATGTATAAATAGATGCCATTTTTTTTCCAAATAATCAACTTAGTCTCCCAGCAATTCAAAAAAAAAAAAAAAACATCTGCTTTTGTAAGCTCTCTCACCACAGATGTCCTTCCTGAGTTTTAAACCATGGCATGTGTATGAACTTCCTGCTAGGAAGTATGGGCAGCTCAGCATTTGTTGAGGAAGAACCTCAGCATATATTTTTTCCTTGCCATTCTACAAACATGGCCTGTTACCCATACATCAAAGCATCAGCATGTCCTCAGCACATCCTCTCCTGTGCACTTAATGTATGGTAATGCAACCGAAAGGATAGAGAACCGAAGGAGAGAGAGGAAACAGATGGAGAAAGAAAGCTCCCCTTTTACAGCCCAAATGGGTACATGTCTATGGAAAGGTGTCTTCTTAAATAAGAAGAGTAGGAGAAAGACTCTGGGCAAAAGCCAAACAAAAGGAGCCAAGTTCTTCTCATTGCCATTTGAGACACTGATATGAAGAAGGTTCTTGGGAATTCATCGTTTCGTGTCAAATTTCAGGAACAAACTGCAGCTCTGCTACTTGTATTGGTCAGTTCAGGCTGCCCTAACGAAATACCACAGACTGGGTGGTTTAAAAAACAGGAGTTTATTTCCTCTCAATTCTGGAGGCTGGCAGTTCAAGATCAAGAGGCCAGCCAATTTGATTTATAATGAGAACTCTCTTTCTGGCTTGTAGATGACCACCTTCTCATATATCCTTATATGTCAATGAGAGAGAGAGACAGAGAAAGAGAGAGAGTTGGAGTTACTCTCCAAATATAGTCCATGAGGGTGAGGGCTTCAACATATGAATTTTAGGAGGATGTAATCAGTCCACATCATTGCTAAATAACTCGGTCTTTCTGAAGCTCCCTTACCACACTCTAGATCTCTAGATGTAGGCATCCTTAGCACACACTGGCTGCTACAAGATGTGGTGACCCAGGGGCGCTAGCTCACTAGAAGCCCTCAACTTAAGTTCTAACCTTCTCTGTGATCACAGGCCTTGCTTGTGAAAAGTCTTTGTCAATATTCAAATTTATATTTAAAAGGAATTGTTGCTTTATTACAGGATTCCTTAGATAACATATGTTCTACAAATTATTAAGAGAAACAGGAGTATCTGGGTGGGAAGAGTTTGGGCTTCCTGACCTTTGGAAAGTTATTAGAGATGAAGGAAGTCCCATGTTCACTGCAGCATTATTTATAGTATCTAAGATATGGAATTGATGTTTTTGAACTGTGGTGTTGGAGAAGACTCTTGAGAGTCCCTCGGACTGCAAGGAGATCCAACCAGTCCATTCTGAAGGAGATCAGCCCTGGGATTTCTTTGGAGGGAGTGATGCTAAAGCTGAAACTCCAGTACTTCGGCCACCTCATGCGAAGAGTTGACTCATTGGAAAAAACTCTGATGATGGGAGGGATTGGGGGCAGGAGGAGAAGGGGATGACAGAGGATGAGATGGCTGGATGGCATCACTGACTCAATGGATGTGAGTCTGAGTGAACTCCGAGAGATGGTGATGGACAGGGAGGCCTGGCGTGCTGCGATTCATGGGGTCGCAAAGAGTCGGACACGACTGAGCGACTGAACTGAACTGAACTGAAGATATGGAAACAGCCTAAGTGTCCATCAAGAGACAAATGGATAAGGAATGTGTGGTACATGTATACAATGGATATTGCATATAACTCAGTCATACAGAAGAATGAAATCAAGCAATTTGGGACAACATGAATGGACCTGGAGAGCATTGTGCTAAGTGAAATAAGTCAGAGAAATACAAATATAGTATGTGATATGGGTAAAGAGACTCAGCAGGTACAAACTTCCAATCATAAAACAAATAAGTCCTGGGGATGTAATAAAAAATGTACAGCATGTTGACATAGTTAATAATACTCTATCACATACTCCAAAATTTCTAAGAGAGCAGACTTCAAAGTTCTCATCACAAGAAAAAAATTTCTAATTATGTATGATGACAAATGTTAACTAGACTTATTGTGGTGATCATTTTGCAATATATACAAATATGGAAGCATTATATAATACACCTTAAATTAATATTTTATGTCAATTATATCTCAATTTTTTAAAAAAAATGTATCTCTAAGACTTCCCTGGCAGTCCAGTGAGGAAGACTCTGCCCTTTCGATAGACTGCAGGCTCAATCCCTGGTCAAGGGAACTAACAGCCCACATGCCATGCCTCACAGCCAAGAAGATATATTTTTTAAAAAAGAATATATTTTCAGTAAAAATAGAAACAGTAGTAAATTATCACAGACAAGATGAGGGTAAGAAGACAAAATGAGTAAACAGCAGTGTAACATTCTGGATTAGATCCTGAAGCATTAAGAAAAAGGGATATTTGTGGAAAAGGTGCAACTTGAATAAAGCATGTACTTCTATCAAAAAAAAAAAGAAGTGAAGATAAGGAAGGATTAAAATCATAACACAGGATGATGGTAGATGGACTTTGAGTCGTTCCCAACCATTGTAGCAGAGAAAGCAATGGCAACCCACTCCAGTACTCTTGTGGAAAATCCCATGGACGGAGGAGCCTGGTAGGCTGCAATCCATGGGGTCGCTAGGAGTCAGACACGACCGAGCAACTTCACTTTCACTTTTCACTTTCATGCATTGGAGAAGGAAATGGCAACCCACTCCGGTGTTCTTTCCTGGAGAATCCCAGGGATGGGGGAGCCTGGTGGGCTGCCGTCTGTGGGGTCGCACAGAGTCAGACATGACTGAAGCGACTTAGCAGCAACAGCAGCAACCATTGTAGAATGTCCCTATTACTAAAACAAGGCAACATGCGCCTCGATATTATTAGTAGTAGTAGTGCTATCCTGTATGGCTCCATTTTTCTCAAAGAAAAGCATATGGTATATTTCATACATATATTCATTTAATATATAACTTCATAATTCTAAAAATGATAGTGCTCCAAGGCTATGGATAAGAAAAGGTCAGGGTTCTGTCTCCCTCTGAGATGCCATACACATTCTATTTAATTAAGCCAATATGTATTAAGCAGCTGCCACAGACCCAAGCTCACCTAGGCACTGACAGAGCCAAGGCTTAGGAGAATAGATCATTTCCCAGATCTCTCCCTCTCTCCATCCCACACCTTGTGGGTCCTGAGACCGTGCCTGGCAACAGCATCGAACTAGATGAGTGCCCATCTTTGTCTGGAGCGGGGAGAGGGCAAAGCTCACAGGTCAACAGAGATGTCAATCAGAGGAAATGATGGTGGTGGTGACTCTGAAGAGTCCACAAGGTTCCCTACCAGCCTCAGGCTATTCTCCTCATTTTCCTTCTCTTCTTCTTGATTCCTTCCCTCTCTTCTCTTCTGTGTCTTACTTGATTACATCTGAAAGGGCGTGGGTCTCCTTAGAGATTCACTATGCACATCAGCGAGAAATCTTACAATAAAAAAGCTTATTTAACCCAATATTTCCCAAGTGCATTTCTTCTCTGAGGCAGTGCATAGCCTTTTGGATAGCTTCTAGGATTTGGTGACTACCATCCAAAGGATTGAGCCAGCTCAGTAAGTTGCCCTAATTATAACTCTGAAGATGATAGTCTTTGCCTGCAATGCTCTCTTCTCTCACCTTCCTAGGTGCTTCTGCTCACTTTGGGCATCCACCACGTGCCAACCTTTCCCTCAACTCCATCCCTTGCTACTTTAGATTCAGGATCTTCCTCATGACCTGACACACACAGGAGGACCACCAGGTTCTACATTCTCCAGACAGAACTTGATCCTCCAAGTCAGAACTTCCAACTGGAAACACGAAGGAATACTTATCCTTAAGAAATGATTAAAGAGAGGAAGAAAGCTTGTAGTTATATGTTTACATAGTAAATTCCCCTCTTAGATGTTTACAAGATGCATTATTAAAGGCTCTGAGAAGTCCTATAATAGAGCAACTTGACCTAACCCCTTCTCTTCCCCAGATGCATCTGACCTCAGTCTCCCTTTTTAATTATACCTAACAATGGTGGAAAGATCTATGACTGCACAGAATATGCTTTGAGAACCTCTACTGCAGACTGAACTCCCATCAAGTACCCCCATTTGGTGTCTCATTCTGTCAGGATCCAGTTAGATAACTGAACTAAGATTGACGTGTTGAGCTAATAATAACAGCGCACTGTTTGGTACTAGTTTCTATTCCCCAAAATACTGTGAGTAGCATCATCCACATTTTACAAATGAAGAGGCTGAGGCTTAAAGATAGGAAGGAACTTTCTCAAGTCTCACCCAGCTAGGAGGTATCAAGCTGGGATTTGAACCCAGGTCTACTAATGGCTTCTTTTTTGCTAGCCACTTTGTCAATAGGGGGTTAAGATGCTCACTTCCTAGAGCTGTTTACATTTTAATGTCAAAGAGAAAAAAAAATACTTTAATCCCAGAATAATGAAATGAATCCCTACTAGCAGGAATCCTGGAAGACTTTTTTTTTTTCCCAGTGTCTCCCCTTGGGCAAAGTTCAGGGAGGCATGCTTGCAGCCCATTACAGATGTTTGGGTTCTCTAAACTCAGGGTTCTTCAGCTGTGATGCAAACCCACTTCACATATAGTGTCTACCTGGGTCACTCCATGGTGTTGGCAGGACAAAGGAAACCGGTTCTTGCTGTGCCATGAGAGCTAGGAGGAAGCCAGGAGAGAAGGAATTTGGGAGTGCAGATCTTCCTTTTTATCATCCANCTAAACTCAGGGTTCTTCAGCTGTGATGCAAACCCACTTCACATATAGTGTCTACCTGGGTCACTCCATGGTGTTGGCAGGACAAAGGAAACCGGTTCTTGCTGTGCCATGAGAGCTAGGAGGAAGCCAGGAGAGAAGGAATTTGGGAGTGCAGATCTTCCTTTTTATCATCCAGATCATAGTTTCCCTCTTCCTATAGGCTCAAGGAAAGTTCTGCCTGTTTGGGTAAGAGAACCAATCATTAAGATAGCCACGTATTTATATGTACTCACAGTTACAGAGTGGGGCTGTAGAAAAGTAATTCTGAATAGTCTGACCCGTGCAGCCCACAACCTTTACCATCTGACAAATTTGGCTTATGGTTTTATTCCAGTGGGGCCAAACTGAGACCTATTGCCATCACACACGGAAACTTTTTCTAACAAAAGGACTATGTTAATATAACGCTAGCTGTATCAAGTCCAAAATTAATGCCTTTCAAAGACAAGTGTCTTACTGGATATTTTCTGAAGATCATAATCCTAAGAAAAGAAAGAAAGAAAGTGAAGTCACTCAGTCATGTCCAACTCTTTGCGACCCCATGGACTGTAGCCCACCAGGCTCCTTCATCCATGGAATTTTCTAGGCAAGAGTACTGGAGTAGGTTGCCATTTCCTTCTCCAGGGGATCTTCTCGATCCAGGGATTGGACCCAGGGATTGAATCCAGGTCTCCCGCATTGCAGGCAGACGCTTTACCATCTGAGCCACCAGGGAATCCTAAGAAAGTGGTACCCGTTTTCAGTATGTACTTTCTCCCAAATGGATAGCAAATTCACCCAAGTCCCCAGGTCAGAATCTGGGGTGACTTTTCAATTGAAGAGATTTTCCTGGGTGGCATCCCTTGTAATGTATTATAAATGCATAGTCTGTAACGATAATCTAGTCTGCCATGAAGCAGAAATGGAATGTTCCTCAGCCACCCGATGGTCATCTCATTAGGCTCCAATCCAGTTCTGTTTGTACTTCTCCATCACCTTTATTTGTTTAAGAGGCCTGACAAGGCAAACACTCCTGATGTGATGTTTACATTGCAGCTTTCACTGGAGCTTATTAAACTCATCGTTACTTCATATAAGCTGCAGATATGTGACTAGGGCCAGTGAGTGTTGACAGTAAGTAACAGACACCCTGTCACAAGGTTACATGTTTATACACTCCATTGGATGCCTGCTGGATTTTGTTCCTGTAAAACTATCACAGATAATGAAGCTACTATCAGATAAGAGACTATAATAAATGACCACAATTAGGTCTCTGGTTAATGAAAACACTTGGTGGTCTCTCCAGCCTGACTTGGACAAATCCCAGGCAGGCAAAAAAAAAAAAAGGAATCAAAAATCAGATTTAAATGAGATTGATTTAATAGGATATCATTTGATTTTCAAAAGGAACCAGAGAGAAAAGAAATTGAGTTTTTATCTTCCCTCCTAACCCTCTTTCCTTCCTTCTCCTACCCTTCCTCCCATCTCAAAAGTAATAATCACATTCTGAAATCAGATTCCTACAAAATTCTAAGTCCCTTGGCATGCCTCCTCCCCAAATGGCCCCATGATACCTAGACCAAGGGAAAGCATGACTGGACACTGAAGTTTGGGGGAGCTCCACGCGACGGTCATCACTTCTTTAAAGGGTTTTTGTTGCCCCAGCATGCTCTCATCACACAGCAGCAAAATGATAGCACAGAATTTAAGTGCTCTCATGAAAAGGTCTTTACAAGATATTTATTTTCTTGTACGTTATAGTCATTTCCAGGATGACTTACTGATTTACAGCGAGCTTTTAATATATACGTATCACTTAAGAATGTGCTGAAAGAAGATGTGTAGGGCCCTTTTCAAGACCTTAAAATATGACACCAGCAATGTGAAAACTGACTGGCCGGAAAACAAGCACCCCAGTGTGCTGCGCAGTTATTTTTCATGGCGACAACGATTTTATGTCATGTCACGCCAGCCTGTCCCAGATATCTCTCTCCTTCGTCTCCCTGATATTTCCCCCACGTCCCTCTCCCCACTCACCCCAACACTCTAACCATCCACTCAGCCTCCTTGAATCACAACTACATTTTTAAAATTCGGCTAGAGGGGAAATGCTTTTCTGTGAACTATCTACTCCGGCAAGGCAGGAGGGAGTTCTATTTTCGTTTGATTGAATATTTTCTATTAATAGTTTTAGGGGAAATTACCCTGAATGGTAGAGTGATCCCCCCTAGGAATAAATGTTTTGGAAGTTGGGGGTGGGGATGCATGGTGATTGATGGAGCTTTTTGTATATCCCTGTTGCCAGAAGACCTCATAAACTCAGGAAAGCTGCCCAGGCATCAATCTGTTTACCTTTTCACGACTTTAAAGGTGATTTATTTGACCTTTGAAAACTGGGATCCTACCTCTTGCTGGAAACAGGGCACATTTCAGAGTAAACGGTGACTGTCAAGATGGTAAAGCCTCCAGTTGGAGGTCCTTTATCACATTTGTCTTGTCCTAATCTGAATGGGAAGCGTCTGCTGGATTCTTAGTACAAACATATCTGAGGGACATTGTCTAAATATACAGAGATAAGTGTGTGTTTTTGCACCATATGTACATATAGTTTCCATAACGATTTTTAAAACTATTTATAAATGCCTGGATATCAGGTAAACAAGAGGTAGCATGGAAAGAGAAAAAGCCTGGAATTTGAGATAGGATCTGAGTCCTTCGTGGGCTGGGTTACCCTAATTATATAACTTAGCATCTTGTAAGGGGAAGGCAATGGCACCCCACCCCAGTACTCTTGCCTGGAAAATCCAATGGACGGAGGAGCCTGGTGGGCTGCAGTCCATGGGGTCGCTGAGAGTCGGACACAACTGAGCGACTTCATTTTTACTTTTCACTTTCATGCTTTAGAGAAGGAAATGGCAACCCACTCCAGTATTTTTGCCTGGAGAATCCCAGAGATGAGGGAGCCCAGTGGGCTGCCGTCTATGGGGTCGCACAGAGTCAGACACGACTGAAGCTACTTAGCAGCAGCAGCAGCAGCAGCATCTTGTAAGGGAGAACTCTGGAGTCAAACCACCTGCACTGGATTCCCAGTTTGACTTACTCACCATGTAATCGTGGGCAAGACAGTTAACCTCTCTGTGCCTTGATGTTATTATCTGTAAAATGGAATAATAACAGTGCCTATATCTCATAAGGTTGATGTGAGGATTCAATAGGTTGAAGCATGTAGATAGCTTACAATACTGTTTGGCACATAGAAAACAATAAATGTTTGTTAATACTATCCTCAGTAAAGAGAGCAAAATAATTATACCTACAAGGAATTTTAAATGGAGAAAATAACAACAGACATATTAAGTACCTTGTACAATGTAACAGGCTATGTAGATGCCACTAGCCCATTGAACTGCAGACAAGTCAGTAAAGCGCCATTCATATCGCTAGTTCTGAATGCTGTAACTTTTTTTTACTCAAACTATAAAAGCAGTATCATTTGTATCTTCATTTTACATATGAAAAAGTGAAGGTCAAAAGACATTGAAATGACTTACTAAAGATCACACAGCTCTTCAGAATATATGGGCATCCTAATTAAAATTTGATGGTATTATAATGTTACTGATTCATTCAGTAAAAATGAATGGGTAACAGCTATTGACTACTCAGGTTCACGAGGTCCACTTCTCTTCTGGTTCCTGGAACCAGTTTCCTTTCAGAGGGACCCAACCAGCAGAGGAAATGGCTCCCAGAACAGAAAGAATGTCATTAACAAGGTCAATGTCATTAGCAAGCTGAGATTCAATGATCAAGGGAGGAAATGAGCAAAAGCGTTCAACTGTACAGACTGGAAATTGCTTTACCAACTGTACTCCTGATTTTGCTTCTAGGGTACACCAGAAAGGATATCTGGTACCAGTAAGATTTCTATTTTAAAACACTATATGGCTTTTTAGAACTCAATCCATCAGTAGAAGAATGAACAACTGCAATGTGAATCTAGTTTAAGACAGAATAAGGGATTGAGTTCCCTTCCACTGATGACTTCAGAAGTCTTCCCAACAATTGGCCAGCAGAAGAGGGTGCGGCTACCTGAGGGCTGGGGGAACATTTACATCACTAGTACTGTGAGACCATCGCACATTTTCAAACCTCATTGGAGCTTGTGGTATAACACTTTGGGAGGAAATCTCCTGAGAGTCCCAGAAGTTCTAAGGGAGGACTCCAGAGATAGCTGACTGATATGGTCTAGAAACCTAACCTATATGAGAAAAGTGCATGACAACCCACTCCAGTATTCTTGCCTGGAGAATCCCATGGACAGAGGGATGTGGCGGGCTATAGTCCATAGAGTTGCAAAGAGTAGGACACAACTGAAGCGACTTAGCACGCATGCACGCAGAAACCCATATTCAACAGCCTTCTGAGGAACCTGAAGACAGGTCAGCCAAAGCTGTGCTTTCCTGGCAATGAGCAGCTGCTCCCTAGAAACTTCTAGAAAGCCACTCATTCTGGGAAAAGACCCACCTGTCCCAACACTCCCAGAGCCTCCCCAGCAGAAACTGGGTTCAGCAGAAACTGCTCATGGCCATGTACTTCCCATGGTCACTGAGTCCCAACCTCCTCTGCATCTCAGAAGCATCAGCGTTAACAGGTGTCACGACAAGATGCCCATCTTCAACCCTGCACACACCCAGCTCAAACCCCTGTGAACTGAGAAGGCTCTGGAGCTGCCCACCATCTTCTGCGATGACAGTTCATAATTTATTACCCACAGCATTTCTCTTCAAGACGTGACCACTGCCTGTGTTGGAAGGGGACAGCTGAAGGCCCATTAATCTTCACCCTGGTGGGGAAGAGACTGATGGCAATTTAATTTAACTGGATGTGTGAGGTAGATATAAAAGACCACAAGGCAAAAATGACAAGATTATTAACTGCACCCAGAGCCGTCTGTTTACCAAGCTGCCTCAGTAAATGGAAGCAGGTTGGTGAAACGTGGACCAAGGTTCAAGCAAGGTTTACAGAGGGGAGTTTCTGGCAGATGTGGGTAATGGCAAGCCTCCACATTTCCAGGGAGAAAGCAAAGGACTTTTGTGGTTAGAAGAGGAACTTGGGCTTCAACCAGCTTAGCAAGCAGGCTAAAGTTTAAAAGGTCAGAGCAAATTCAGAAATATTTCTCTCCCACACCCACAAAAAGGAAACGGTTGAACTTAATCACCAAGGTCCCCCTTCAAGTCCTCCCCTGACCGACCTCCCATTCCAGCTAACTCAATTTTTCCTCCTGTCCAGGTTGTTTTGAAAGGCTGAGCTACAGCTCCTGGCTTGAGAGACGCGCGTCTTCTCCCACCACCTCTGTCCACCTGTGGAAGGACCAACTACCTCAGGCGCTCTCTGAGGGGCTTTCTCCTCACCAGCCCACTGTCCTCCCGAAAGACAAAACATCAGGTAAAGGTGTGTGAATTCCTCTCCACCAGCGTCCACCATGGGTTCCCTCTGGAAGACATTTTCTAGGTGTCTGCCTTCCCACACTGGAGTCCAAGAAACCCCAGAATCTAAAAGCACTGCCCCCAGATACAGACCACAGTAAGAGCAGCAAGCCTTTGTTCTCCCAAGTCCTGGTCGGGCTCAGGTTCTCACATAGACACGTAATGAGGAGCTTTTGAACCCTCCTCACTGTCCCAGCTTTAGGCCTGAACTGACCCTGGTCCTAGCTTCCTTGAGGGCCTGCCCTCTGTCCCACCTCCAGGCCCAAAGTGACTAAGCCAAAGTATCCATCAGCAGAACCACAGAGGTGGCCCCGAACAAGGACAACATTCGTACTGAAAAACCAACAGGTGGGGACTTTCCTGCTGGTCCAGGGGCTGAGTCCTTGCTCCAAAGGCAGGAGGCCTGGTTTCCATCCCTGGTCAGGGAACCAGATCCCACATGTAGCAACTAAGAGTTCTCTTGCTGTAACTAAAGACTCGGCAGAGCCAAATAAATAAATATTTTTTTAAAGCAATAGATGTTTAATGCTATCTGGTTTACAAAGCACTCATCTAAAACATGATTCTCACATAGCCCTGGATGTGGGCCGGGCAAGCATTCCCTTCTCCATTTTATAGATGAGAAAACTGAGTCTCAGAGAGGTTTGGTTTACTAAGGTCGTAAGAAGACACTAGAATACTGCTAGTGCTTATTTCACTTTAGTATATATATGGATATATACTTATATACACACACTCACATGTGTATAAGTGACTATTCCTCTGGGCAGACACTATTGCCCAGATGCTCAAAAGTCATTGTTCCCTCTTTCCTTATTCACAGAACAAGAATTTTGTTTGGCACTGGCTGGAGATGCCTTTGTCTCCAGAAGTAGATCCAGCTTCTGGTCTGAGGATGTAACTGAGCCCCATTTCTGACCCAGGAGATGAAAGAAGGCTGCTAGACACTTTCTGGAAACACTTTTCTTCCTGATAAGAGAGGGACATCATGAGAGGGAGCTTTCCTGCCCCTACATTGCCCATTTTCTCTGCTTTTGAACATAGACAGGTGAGGGCAAAATGATTAGAGCAGCTGCACCTTTTTTGCGACCATGAGGAAGAAGGCCAAGCACCGCAAAGAGATGACAACCCAGAACCCTGATGTCTTTAAGCTAGTAAAACAGCCTCAGTGAGTGCATATCACCACACTTCTAATATAAGACATTTTTTAGCTATTTTGTTTACTGGAGCTAAAAGCATTCCCAGCTAATATGCTCCCTGACCAGATGATGAGAAACTCAGAAACTCAGACCATATTTATGTTTGAGTCTTCTTTGCAATCTAGTCCAGAAAAAATCACTTAACAAAGCTTGCTAGGATAAAGAAGGAAGAAAAGAGTATACTCCAAAGAGACATACTTTGATGTGATGAACGTAACAAGACCAATGAAACAGAACTTTGAATTTTTACTCGGAGATAACCACTTGGCTATACATTAATATTACTATCGCTATCAGTATTATTCTGCCTTCTTTCCCAGAACAGTTCTCACTATTTCCATACACCTTGACAATTAAAATTATGTTTTTTTCACAAATTGAACAAGTTATGCAGTTATGCAATGAAGATAATTTTCCTACTTAAAAATAGAATCACTAAAAGGTATATTTCAAGGCAGTGAGAGAAAGATAATTATTCAATAAGTGATAATAATCTAATAATTATTTGAAAAGAAAATAAGATTCCTAGTAAAACACACCAAATTAAATTTCAGAGGAATGACAGTCCATTATATTACAAAGTAAAGAATTACTGAGTCCATAAAAATATCTGAAGAACACATCAATGAATGTTTATCTATAAGGTCAACTTTGTAAGAATTTTGTAAGGCAGAACATAAAGGGGAAAAATGCTTGAGTACATAAAAATTTACATTTTCTGAATATAAAAAACTACCATTTAAAAATTAAGAGAAGTGACACTGGAAAAATATTTGCATTCAGAAAGTTACTGTCTTAATCTGCACAGGAATTTTAAAAGCATTCATGAAAGAAAAGAAAACCAAACAAAATATGTACAGAGGGCATTAACCCAAAGATGTTTAAGGGAAAAAAACCAATAATCCATAAACATATTCAAATATAAAAACTCACTGGTAACAAAAGATATTCAAATTGAAATGAGATCCACTTTGCCATTTTTTGCCTACCATATTGGCAAAAATGTTTTTCATTTTGTCAAGTGTTTGGAAGAGGTTAGAAAATCATGCTACCCATAAGCTCCTACTGGTACCAGAAAACAGAAAACAAGACTTTACAGAAAAAAGGAAAGAAAAAAAACAGTAAACCTTTGATCCATAGTATTATTTTAAAAATATATCCTAAGGATATATTTCTAAGATGAATACGAAGCTTTGCATAAATATGCTTAGTGGGGCACGATGTGTAAGAATTAAAATAAGAGTTTTTTAATTAAATTGGAAATACTAGCATATCTGTGAGTGTTGTCAGAGAGCAAATATTGTTACAAGGACATGCTCCCAGCAATTATTAAGGAAAACAAGCAAAGCAAGCCTATCATGGAATCAGATAAGCATCTTGTTATAAATGGAAGTTGTAATAAGGTAATGGCAGTTTGTAATTATTTTTTTGTCTATTCTGAAATTTCCAAATTTTTCTGTGAGTTATATGTATGATAAACAAAAGCAGTTACTTTTACATGAGAGGAATACTCAGGACTTCTCTTGTTCCAACATCAGAAGCCCAGGAGTGTGCTGTTTTCAGGAGCAATTCAAGTCATACACCTTAGCTCCTCCTCACTTTACAGTATGGGCACAGGCACACCTCACGAAGATGGAACATTAACAAAATAATTCATATGATCAATAATAATTTTTTAACAAATTCTGTTCATGAAATGGCAAATTTTTCATATCCATAACCCTTTATAGATATGACCTCATACTGCATGGGCCAAAAAGTTCACTAAACTCAAACAAACTTTGGGCCAACTCAATATAGCCATCCATAAACCTTCTGAGGAACAGATGGGCAAACTGAGACCCAGAGTGTCTAAGTGATCGGTCCAAGAAGGAAGTCATAACTGCTAGGTTTCTGACGTCACTGCACAATTTCACCCCTCTCTCAAGACTAAGTCTGAAGCATGCGCTTGTGAGTCCTGTTGACTCAAGCACGGTGACCCTGAGAACCCAAAACCTGAGAGCCGACTCCAGCCACTGCACAGCCTCAATTCCCAGCTCTGTTGGGCCCCTGAAGGCTTCTCCTGCATCCTGTCTGCCTCTGCTTGAAGCTACACACCCGTCCCGCCCCCTTCCTATGAAAGGGTGAACACTTGAAGCAGCATCCATAGAGAGTGCAGGATGCAGCAGGGCTGAGGACAGTTTGACACAAAGCCTTATGGAAGAGCCAAGCCAGACTTGGTCATAGCGCAGCCAGAACTGACAAATTGGCCCCTCTCTGCCGTTTCATCACCTGGGAGTCCTTCTCCTTCAGGCTATGCCAGGGACCAGCAAGGGGACCTGAAAATACAGCTGTTACATGCTCAATCAATATTTCTTCTCTGATTGATGTCTAATTATACAGGATGATCTTAGAAACCACTTTTGACAGAAAATAAAACAGGTTCATAATATACATCTATTTTTGTTCCATCTACAAGACGGAGACACCTAAACTCTAAGCCCCAGGTTTTAATCACATGTCCCAAGTAAACTATACACCTTTTCCCCACGTTACCCACCCCGTCAATAGTGCCTGGCATCCTCTGGGGCCCAGAGCCAAGGCTGCCCCCCTGAAGCCATCATTGTCCTGCCTGCGTCCCCACAGCCCACTCAGATTCCACTGCCCCTTGGCAGAGCTCCTAGGGCGCACACCCACTACATACACTCCCATGGCACTTACTGTGTTACAATCTGCTGTCTGTTGACACATCTCGTTCACTGTGCTCTGAGCACCATGTCTGATTCATCTCATTTCCTGCACCTGACGCAGAGGCCGGTACCCCATCACTGCAGTGTCCTCCAGGGAGGTGGTTGCTCCTCCTTGGTTCTTTCAGGAATCCCAAAGGAAACTCCAGCAAGTAGGACCTCACAGCCAATGACAGGGAAGAATGAGAAATCATAGATATTCCTGCTTCAAGATGGAGAACGTAACTGCAAAAAAATGAATGAATGAATACATGCATACATGCATGCATACATACATCTATGTGCATGCTGAGTCACTTCAGTCATGTCCAACTCTTTGTGAACCCATGAGCTGTAGCCCACCAGGTTCCTCTGTCCATGGGATTTTCCCAGGCAAGAATACAGGAGTGGGTGGCCATGCCCTCCTCCAGGGGATCTTCCCAATCCAGGGATCGAATCCAGGTCTCCTGCACTGCAGGCGGGATTATTTTCCACTGAGCCACCTGGGAAGCTCCACATACATCTATATGTATGTGTGTTAGCTGCTCAGTTGTGTCTGACTCCATGCAACCCCATGGACTGTAGCCCGTCAGGCTCCTCTGTCCATGGAATTCTCCAGGCAAGAATACTGGAGTGGGTTGCCATTCCCTCTCCACATACATCTATGGATACACATAAATATATGCATACATACACTTTTATACCTATATATCTGTAGTCTGAGAAGAACCAAAGACAAGAGGAAGGTGTTCACAAGAGAAATGACACAATCTGTTCATGAAACATGATACAAGAGCTGGGAATGAGCAAGATAACCCAGGTAGGCTATCCATAAAATTATACTTAACTGGGATGCAAGTTCCACTAGAAGAAGTTGAATTATTCCGATTTTTGAAGCACTATATGAACCGACCCAGAAAAGGTAATGCCTGGTGGTGGCAGAGATCTGTTGAATGTATTGAATGCATTGAATGCCACAGTACAGCCAAGTAAACAGAGGAGGAGTCAAACAGCCTTTACTGCAATCCCTTCTTTCACACAGGGGAGAACTGAAACCCAGAGGGGAGAAGAGACATACTTTGAGGAATGTTTCCCATTAGCTGAAGAGCTGGGTCTAGAATCCAAGTCTCCTAGCTCTCAAGTCATTACACAAGGGAATTCTTCCCTTGGAAAAAAGCAATATGGCAAATTAGAAAAAAAAAATAGAAATTTCAAAGAACGAGGCCTTATATATATATTGTGTATATTGATGAGGAGTGTGCATTTTGGGAATATGAGACACTTCGAAGGATTTCCCAGGTGGCTCAGTGGTAAAGAATCTGCCTGCCAAGCAGGATGTGGTTTCAATCCCTGGGTCAAGAAGATAAATCCTGGAGAAGGAAATAGCAATCAATTGCAGTATTCTTGTCTGGAGAATCCCATGGACAGAGGAGCCTGGCATGCTACAGTCTATAGGGTTGCAAAGAGTTGGACATGACTGAAGCGACTTAGCATACACACACACACACACACACACACACACACTTCAGAAGCACTTATTTTGTTGCTGCTGAAGCTTTTTTATCTGGCATGTACAGTAAAGAAAAGAGGAGCAAATTTTAAAAGGAGAAGGAAAATAGCACACAGCCTCCCTCTTGCTCTCCCTCTCCCTGCCCTGCACGAGCCTCTCTGCTCCAGGAGGTCTGAGCTCTGATGACCTCTCACAACCACTAGACTGCAGGGCAAAAAAATCAAATCACTTCCCTCCAACTCTTAGAGCAGAGGTGTGTCTGTGTTGCCCTTTCCTCTGTCTTCTTCCTAGAATCTCCGCTTTGACCTTAGAGACTAAGTGATCTCTTTTCTCTGCCTTGAATGAAATCCTGAGACCCTGGGCTTACCCCTAAGCCTTGGAATCCACCCCTCATCACATCCTGCCTCCTTTTTGGAAGGCTCCAAACCTTTTACTATCTCTGACCCTTTGGACCACAAAACCTAAAGTCCTAACTGGGCTCTTTCCCAAACCTCTCCAAGTCTCAATAACACATAAAGACCTTCCTAGAGATCTCAGCATATCATCCAAACACCTAAATTGGAAATAATAGGCAAGGGGGGAAAAAAGTGGTCAGTGCTGAGAAGTATTGTCCAAGCTGGTTTTTTTACACATCTGGATTATTGCAATAATATAAAGAATTACTGAAGAAGATACCAAATTATCCCTGGGGTACTGCTAAGAGCAGTTGCTTTTAAGTGGTCGATTTCATTATTATTTTCATAATCAAATAGAGATCTGCATGTTTCATCTTAAACACCAAGCTGGAGAAATCAAGCCCATATATCAGTTCCAGCTCCACCACAAAAGATGGTGTGAGTTTAGGGAAGTTACTTTACTGCTCCCAGAATCCAGTTTCCTTAACTGAAAGAATGAAAATAACATAAACCTCCTGTACATTACTTCCTATGATTAAATTAGTTATGGCACAAAGACCTGGCACATAGTAGGCACTCGATTAAAAGCTAGGTCTCCCCTTCAATCTTCCTCTTCTACAAAGTATTCAGAATGTATCATCAGAGCACGAGGAAACTACCACCACCTGGTGTACGGGCCTCAAAACTGCATAAGCAGCAACAGAGGCGGCAGTGCAACCCCAGCTCAGGGAAGGGCAAACTAAATTCAGAGCAGTTGGAAAGCCTCAAACTTAAAACACATCAATTATATACGGGAGAGAGGCCATTGGAGATCCCAGGATGATGGACAGCGTTAATCAGGGCAAGCCTCCTGGAAAAGGTACATCTTATTTGGAAATATAAGAGGGAAACGAAAAAGGATGTGGACTGATTTAAAGAAGGGAAAAATTCCCTGAGCAAATTGCAGGCAAAATCTTTGAAGCAAAAGAGAAAGATCTTGGAGATCTCAGGGTGGCAAATGATGTCAGGTGGAGACTTTGGCACAGTCCACCCTTTTAAGCCTTTGAGATTTTTAGTCCCTCAGTCATGTCCAACTGTTGGCGACCCCATGGACCATAGCACTCCAGGCTCCTCTGTCCATGGAACTTCCCAGGCAAGAATACTGGAATAGGTTGCCATTGCCTACTCCAGGGGATCTTCCCGACCCAGGGATCAAAACTGCATCTCTTGCTTCTCTTGCATTGGCAGGCAGGTTCTTTACCACTGCACCACCTGGAAAGTTTTAGGCCTTTAGGAACTTTGATCACAGAAGGAAAAAAGAGAATGTGGATGGCTGGGTGTAAGTCACTGCACTGCAGGTAGCTAGCCCAGAAAAACCAGCTATGAGGACTCAAGCAGAGCATCTCTAACCCGTGGATGTCTTCCTTTTGAGGTGGGACTTGCTTTCATAAGCAGAATACTCTGGAAGCAACCATGTAAGACCATTGTGACAAACAGCCTTAGCGAAGGGTGGAAATGTGTTCCTCCTTAGGCACAGAGGTCAAAGGCAGAGGAAAGACCTTGAAGACAGCAGCTCTGCCTTGCTGGTGTCCCCACAATTCCAAGCTCACATCCCAGTCCTGGAAGGAGCCCCCTACATCCCTGTGCAGCTGGCTTCCCCACGTGGCAGGGGCTGGAGGATGGATTGTGCAGCAAAATTTCTACCCAGTTCTCCACTCCACTCCGCACCCCTTACTTTATATTTTGTCCACGCATGTTCTGAGACAGGCAACACCCTCTTTCTCCTAGATCTTTGAGGATAATCCTCCTGCCTGAAAAGCACCTCAAGGGTCCCATTTGAGACAAAACTTCTTCCAAAAAGCCTTCTGTGACCCCACTCAAGCACCCCTAAAATTCTCTATCTTAGCACATGCCACAGCATCAGAGTTCCTTGTCTTCGCAACTGCATCTACTTTTGACTCTAAAGTTCCATGGAAGCAGAAACAGTGTTTCTTTTGTTCGTTGTCATTTCCCTAGGGCCTAATACAGTGCCTGGCACCTCTGAGGTCCACAAAAAATATAGGTGAAATTAAAAGAATGTCCAACAGCCACCATCCAGATGGCTCTGAATTGCCTAGAAATGAAGAAACCCAGGACAAGAGAGACTTCCCTTGAATTTCCCATCTCAGCTGCCCAGAAGCCTGCCCTTGACACTCCTTTGGTGCTGGCTAGTACCACCTTAGCGGGCTGACTTTGGCCAGTGTAACCCCATCTCCTCTCCTCATACCTCTCACCTAGGCTTCAGGAATTCAAATTACCCTGCCCCACATTTTACATTGAATACCCAGAATATACTGTCATGCGTTGACCAGCCTTGGCAACAGAACTGGATACGGTGCTTCAATCACACAGCTGGCCAAGACAAACCAAGGACATACACAATTGTCCCAAGGACTTGATTTTTGAAATAAGAGGAGAGTTCACCCTGATTCTCTAACTTCAACAAAAAGAAGCCAAACCACAAAGGGCTCAAACTCTAACCTTAGGAGGACTCAGAGCCTAGACCATCACAATGGACCCTAACCAATGCTCCAGGTGACATCAGGTTAAAAGAAATATCTGGATGGGAAAGAAGACATATGTGGGCAACCTTTGGAAGAAAGGAGGGTTGAAAGCAGGGGGAGATGAGTACCCACCCAATCATGGAGAGCAGGCAATGTGGGCCAAATACATGTATGCGGCCCCAGGTATTTCTAGCACCAGCTGCCCAAGTAACTTCCTCTTCCTTCACAGCCGCTGCCTTTGCAATCACTACCCAGTGGAAGCAGCATAGGGGTAACCCCAAAGCAGAGAGCCCAGCATGCTCTGGGGAGGTGTCCTAGAAATGTCCTGAACGCAAGGACTTTCTTATGTCCTCACCCACTTTTCCCTGCTATTAGCATCACAAATAAAGAATCCTACCTCCCCAAATCTAGAGGGTCGTGACAGTGTCTCTACTCTGCTCTTCTGCAGGGCATGAAAGGTCACGGGCAAGGGCAGAGGCAGGAGGGCTGGAATACAAAAATCCGTTTCAGAGCAGTGGCCCCTCCCAAAGGTAGACTTCAAAGTCAACCTTGATTCTGCATGAAGACACCAATATTTTTCTCTCTATAGAGCACATCCTTCCCTTCAGCCAAATGTGACCATTCCTGCCAGGAAATCTCCCAAACAATTAAACCACTCATCCTTTGCAGGCGCCAATAATATTATGCAATTCTGATGCCTCTTACATCCGAACAGCCATATGTGGTGGCCGCTGGACTACTGCAGTCAGAGGATTTGGTAAGGGCTGGCTGCTATCAGAGTTCAATCCTCTTGAATTCCTCACCCCCCATACTCTCATCCTTTATAATCCCCAACCCCTCAACTCCAGATGTTGCCTTCAAACATGGACCGTGACCTTGGCCGAGCTCTGCCTCACAGACTGATTATGACATAATTACCCCCGCCCTGTGACCATGGGTCTAGCCAAGCCTGACCCTCACTCTATCGATTCGCCCTGAGTCATTTATCAACAGGGTGGCTGATTCCCCATGTCTGAGTTAGCGGGAGAGGTATTTCATCAAGACATCTGACACCTTCCTTTGAAGGGTGAACGACAGAACATATGAATGCCTCTGATTAACATCTAAAGGCAGCCTGGCCGCCCTGAAACTGCCCCTCCATGAAGGAGGCTCTCCTTAAATCCAGCTGGCTCTCCCGATAGGGACCTCTACCATTTCAACTCATTTATCAGCAATCCCATCTGCTGCGTTTGGGGGCATTCCATGTGTCCATGGTTCTGTCAATGTGGGGCCGGGGGCTGCTCCCTTAAGAGTAGCTGGCCTCCATGAAAGGCCGAATCCAGGCCTGTCATCTTGCCCAGTGATAGCTGGAGCAGCTGTTGTTTCTTCTTCCATCCTGCGGTGGATGCCAGAGAGCCTCAGGGGCCCGCCACCTGATTGCCATGCTTGGAACTAAATCTGTGTGTGCGTGATCTTCCCTTGAATCTGTCGGAGGGAATGATGCCCCTCTACCTTTTACACCAAATCGATTTAATGTCTTCTCGAGGAGTGATGAGCTCATCCTTGCTTCCATTCGACTTCAAAAGACCAACTGTCTCATTAACCTAATTGCCCGACTTTAAGTAACTAGCTTAAATTACCAACTAACGGATGGCCTTTTCTGTCCAAACAAGACATTCTAAAATGTTCCTACTGAAAAGAAATCGCTTTCAACCATGACGGATGAATGTCTCCTTTAGAGGATTATTACCATAATTATGGTAGACACGCTTCTAAGCCCTGAGAAATTTTGAAAAGAAAGATACAAGTGGCAAATTTGTATAGATTACCGACTGTGGAATCCTTTCTCGGGTGGCATTTTGAAAAGTTGGTCATTCACACAATCCTTGTTAAATATAAAGACAGTTAAATGGCAGTACTATAGAAAATTTGTCCTTTGGGGAGAAAAAAAAATCCCTCAGGAAAAAGAATACTGAAACTATCGGTAGCCCCTGTTGGTTACATTAAACCTAATAAAATTACTAATGATAAATTTCTCGTCAATGAGCGGTTCCCTGCTGTGCCGGCTTCAGTCCCAGTGAATGAGGCAGGAAAGTTGAATTATTGGTTAGACTCATTTTATTGGCTTGGGTTTTGGGGGGTGCAGTGGGTTATATGGAGATTCTTTTCATGTTTTGCTTTTTTCTCCTCAAGAAGCAGATGGTTTTGTCTTTAGTTTCAAATGTCAAAAAAAAAAAAAAGATCAGGGTGATCATTAGAAGGCAGGAATTTGTACATGGGAGCTTCCCAAAACACCTAATGTCAATCTCAGCCACTGTGCCTGGAAGGACTGCCCAGGTCTCAGCTGAGGGAACAGTGGGGGAGGAAAAAAAGGCAGAATTGCTGGTCATGAGCCTGACTGATGGGTGGACCCTGGCAGGGCAAGGGAGGGGGAACCCGTTAGGAACGGTAAGGGGACAGAGAGGGCTTCCCAAGTGGCGCTAGTGGTTAAGAACCCGCCTGTCAATGCAGTATATGCAAGACACCAGTTTGAGCCCTGAGTCAGGAAGATCCCTAACCCACTCCAGTGTTCTTGCCTGGAGAATTACATGGACAGAGGAGCCTGGTGGGCTACAGTCCATGGGATCGCCAAGAGTTGGACGCGACAGAAGCACGCATGCAAAGGCTGTGAAATGGGTGGGCTGGGGCTGCTCTACAGACGGCTGCGGCCCCGTGGGCTCGTGCAGCATCACACAGACCTGGCCTCACTCTCTTGCTGATCCAAGTTCAGTTTTAAATTTTTCTGTGGAAATGGCAGCTTCGGTGTACAAGCTGTAAGAACCCTCTGCCCGTCTCCAAAACAGCATGGGTTACTGAAGACAAGATAGACAGCATAATTTCCTGGGACTGAAACCTTCTGATGGAGAGAGACTGGTGCTGATTTCAGAGTGTGATTTCCTGAACCCCTGGGATCCTATTACCGCTCAGTCCCTTTAATGTCAACCCAACAGCCCTTTTCTACCTTAGACGAGGGCCCTGGGGATAACAAAGAGAAACCCAAAACCTGGGCTGAGACTTGGCCTCAAATCTCTGAAACCAGCTCCACTTAACTGGAAGGGCCCAGACTCAAGATTTCCATGGGAACACTGGAGCATATGTCTGAGCACAAGACCCTCCTCCTAGAAACACAACCCGATCATGATCGCGACCAAGCCTGCAGCTCAGTGCTGGGCTGGTGTTTCTGTGCAGGCTGGTAATCCTCCAGACTCATCCTGTGCTCTGCTCTTCCCTGCACCCAAGAGGCTGACTCCTAGCAATCTCATCTCTCTCCTTGGCTAATGGGGTGAAGCAGGGATGTGGGGTGAGAAAATGGAGATAAGAGAATTTCTTCCAGGACTTCCCTGATGGTCCAGTGGCTAAGACTCCACACTCCCAATTCAGGGGGCCTGGGGTTCAATCCCTGTTTGGAGAACTAGATCCTACATGCAGCAACTAAGAGTTCACATGCCACAACTAAGATCCAGTGCAGTCAAATTATTTTAAAAAAAAATAATAATACCCTAAAATAAAGAGTATTTTTTCCTTCTGCTCCCTCCCTCTGGGGACAAGGGACACCATTATGAAGGTGGCCATGCCATCTATCCACGTCACAGCTGGGTGTCCTCTCTTCCCCCAGCTCCAGGCTCCAGCAGTCCCATTCATTATTTGGGAGATTTAACAATGGCCCCCAAAAATGCACACATGTATGCTAAGTTGCCTCAGTTGTGTCCAACTCTTTGCAACCCCATAGACTGTAGCCCATCAGGCTCCTCTGTCCATGGGATTCTCCTAGCAAGAATATTGGTGTGGGCTGTTGCTGTGCCCTCTTCCAGGGGATCTTTCTGACCCAGAGATGGAACTTGCATCTCTTACATTTCTTGCATTGGCAGGCGGGTTCTTTACCACTAGTGCCACCTGGAAAGCCCCCAAAGATAGCTAGTTCTTAATTCCTGGAACTCTGAATGCTACTTTCTATGGCAATGGGGACTTGGTGGATGTGATTAAGGATCTTGAAGGGAGATTATCCTGGATTATCTGGGTGGGCATCAAATGCAACAAGTGTGCTCATAAGAGGAAGGCAGAGGGAAGTCTGACACAGAAGAAGAGGCTGTGTGACCAAAGCAGCAGGGTTAGAGTGACACAGACACAAGCCGAGGAAGACCAGCACCCACCAGCAGACAAAAGAGGCAAAGGTGGGCTTTCCTCCTGCACCCTTCAGGAGGAACGTGTCCTGCCAACGCCTTGTCTTTAGCCCAAGGAAACTTACTTCAGACTTCTGGCTTCTACAAGTGTAACAGGGTAAATTTCTGTCGTTTAAATCACTACGTTTGCAGTCATTTGTGACAGTAGACCTAGGAAACTATTAATAGTACACCTCCCCAGTCCTTAGGGAGGCTTCCCGGGGTCAGTTCAGTTCAGTTCAGTCCAGTGACTCAGTCGTGCCCGACTCTTTGCCACCCCATGAATCACAGCACGCCAGGCCTCCCTCTCCATCACCAACTCCTGGAGCTCACTCAAACTCACGTCCATCGAGTCGGTGATGCCATCCAGCCATCTCATCCTCAGTCGTCCCCTTCTCCTCTTGCCCCCAATCCCTCCCAGCATCAGAGTCTTTTCCAATGAGTCAGCTCTTCACATGAGGTGGCCAAAGTACTGGAGTTTCAGCTGGAGCATCAGTCCTTCCAAAGAAATCCCAGGGCTGATCTCCTTCAGAATGGACTGGTTGGATCTCCTTGTAGTCCAAGGGACTCTCAAGAGTCTTCCCTGATTACTCAGATGGTAAAGAATCAACCTGCAATGCAAGAGACCCCAGTTCGATTTCTAGGTTGGAAAGAACCCCCGGAGAAGGAAATCGCAACCCACTCCAGTATTCTTGCTTGGAGAATCCTATGGACAGAGGAGCCTGGTGGGCTACAGTCCATGGAGTCACAGAGTTGGACACAACTGAGCGACTAAGCATTATTCAGTCCTTAGACCTGAGATTGGAATGGTTTCCCAACTGTTAATAGATTCTCCACATCTCTTGTGGGTTCTCTGAACCCTCCCCACACCACAGTACATAGTCCCTGTTGAAAAAGTCTCCAAAAATCTGCTGAGTGTGTCTTCTGTTTCCTGCCAGAATCCTATCTGATATATTCCACTTCACTCAAAAAGAATTTAAGATAGAATATCAAAAAATATAGGGTATAATAAATAAAAAGCAGAGAAATAAAAAAATATATAGGGTACAACAAGATTTTGTTCACTGAGAAAAATCAAGAGACAAAGCAACCATGAATAAAAGAAAATTGATGTCAAGACCAATATTAGCATCCAAAAGTGTACAGCCCTGAACACATCTCAGGAATTAGCCCGCTAAACTCCCCAGCAGCCAGTACAAAGAGAAAAACCAATTTTAGTTTACTACTTCTTAAACTAGCCTCCAGTGATCGTGTATGGATGTGAGAGTTGGACTCTAAAGAAAGCTGAGTGCCGAAGAATTGATGCTTTTGAACTGTGGTGTTGGAGAAGACTCTTGAGAGTCCCTTGGACTGCAAGGAGATCCAACCAGTCCATCCTAAAGGAGTGGAATATCAGTCTTGAATATTCATTGGAAGAACTGATGCTGAAGCTTAAACTCCAATACTTTGGCCACCTGATGCGAAGAGCTGACTCATTTGAAAAGACCCTGATGCTGGGAAAGATCAAGGGCAGGAGGAGAAGGGGAAGACAGAGGATGAAATGGTTGGATAGCATCACTGACTCAATGGACATGGGTTTGGGTAACTCTGGGAGTTGGTGATGGACAGGGAGGCCTGGCATGCTGTGGTTCATGGGGTGGCAAAGAGTCAGACATGACTGAGTGACTGAACTGAACTGAACTGAAACTCGCCTGATAAGAGGAATCACCTAGATACCCTGTTAAATATCCAGTCATCATCTTATCCTAGACCTAGTAAGGCAGAATCTGGTAGAAAAGCAGTAGAAATCTGGATTTTTAACAAATCTCCAAGGTGAAGATAAGTCACAGCATCTATAAGAGCACAACATGGGCATTGTTGACAGTGGGAACAATGTTAAAGATGGGGTGGGGGAAGAGCCATTATCTGAAGGTTGTAAAGATGTCTGCTATTGAATACCCCTCCAGGTGGGCCAAGCACTCCTTCTACACCCATAAAGCACACTATGACAAAAGAAGTGAACTTAATCATGAACAACAAGATGGCAACTTAACTGTGCCCTAAACAAAGATGCACACAGTAGTGGATTCCTGTATTGTCACTTCAATTTTGATTCTCTCTCAGCCTTTCCAAATACACCCCTCCCAATGTGCTTTCAGATATCCTTGTGGTCAGGACTAAGGAGGCCACCTAGGCAAATGCAAGCAGATGTTCCCTTCCTCTGACCATAATGACTGGAGAAAGGAGTGTGTGAACTAAGCCAGTCCAACCAGGCATTTTTCTGGGAATTCTGTGTTATAGTTTCTTATTCAACATGGTATAGTTTCTTTAGCTGTGAAGGAGGCCTTGATACCAGGAGGAAAGCCAGGTTGAGCATGCAGTAAATACAGCAAAAAGGTGAGAAACCCACAGTAAACAGAACCAGAGCCCTCATCAAACCATGCATGAAACTGACTCTGCCACTATACCTTTTTTCAGTCATGGGAGCAACAGATTTCTTTTATTGGTTATGCTATCTTAAGTTGAGTTCTCTTTTACTTGCATCTGAAAGCATCCTACTCAGTATACCTATTGTATTTATCCAACATTTTCAATTGAAAAGTCACACTGAAACATTTATTTTTTAAATAAAAAGCTGCAAAGAATTAAATCCTTGGAGAGAGATAAATGATACCAAAAGGAAGTACTGAATTCTTTTTACTGCTACTGAGATTTTTAGGGAATAATTTTTTCTCTTCTCCTGCCCACTATATCAAAAGAATCACTAAATATTCTGATTTTTGTCCTCCTCATGATCATTAACCTTCACCAGGCCCAGACATGCAACCAGAGACTAATCTTGAACTTATTTTTTTTTATCTGTTATTGCAATATCAAGCTTTCAGATACTTCCTGGAAAGTATTTCAAAGATTCAGTCCAGCCATCGCGAAGTCCCAAGAACCCAGATGAGCAGTCACTGGGGGGACACTCCCAGGCTGTATTCAGAGCTCAGTCAGGAGGCGGCTGTTGGGATCCAGGGTGTTAAAGACAGAGGAATTAATGGAAATAGCATATTCAGTGGAGCCTGACTACATTTGGGGGACTCTGGTTGTCTTTTCCCAAACAGTTCAGCTATTCTGAACAACTAATTGATTTCTTAATTGGAATGGTTAGTACTTAGTCAAAAGCATGAACTAAAATTCCAAAACTTGAAGTCTAATTCACATCAACATAAAAATACTACTGATAGGAAGTTCTTTTCAATGGCTATAGAATTTCAGTTTTGCAAGATGAAAAAATTATGGAAACTGGATATCTTAACGTTATCGAACTGTACACTTCAAAATGGTTAATCTGGTAAATATTACATGTGTGTATTTTACCACAACTGTGTTTGCGTGTGTGTGTGTGTGTGTGTGTGTGTGTGTGTCTATAACTGAAAGGGGAGGAGAATTAACTTTTATGGTCACCAAGTAAGGTTTGGACTTGTATATGTAATCATATTAATAATAATATCATCACATATATAGTAGTAATTTCAATGTGCCAGTTACTGATTCTTGAGTGTTTCTCACTTATCTAATGTAATTCTCACAACAATACTATAGGTTCAGTTCAGTTCAGTCACTCAGTCGTGTCCGACTCTTTGTTCACTCAGACTCACGTCCATCGAGTCCGTGATGCCATCCAGCCATCTCATCCTCAGTCGTCCCATTCTCCTCCTGCCCCCAATCCCTCCCAGCATCAGAGTCTTTTCCAATGAGTCAACTCTTCACATTAGGTGGCCAAAGTACTGGAGTTTCAGCTTTAGCATCATTCCTTCCAAAGAAATCCCAGGGTTGATCTCCTTCAGAATGGACTGGTTGGATCTCCTTGCAGTCCAAGG
>SJYT01060696.1:258430-355580 GCA_006410635.1 Cephalophus harveyi
CCCTTCTCACCCCCACCCCATGCCTACCCTGCCCCTGCCCCCAGCCTCTGTAGTTGGTTTCTCTTGCTCATGGGCCCAGAGTCAGCGTGCTGGGGCGGGCAAGAAGCCAAGGGCCCAGTCTGGATCAACCCAGAGGACCTAAGGGAAGGAGACCAGAGACAGTGGCTGGGTTTGCTGCAGGAGAATTTTCCCTCTGAGGTTCCAAGTCTCCAAAGCACTGGGGATCAAATCAAGAAGTAGAAAGAAACGCGCAAAGTGAAATTCAAGATGCTGGAAAAGATGGAAAGGCCTCTTCTCCCTGGAGTCTCCCCTTCTCCCCTCCTTCCGGCAGGCAGGAAAGGGAAGGCTGTTCCAGGCGGGGAGGAGAGGGCTTCAGAGGGTCTTCTGGGGCAACTCAATCAAAGAAATTATTTTCCCACAGATGAAGCCAAGAAAACCTTAATGGCTTTTTCCTGATTGAGAAATAAATCTATTAATTTATGGCCTAGCCCCAAACCAGTTGTGTCAACCCCACCCAACTCCTTAAAAAAAAAAAAAATGCGAGAAATGCTTCAAACTTCCACTTATTTTCATGATTTCTATCTTCTTTCTCCTATTTCTTGTTCTTTGTTCACCCACACTGTTCTTCCATACCCCACCCTGCTCCTCTCACTTCTACCTCTTCACCTATTTTCCAATAAATTGCCATCTTTGTCAGTGCCATGTTCCTATCCCAGGACGCACTAATCTGAGGTGCTAAAGCTTCAGAGGTATGACCCTTCACATCCCCAGGCAAAGTAAAGACACCACAGATAAGAATAATTAGTTGCCCTTGCAGAAACCTCAAGGTGCCTCATACCTAAATGGCCTTCCGCATCCTGGAGCATGCGTTGTAACCAAAACTGGGGTCCAGGAGAGTTTTAGGGTACAGAGACCAAATTGCTAGATGGCTGGTGTTTACCACACTCTGCCACCCTCCTGGCCTGACCTTGAGAGCCCCAAGCTCTGAGAGCCAGGGCGAGTGTCCTACCCCTTCGCAGAAACACTAGGAATGGGAAACTCTGACTTTCTGTGGCAATTCAGCACCCTGGTGCCTGCATGACCCATTACTCGACATAAGTACTTGTTTCAGTAGTATTATAGATGTCTTCCCTGGTGGCTCAGACCGCAAAGCGTCTGTCTACAATGGGCGAGACCCAAGTTCGATCCCTGGGTCTGGAAGATCCCCTGGAGAAGGAAATGGCAATCCACTCCAGTACTATTGCCTGGAAAATCCCATGGCCAGAGGAGCCTGGTAGGCTACAGTCCATGGGGTCGCAAAGAGTCGGACACGGCTAAGCGACTTCACTTTCACTTTCATAGATGATTTAGATAGTGTAGGCTATGGAGAAAGGGAGATGTAAATTACTCCCAACTCCTCTTGCTAACGGGTGTCCTTCGAAAAGTCTATTAAGTATACTTTGCCACAGTTTACTCATCTTTAAGATGGGGATAATATAAGACATCACCTAACCGGAGTTCGGTAAAAAGCAAATGAGTTACTACACAGGGAGTTTTTAGAACAGCGCCTGACACGGAAGCACGCCACAATTTTCTACGTGTTAATTGAAAAGTCGTTCCCAGTTTTATTGGTTAAACTTTGTGAGGCTAAACAGCCCCTACAGGTGGCTGGTCACGCGGTTACACTGCATGACCCAGCCCTGATGACAACATTAAAAAAGGGACCTGTCTTGCTCTGGCCCCGTGCTCAGAGTTCATGAGGGCCAGTGTGACCAGACATTCTTGGTGCTAACCCAGGAAGAATCAAGTGTGAGCGCTCAGACCTCTACCGAGTCTCCCCGCCCGGCTGGTTGCCCGCACCATCTTCGCACCTCGGTCGGTACCCAAGGCCCCAGTTCTCACCCAGTCTGGCTATTTGATGCGCCCTTTAATCTGCCACCGGTCGAAGGGCCGAAGACTGAGTCTAGGCCCCGACGTGACGCCAGGAGGAAGCGACCCCAGGGACCCGTGAGCTGTTCGCACAGCGCATCACCTAGCCTTATGCTGGGCTTGCAGTCCCACCCGCGCCCAGGGCACGATTGCAAACTTCCAGTATAGACGCGCCCCCCGCGCAGGTCTCGGGGTGCGGGTGTCCTAGGTTCCAGCCCACCTCCCGCCGGACTTTCATTTTCAGCCGCGCCCTCGAGGGAGGTTCGTGGCCTGAGCGAGACGGGAAGGAGACTCGTGGGTACCATACATGGCCCGCTGCCTGCCGCCCCAGTTCGCGGCCTCCGCTCACAGGGCCCCATCCTGCTGGTGCACTGGCCTCTGGAGCCAGAAAGTGTACACAGACCATAAATTTCCCGCCCCGCCCGGCGCGGCTCTTGGAAGCCGAGGTCCGCCCGCCTCTCGCCGACTCCCCGCGCCGGGCCCCTCACTCGGGCCGGGGGGACTGCGGCGGGCAGCACAGCGCTGCTGGAAGCCGCGGCGGCGCCTGCCCGGGTCGCCTCGCCGCTCTGCGGCCGCAAGGGCTGCCTAGCAGCGCCAGGAGCCGGGCCACAGCTTCCAGGAGTCTCCTCTACGCAGCCGAGGAGGTTGGGTTGGAGAGATGGAGCGGAGCGGGAGACGGACGAGACTTGGGGGAGGCCAGCAGAGGATGGAACGAGGAAGAGGTGACTCGGAGCGCCGAGGGGAAAGCGTCTTTGACTCCAAGACCACCTCTCATTGGAGGTGAAGGAGAACCGTGCACGTGGGGATCAGTCGCTTAGCGTTGTTTTTGTGGTAGGCCCTCACCTCCTGTGGTGGTCGTCCGCTACCCACCTGGCATGCGCTCTCCCAAGAGGTGAAGTGACTGGAATCTTAACAGATTTCTACGTGGTTGCGTCGATGTTCACAATTTAAGGTGGATATTGGATAGAAGGATCCCAAAAGTTCATCATAAAAGAGAACAAAGCTTTTCTTTGAACGTTTGCTTTGTAAAGAGACTCCCAGAAGCCCACCAGCTCAGTAATTGGATCAAGAAACTTGTGAGTTTCAGGGTCAGAGGCTTGGCCACGCCCCCTGCTAGTCGAGTACCTACCTGGATCAAATTACCCCATCTCTACGTCTTACCCTATTAAAAAAAAAAAAAAAGTAAGAACAGTGTCTTCCCGCCTAGTGTTGCTGAGAAGGGTAAATGAGATGCGAGACTGTCAATTCCCGCTTAAAGAGTGGGCGAGGATCGCATCTGCTTCCTCCATTTTCACTTGCACGCCCGGACTGTGGATGATTGCAAACCGCGAATAACGAGGCATCTCCAGCCAGAAGAGATTAGCAATGTAATGATGGTATAGTGGTGATCGTTTAATAACAATCCTCACTTGTAGAGATCGGTCTCCCCAAGACTATTCTTCTGTGCTAGGAAAACCGAAAAGGGTGAAAAAGAGGTGAGAAAGGAAGGTTCCGGCTTCTAAAACTCTGGGTTCGGAGGACATACCTCCGGGAGCCTTCAGATCGCTCAGCCTGAGCGGGCGCCAGTCCCTAAACCAGAACCCGCCCAGCACGTAGTCAGGGCTCACATCGCAGGCGCGGGCGAGGATGGATGACCAGGAGGCTACGGACGGCCCGTGGGTCGCAGGCACATCGTCCTCGGCTCCTAAACAATGTCTCTGGGGAGGAAGTCACCCTTGAGGGTCTTTTATTTTGTTTTTAGGAACCCATTCCTTTTTTAAAATCATAAAGTAAATCACTGTCTTTCGTTATATTTTGGTTCATAGACGAGGCTAGAGCCACCACCTATGCAGGCATATCGCTCCTGCAATGTCACATACCCTGCCGCTCACCTTGTCCCCCATGATGGCCCCGGAACCAAGCCAGCGTGGCCCAGCTCCCTTTCAGTTCCTGAGAGGAGCCTTGAACCATCTCAGGAACAACGGAAGGTCGGAGCACAGGGAGAAGAGAGGGGGGAAAAGCGAGGGGGGCAGGGGGAGGATGTCCAAAGCGCAGAGGAGGATAAAGGAGCGTGAATCCGAAGGAAATGGGAAAGCTTAAATCATACTCTTCATTCGGTTTTTAAACTGTGTATCTTACTCCTTTTTCTCCCCTAGCTTTTCATCCCATTTGTTCAACCACAAAACTGAGCTCTTGGCACGCAGGACAGAAGCTAGCACAGGCAGCAGGGATTCTGTGGGAGGCAGGGTCCAGGAGATTTGGTTTACTTCGCTGCGGAGAACCCGGAGGCATCCTTACAAGGACGAGCTCCCCGGCGGGGCCCACCCGCGCGGGGCAGATGTCTGGAGCGACCTAGGCGACTTCGAGGCCTGAGGGCCCTGACCTTGGCCTCGGGGCTTGGCCGGCAGGTTGGGTATCCAAGAAGACAGAGGACTCGGGACCCTCCACTAGACCCAAAAGAGTGGTGAACAGGGCGGAGTCAGGCGACTCCCTCTCAGGCTTTGAGAGGGATCTGCTTGCCGAGGAGGGGGGCAGGGGGGAAGGTGGAAGATTGGCCCCAGGGGCGCCTCGTGGACACTCCCTTGGAAGGCGTGCATGGCCTGTGATTCTCTCCATGGAGGGATCTAGAAAATAGCTGGTTGCAGCGACCCTTGCCTGTGGGGATCGCTAGAAGCACAGTCTTACTCACGCATTGGTTTATTTGCTCGTTCATTTCTTCATCTGCTCACTTCTTGAGCTCCCATCATGTGTTAGGAACTATGCGGTGTGCACTTTTCACCCCGATTCTGACAAATACAAATAAACAGCCCTGACTAATCAAAGTGAGGCTGAAATTCACTGACCCGAAAATCGTCCTAAGCGAGAAAGGGGGTGGTGAGGGAAGCTCCGGAATCCCTCGAAATAGCCAAGCGCTGCTTCCCAGCAGAGGGAGAGGTGCAGATTCACTGAAGTCAGCTCATCACCCCGTCTTTCTGGTTCTGCGCTACCTTTCCTTGATCCCAGAGATGCTCCCGTAGCTCCAGCGCCCTGCGCCGCGAGGCCCGAGTGGGGTCCGAAGGAATCACAGAAAGTTAATCAAAGTTACTTCAGTTTTGATCCTTCTGCCGACCGCTAGCAACATGACTGTGGACGAGTCATTCAACTTACGAGACGCGGCTAACGGTGTCCATCTCTGCGCAACTGCCGGGATGACCTGGAGCTAACAGCTGTGTTGAGCGCTGCTCGTGAATTCGTTTTCTCGCTGCTCTCTGACGGCCTTAGTATCGTGGACCCTTGTGTATACTCAGCCAGATGATTGAGGGCTTCCAAGTCCACTCTTCCCAGGGTCACCGCTCGGTAACTCCGTACTTTGTTCTTAGCTTCCTCCTGTGTTTTCAGTGCTAAGGAAGCGATCACATTGTATAGAATCTACTGAGTCTATAAATAATCACAAGGGCAGCAGTAATTGTGTTATTCGTTTATTCAATAAACACTTTCTGAGGAGCCTTCCCTGTGCCAAGCTCTGCCATAGGCTGTAGAATTTCTCCAACCACGCAGCAGAGCCCAGCCAGGCGCTCAAGTGACTTTCCCTGTTTAAAAGAATTGATGTCCGGTTTCCGTTTTGAACACCCTCCCTGTACGCAGTTAGTTAACGTAAAAAAAAATTCCTGAAGTTCCATGTGTCCTGACATGATCTCAGCAGCGAGCACATATTTTTCCCTCCTTGGGCCCCTGACACTTCCCTTAAAGCCAAAGTGTCAGAAAATTCTAGCTTCTTTCCCTTCCAACTCCCAAAGGAAAGTCCCAACCACACCCACAAGAGTCCTATGGGGCTCCTGCTGTGTGCACAGAGCACAGTGCCAGGAGTATTAAGAGGAAGAAGTGTCAGTGGGCATCTTGCAAGGCAACCCCTGCTGCTCTAGCAGCGCATCCAAACACTCTGGGCTACTCCTTAAAGGATTTCCCCAGGGACACTGTGTCTGCACCACATTAAAGATCCACCTATGCATTTAATTTTCTGGAAAGTAGGGATTGTCATGCATTTTTTTCCAACTGTGCAAATACCTCCAAAGACCTCAAATATGGCAATGGATAAACGAATGAATGAATATAATAACACCTAAGCATAGAGCGTTGATTTGATGCCACTCACTATTCTCATTTCACATTTGATAATGCAATTAATTGTCAGTGACTTATAAGTTAGGTAACTTTGATTATCTCCTCAGGTAATTTCATTTCCTGCTGTACAGATGAGGAAACTGAAAGTCAAATGATTAATTTCCCAAAGTCTCTCCGTTACTTATTGGTGAATGAATCAATGTTTCTTGGGCTAGTTTGGCTTCCCCTGTTCGGGCTTGGGATCAGGTGTGTGTGCTCCTTTTGACACCCACGACTTGGTGCCCCACCCACCAGCCTCTTCCCATACCGGATCCCCAGAAAGTGTTCGTTGGGGTCACCCAAGCTGCCAGCTCTGAGTGCACCTCGGGTGGTGCTCAAAAGAGGGATGATCAATATCTGCCCTGGCTGGAACCAGGTCTAAGAGCAGGGAAGAGAGAAGGAGTCGGCGTGGCTGGGCAGCCACCATCAGACCTCGAAACCTGCTCTGCCCAGAATCCCAACCATCAGGATCATTCGACGGAACCGGAAAAGCACCAAGGATGCGGAAGTATTCTGTGAACAAGGCGCGGCCGGGGGTCTTAGACAGTATTAGCAAAGCTAAGCCTAGGGGGGTGCAGGCTGAAGGGCAGGGGTGTCAATCCCCGGGGAAGCCCAGACCTGCACTCTTGAAGGACCCCTCTCCTTTGGCACCTTAAGAAGCACTAACACCACGGCTAGACCGAGGGCTGGCACTCACTCTCGACAGGAATTGGGCAAACGTCAAGACTCCTGCCCTCCGTGGCCTCATCCTTTAAAATGAAGTAATCGCACCTGCGGGGACTTTTCATCTTCATTCCCAAAGTGAATGAGGGCAAGGCAGCTAAGGAACCCAGGGGCCTATGGCTTCTCTAAACTCGGAGGCCCCCAGCTGGCCTCGCAGAATATGTTCTCTGTTAGAACCGGGTGGGATGGGAGACTGTTATCTTAGAAAGTGTGCCCGGTGTGAGTAGTTGGGAATCCCAGAGGGCGCTGCAGGTTTTGATACTCCAGTGTGTGAGAAGAAGCCGCCGCGGAGAAGGCGGCTTTGGCACGCCGGCCAATCCCACCGGAACCTCGAAGGTGAGGCTGTGGGCCAGATATGAGCACACTAAACCGGGGTGTATCTCCCCCCACCACCCCACCCGCGACCATCTGCAGTTAAAGTCTTGCTTAAAACCCAGTAGTTACATCTTCACAAAGACCACGAAGTGTGCAACCCCCTTACCACCACTCCACCCCAGACTAAACTGGAGGGGATTCGAGAGCCCTGAGCGTTTAGGATCCTCTCCGGCATCTTTCATGCATTGGAGAAGGAAATGGCAACCCACTCCAGTGTTCTTGCCTGGAGAATCCCAGGGACGGGGGAGCCTGGTGGGCTGCCGTCTATGGGGTCGCACAGAGTTGGACACGACTGAAGCGACTTAGCAGCAGCAGCAGCAGCAGCAGCTGGCATCTTGAAATAACATCACTGCGTCGTAAGGGAAGGCCTGAGCTCTCAGCACCTCTACCCGCTCTTCCTTCTTAAGAAAGGACGAAGATGAATCTAGGGCGCGCTCAAACCGGAGGAGGGTGCGAGGACCTCAGCCTCTGACTTCTCCCCACTTCTTGCTTCAGAGTCGCGCAAGGCGCATCCTGCACTCCGAGAGTCTGTTTGAGGTTTTCGGTGGGGTCAGATCCTGGAACAGGCTAAAGCTCAACAAGCTAGAGCTCAAGACTCAAACGCCCGCAGAAAATCCCCTGCTGCAGGGAACCCCAAAGTTCCCAGAGATTGTGGTTACAGGAGAACCCGGGGTCAGCTTCCCGTTAGCTAACTTCGGCTTCTGCTACCTAGAGGAGCGACCAGCAGGCCGAGCACTCAGCGCTCACCTGCCCCAAGCTGGCCGCGCACTGGAACCCTTGCCAAACCCCAATGTAGACCCTAGTTAAAGAGAGCAGGGTAGATCGTAGAGCCACTGGGACCCTCTGAGGTGCGCAAGGATTTGTGACAACGGGAGCCTGAGCTGCTGACCCCGCACCCATCATACGCGCAAATTCTAGCTGAAAGAGGGGGAGAGGGGGAGATCAGGGGGATCTCCTTGTCGGGTATGCGGGCCACAGTGCGACAGGGTCAGACAGGGTTAACCTCGGTGGGGACAGAACGGCGAGGCTACATGCTCCCAACACCTCCCAACATCGCGGTCCTGCCCACCCTCGGCTGAGACTGACAATCGCATCGGAACGCGGCGCCTGTTTTCAGGGGCTTAGTCGGCGAGTCTTGGCGCAAGAAAACTTTTCTAGAGACAAGCGCTCCACCCATCCAAACTGGCAGAGAAAGGTGGTGTGAGGCTCCTGACTTGGCTTGGCCATTTAGAGGAAAACGCGGAACTTGATTTGCGTGGTTTACTCACGGAGCCCTGAACTAGCCAGGTGCTTCTATGTTTCTGTGTGCTTCGGAGGGCCTGTGCATTTGTATCTGACCTCCGTGTGTAAAAAACTGGTGTGTATGTGCGCGCACGTGCGTGCAGCCGAAGGGCGTAGCAGATCCCCCTCGCGTCCCAGAGAGGCGCGCGCAGGTCACCAGCTCTCTGCGCGCCCTGAGCTGCGCCTTGGTAACGTTGCTCGGAGGGCTTGGCGCCGCCAGGACTCCGGGGCTGGCAAGGCGGGGCCCTGCTCTGGGCAAAGAGTTATTACTGCTTTGAGCAAAGGGCGAGACCTGGGGAGCGCGCGGGTAGGGCAGGGGTCGCGGCTCTGCTCAGCTCCAGGGCCCGCGCGCACCAGCTCACGCCACGCCCCATCCCGGAGGGTCTTGGCAGGCCTGGGGTCCGTGGACTTTCGCGCTCTTCCTTCTCTTCCATGCCTGCGAAACCTCTGTCTTAGTTCAACAATTTCTAGCCTCCCTATCCACTCTTGTTAGCATCGAACGCCACCGGGAAAATCCCCGTATCCCAAGCCAAGCGAGCAGTCCCAGGATGAGGCGGCCTGGCCCAAAATGTGGGTTTTCCATCCAGCCACTCGGCCCGCCTAGAGAGACCCTCCGAAAGGGCATGTTTTCTTTAAAACGAAAAGCTTCTTCTCAACTTCTCCCGGGCTTATGATACTCCCTTCTTGAAAATCTGGAAGAACTCCGCGGCCCAGAGTACAGATCCGCCAGATTTTCATGTGCAAAATACTCAGGAATGAGAGGTGGGGGTGGTTGCGGAGGGGGCGCCTCCTACGACACTCTCCCCCACCCCCCGCCCCGCCCCGAGAGCATCCCGACTCCCGCTGCCGGCTCATTTTCTTCCCAGCCCCCCAGCTCCGTCATGCCCTCTAGTCTGGCAGGGACCTGGCCAGGATGATGAATTCTACCTGAAATCACACCACTGCAGTCCCTGGTCGATGTTTTCCTTCCGTTTCAAAAGCTGGCGATGCAGACGGAGAAACGCGGCTCAGGTTTGGGAGCCTGCAGCATCCCGCCGGCCTCGGGAGGGGCAGGACGGCTGCGGTGTGTGCAGAAAGCACCACCCCCGCCTCAGCTCGCCTTCCCAGCCAGAACTGCATTTAAGTGCCTCAAAATTCAACGTTTCTGGGATGTCCCGGTTTCAGTATTTCGGGAATAGAAAGAAATGAATCTGGCTACTGACAGAAAAATAGAGGCACAGAGACAATCCTACAGTTCAGGCAGCAGAGCCTGTGCCTGAAGGTGTGAGGGAATCAACCTAACTCAGGGTTGGGACTCACAGCAAGTGGTGAGACTGCCATCACCGCCCAAAACAAGTGGCCCATTTAGGGATAATAGCTGGATGATGTCCCCATTTACCTTGAGGTCCCTTCCAGGGCGCTCTACCTTTCTCTTATCTTTCCTAGGCCAGACCACCCCAGCGGTTCCCTCTCCCCACTGTGAACATTCCTCCAAGAACTCAGCTCCATGCTCCACTGGGGGTATTGAGTGGCTGACTGAGGCAAGGAATGGTCAGCCTTGCATCCCTGGGCTGCACTCTGGGACTTGTCCAGGTAACCAGCCGAGCCAGGCCAAAGAGAGCTAAATCTGGGGGCTCCACTGTGTCCTGGGCCCAGAAGTCTAGAACAGAAGTCTTTGTGCTCAAGCAAATGGGTCAAAATGGGGAGGCAGCTAAGCCAGACCAGGGAGCCTCTTGGACTCCAACCAGGGCTGGGTCTAGGGGCATCCTAGGTTCACTGTCCTCAGCACCTCTTCAGGGGCAACATTCTCCCTCCCAGTGGGCCCCATGGGATAACTGGCTTCCTGTGATGGATGGTGGGTCTGTAAGAGGGCTATGCCCTCGCCCCAGCTCAGTGTCAAACAGACCAGGGTGATCAGGTTTTGTCCACAAGGCCTATTTGTTCTAAATTCTCCTGAAATAACATTTTACCAACTCCAGACATTTTGTAGTTTCGAGGGAAAGGGGTGTGGCTGTCTTGGAGAGAGATTTGACTCTTCGAGGTTTCAAAAAAAAAGAGAGAGGAAAAAATTGAATGGCCCATCCCAGAAGCAACGTGGAGGCAAAAACAGATTTGCTATATTCCATCTGCAGTATGAGGGGAAAACTGCCTTTCATCCCACCTCAGCTTGGGGATGGTCGCCTGTAGTGACCCATCTATTGGAAGATCCTGTGTGTGGGTATGTGTGTGTGTGTATATACATGCTGATGGGGGAGGTACAGATGGTGTGCAGTGTTTCAGACCCTTCACTGACCAAATGTGAGCCAGAAGGTTCAAGTTCTGGTTTGGGCTCCTCCTCACTCTGGGACAGGGAAGTGACCTTGAACAAATCACCATTCTGCCATGCAATACTCTGGCAGCTTTAAAATCATCACAGGCTCAGTCTTCCAGCCCTAATCACTGGCAGATAGTGTGTGGTCCTTTTCTCTGGACACTGCGAACCTGCCCAGTCCCCCTACTCCATCCACAAGCAAGGGGTGGGTTTGCCCTGGAATTGCCTCTCTAGACTCCAGTACCAGCGCTGGAGAGGTTAACCTTGCCCCCCACTACCCTCTTCTCCACCAACCCTGCTTACACTCTGCTTACAGCTGCTGTGGAAAGCTGTTGCACACACTCCTGGTGAAGCCATCTGCGGGACAGGCCTAACAGAGTCTATGGCAGACCGGGCTCCCAGGTCATACTCTGGTGCATGGATCGCTGGATCATGGCAGCTGTCGTGGGCTATGGACTGATGGAACCTCTAAGCCTTTGCCCAAGTCTGCAGAGAGGTGGCTCCAGGGTTGCAGTATTCTCCCCCCAAGCTCTAGTCCCCCACCTCCAGCGGCTGCACCCCGCAGTGCCTGGGGCTAAAGTCCAGGTCGGAGATCCCAGACCCCAAGGACCGCCTCGCCCCAGCAAGCCAAGTGGCCTTTACAAACCAGAGTAAACATTTTATTTACAAGTTTGTGGTATCCTAAGTGCATCACGTCTTTGCACCGTGACCCTTAGTGCGGGGAAAACTGTATAGTCCAACGCCTCACAGTGTGAGCTGCTTCAATCCGGGCAGAAGTGTTCGTCTGGCGCTGGGAGCCTGGCGGTGGCGGCTGGGGGTTGGGGGGCACTCTGACTCCCCTCGGCTCTGTGCCGGGTGGGCTGCACCGGATCAGGGCGGCGATGCGCGAAACTCCGCCGCTGCGTCTCGAACCGTGGGGCCCCGCCGCCACTGGAGAGTAGACACAGAATCCAGCCCACACGGAAGGCTGGGGGTCTGCACGCAGGGCTCCTCCAATCTCGTCCAGTCTATGCCCTCTAGTCTGGCAGGGACCTGGCCAGGATGATGAATTCTACCTGAAATCACACCACTGCAGTCCCTGGTCGATGTTTTCCTTCCGTTTCAAAAGCTGGCGATGCAGACGGAGAAACGCGGCTCAGGTTTGGGAGCCTGCAGCATCCCGCCGGCCTCGGGAGGGGCAGGACGGCTGCGGTGTGTGCAGAAAGCACCACCCCCGCCTCAGCTCGCCTTCCCAGCCAGAACTGCATTTAAGTGCCTCAAAATTCAACGTTTCTGGGATGTCCCGGTTTCAGTATTTCGGGAATAGAAAGAAATGAATCTGGCTACTGACAGAAAAATAGAGGCACAGAGACAATCCTACAGTTCAGGCAGCAGAGCCTGTGCCTGAAGGTGTGAGGGAATCAACCTAACTCAGGGTTGGGACTCACAGCAAGTGGTGAGACTGCCATCACCGCCCAAAACAAGTGGCCCATTTAGGGATAATAGCTGGATGATGTCCCCATTTACCTTGAGGTCCCTTCCAGGGCGCTCTACCTTTCTCTTATCTTTCCTAGGCCAGACCACCCCAGCGGTTCCCTCTCCCCACTGTGAACATTCCTCCAAGAACTCAGCTCCATGCTCCACTGGGGGTATTGAGTGGCTGACTGAGGCAAGGAATGGTCAGCCTTGCATCCCTGGGCTGCACTCTGGGACTTGTCCAGGTAACCAGCCGAGCCAGGCCAAAGAGAGCTAAATCTGGGGGCTCCACTGTGTCCTGGGCCCAGAAGTCTAGAACAGAAGTCTTTGTGCTCAAGCAAATGGGTCAAAATGGGGAGGCAGCTAAGCCAGACCAGGGAGCCTCTTGGACTCCAACCAGGGCTGGGTCTAGGGGCATCCTAGGTTCACTGTCCTCAGCACCTCTTCAGGGGCAACATTCTCCCTCCCAGTGGGCCCCATGGGATAACTGGCTTCCTGTGATGGATGGTGGGTCTGTAAGAGGGCTATGCCCTCGCCCCAGCTCAGTGTCAAACAGACCAGGGTGATCAGGTTTTGTCCACAAGGCCTATTTGTTCTAAATTCTCCTGAAATAACATTTTACCAACTCCAGACATTTTGTAGTTTCGAGGGAAAGGGGTGTGGCTGTCTTGGAGAGAGATTTGACTCTTCGAGGTTTCAAAAAAAAAGAGAGAGGAAAAAATTGAATGGCCCATCCCAGAAGCAACGTGGAGGCAAAAACAGATTTGCTATATTCCATTTGCAGTATGAGGGGAAAACTGCCTTTCATCCCACCTCAGCTTGGGGATGGTCGCCTGTAGTGACCCATCTATTGGAAGATCCTGTGTGTGGGTATGTGTGTGTGTGTATATACATGCTGATGGGGGAGGTACAGATGGTGTGCAGTGTTTCAGACCCTTCACTGACCAAATGTGAGCCAGAAGGTTCAAGTTCTGGTTTGGGCTCCTCCTCACTCTGGGACAGGGAAGTGACCTTGAACAAATCACCATTCTGCCATGCAATACTCTGGCAGCTTTAAAATCATCACAGGCTCAGTCTTCCAGCCCTAATCACTGGCAGATAGTGTGTGGTCCTTTTCTCTGGACACTGCGAACCTGCCCAGTCCCCCTACTCCATCCACAAGCAAGGGGTGGGTTTGCCCTGGAATTGCCTCTCTAGACTCCAGTACCAGCGCTGGAGAGGTTAACCTTGCCCCCCACTACCCTCTTCTCCACCAACCCTGCTTACACTCTGCTTACAGCTGCTGTGGAAAGCTGTTGCACACACTCCTGGTGAAGCCATCTGCGGGACAGGCCTAACAGAGTCTATGGCAGACCGGGCTCCCAGGTCATACTCTGGTGCATGGATCGCTGGATCATGGCAGCTGTCGTGGGCTATGGACTGATGGAACCTCTAAGCCTTTGCCCAAGTCTGCAGAGAGGTGGCTCCAGGGTTGCAGTATTCTCCCCCCAAGCTCTAGTCCCCCACCTCCAGCGGCTGCACCCCGCAGTGCCTGGGGCTAAAGTCCAGGTCGGAGATCCCAGACCCCAAGGACCGCCTCGCCCCAGCAAGCCAAGTGGCCTTTACAAACCAGAGTAAACATTTTATTTACAAGTTTGTGGTATCCTAAGTGCATCACGTCTTTGCACCGTGACCCTTAGTGCGGGGAAAACTGTATAGTCCAACGCCTCACAGTGTGAGCTGCTTCAATCCGGGCAGAAGTGTTCGTCTGGCGCTGGGAGCCTGGCGGTGGCGGCTGGGGGTTGGGGGGCACTCTGACTCCCCTCGGCTCTGTGCCGGGTGGGCTGCACCGGATCAGGGCGGCGATGCGCGAAACTCCGCCGCTGCGTCTCGAACCGTGGGGCCCCGCCGCCACTGGAGAGTAGACACAGAATCCAGCCCACACGGAAGGCTGGGGGTCTGCACGCAGGGCTCCTCCAATCTCGTCCAGTCTAGAGGCTGCCGAGGGGCGCCGAGACGGGCTCGGGGCTTTTGGGGGCGCTGCTGAGGGCGGGCTGGGGTGCGGGGAGCAGCTCTGAGGCGCCGCCGCTGCTGTGACTGCCGGAGCTCCCGGCGCTGGTGGTGCTGCCGCTACTCAGGCCGCCGAAGTTGAAGCCGCCGCCGCCGCCGCCACTGCCTCCACTGCCTCCGCTGCTGGCGGCCAGGAGGGCGCCGGCCGCTGAGGCCTTGATGACCGTCGTTTGGTGCAGAGACCGCTCGGCCCCTTCAGTCCGCTCCGTGTCGCTGGGGGCCATGTCCAGTGACTCGGGGTCGCTGCTCTCGCTCTCCGCCTCGCCCTCCGAGCGGCTAGGGCTCTGCTCCTCCGGCTCGCCGTCAGCGGCCGGGGTTCCGCCCGACGGCTTCTCGCCCGCCTCCTTGTCTTTGTCCTTCTGGGCCTGAGCCTCCTTGGAGTGCCGCCACTTCATCCGCCGGTTCTGGAACCACACTTTCACCTGCGCCGCACCGCGCCGCACCGGGAGACAAAAAGGGACGTGGAGTTGAGAGGCAGGCTCGCTCCAATCCGACTCTCGCGCATCCCAGACCCTCTCCCAAAGGCGGGAAAGCATCACTGATAGTCCCCAGCACCTCTACCACAGGCCAGGTACTGGGTGAGGAGCAGGGACCCAGAGGCAGCCGAGGGAAACCACAGGGACCACCAGGGATCCTGGCTTAGGGAAGCCACTAGGACCATTTCTCAAAATGTGGCCCTCCGACCTGTAGCCTGAAGTCACCTGGATGCTCGTTGGAAAGCCAGGTCCTTGCACCTTGCCCTCAAACTAGGGGCTTCTTAACCCCATGTGACCAGGACCACCCCCTGCCACGAATCTGATTAATCTATGGACCCCTCGCCCAGAAAAATGCACATATACCCAAGATTTTGCACAATTTCAAGAGTGTGGTGGCCCACTGTTTAGAATCCTTGCTAAGTCAGCCAATCCTCTACCGCCGTTACTGAAGGCAAGTCAGTACAAAAGTATTTCTTTTTAAGGAGGAACCCTGAGAAACAAGGGGAAGGGTTTTCAAAGAGTTAATCCCAGTGGCATGGGAGCACCAATGGACCTTCAGTAAAAGAGCATTTTCTTGGTGTGTGTGTACTCAGAGACTGATAAGGACCCTGCCCCTGCCTGAGATAAACTAATCCTTCTGAGGGCTCAGAAAACGCTGGCATTAAACCTGAGCAAAGTGGAGGAAGGGGGTAGGGATGGTTCGGAGAATCTATATAAATATATAATCCCCTGGGGGACCCAATGCTTTCACACAAGTCCCAGCTTCCCTTTTAAAAATAACATCCACAGCTGGTGGAAAACGGCTGGGCTCTTCCAGTGTGTGTGCTGGGGAAGGGAGTTGTGTAATGAAGGACAGAAGGTGGGGTGGGCTAAGGGAGCTGTGAAAAAATGCCTTTGGCTTCTGCCCTGTTCAGAATATTCAGCACCCAGGAAGCAAGGGCTACTGCTGTGAGGTATGGAAGAACTGTGACTCTTTATTTTCAAAACTTAAAAAATAAAAATCCAGGTCTTGAACTTGAGAAAGGGAAAAAATTGAATTCAGGCACAATAGATTTGCTATTTGAAGATTTGTCTTAAAAAACGAACCAAACAAACAAACAAAAAACTCAAGTAGGCAGAACCTGGTGTAATGCTCTTGGGCGCTCTAAGAAAATCTTTTTTTTCTTTCTCTTCCTCACTACCCCATCAGGCCATTAGAAAATGGGACTGACTGTGGCCGCTCCAAGTGGACTTCTCACCCTACTGGGGCTAAGTAATTCTGTTTGAAATGATGTTTTCACTTCCTCACAACTGGGGATTTCACAATCCAGCAGTAGCAGAAGGAGGAGGAGGGAGGGAGGACAAGAGGAGGGGAAAAAACAACAACAATCTCTTGACTTTGGATTTTTATCTCTTCTGAAACTGCCCCCTACCGCCAACTGCGCCACACTGGAGTACATAATTATTATCTCCAGTGGCCTATTTGCTTTCTCAGCAACAGGCTTTCCCTTGTTGGCCAAAATAAACGTGCGGCAGCTTGTGACATATATCTTTAGGGTGGGCTATTCTTTCTGCCCTTCTCCCCCTACCCTCTTCCTCTCTCCCTCTCAAGTTGAGAAGTCCACCAAGTCTCGTGAAATTCAAGATTTAGTGTTTCCACCGCAAAAGGAGAGTCAGGCCGGGTGGAGGGGCCTTGGGGCTAGGCCGCGAGCTGCTGCCCCACCGAAGGGCTGTGCGGTGGGGCCGGAGCGGGCTTACCTGCGCATCCGTGAGACCCAGCATCGCAGCCAGCTGCTTTCGGTCCGGCTTGGTCACGTACTTCTGAATCTCAAACCTTTTCTCCAGACCTTTTCTCTGCAGGTTAGAGAAAACTGCCCGAGACCACGAGCGCTTTCTCTTGTACGTCTGAGGCATGGTGTCCTTCGTGAGCACGGCGTAGGGACCTGCCAGCAGGGGGGAGCCGGAACAGGAGCGAGACAGGAGGGCCCAGTTAGTGCTCTGTCTGCGGCCTGCGCGCCTGGGGCTCACACGATGCTTAAAATTGTTTTGCCTCAACAGTCGGCTCTGAAAGCCCTTTCACGCAGGCACGGAATGGCCTCTCTAAAGAGGAAACTTAGGGCTCATAAGACCATAGGCGGAAGGCCTAACGGGAGTGTGGAGTGGACAAGCCCGGGGTTTGGTCGGTTAATTCCAAAGAAAAGACATAAACTGAATGCGTGACCATCAGTCATTCTCAGAGTGGGCGAAAATAACCCTCGGGCCTAAAGGATCCAAACGTGACAGCCTCGATTCTCTACTCGTGTGTGTGTGCACTCGCATGCGTGCCCAGGTGTGCAAAAGTGTTTGAGGTCATTCCAAAATGTGTGTATGTTAACAAGCAACACGACTTGCTGCACTTTCAAACCACCCTCTCTGGAGAAACGACTAGGGAAAGCCCCTTCCCCATCACCCCACCTGCCCCACACACACTTTCTTGACTCCCCAAGCTCCCCCATCCCCCAGGCTACAAAAGACTGAGCTAGCTTCCTGGGAAATCTTTCTCTTTCTCTGCGGACGCGGTAGCCTCCCGCGTCAACTCCGGGATTGCTAAACCGCGGTGTACACGTGAAACTCCAGGAGGTGTGGGCGGTCGACCTAGGCGTGAGGCGGGCGCTCGGGAGGGTTTCCGTACCTGGAAATGTGTCTTGAAACTGATGTTGAACTGAATTTCTCGGGTTCGAACTTAAGGGACTCAGGATGGCAGAGGCCTCATTAATGGGATCTAGAGACGCGAAGAACTGGCCGGCGGAGGGCTGCAGGCCGGGAAGATGCACCCCCGCGGGCCGCCCGCCGGTGAGCAGCGATGTGAGATCTGGGGACAAGGGAAAAGAAGAGGTGTTATCCCTCCACAGACCCACACACTGTCTCTAAAATTTGTTTCTCTCTGCCGCCCAACATCCCCTCCATTCTGCTTTCCTGGAGCGAAGTCGTGAGAGACCTCTGTCTCCAGCCCCCAAGACGCCTCTCTCCGTACACTGGCCAAAGGGCAGTGCACGAAATGTTCCTGTGTGTGCCCTGTAGGTCCACATCCATGCGTGTAACTAGGAAGGGCTTCTGGAAAAGAGGCCTAAATAAGACACTTTCAGGTGTCTTCCAAGAATTCCATAGAACTAAACCGTCCCCCTCAAAGAAGCCCTCTGCTCTCAGTCCTCTTGGGAGTTCAGTCAGTACTGTTCATCTACAGTCCTTGGGTGGAATTGCACCAAAAATCAGACCAAAGGAAGCGAAACTGTTCCCCAAAAGGGCTTTTCCTCTCCAATAATGTAGTTCTCTCTCCAGATATGGGATTAAAGAGACACACAGATGACAGTCCTTTGAGCAAATATTTACACCAACCATTTATGAATATTGATTCTGTGACTGTGTGTTTTTAAAGCATCCCTGGGTTCTTCGTGGGTTTTTTTTTTTTTTTAAACGTAGAACAAGTGAGTTTCAAACCTAATGCTTCACAGTCTCCTTACAATTCATTTCCTTTTCCCTCATTTTACCAACTTGTTCTTAATCCTAAAAACACTCAAAGGCATCCCAAACGGCCCCAGGGATCGGCGAGTGCGTCAGTTCCCTGATCAGAGGCCTGCAGCCTCTCTCCCAAGACCTACCTCTCAGTGTGTTGCCTTCCTTGACTTTGGGGTCAAATTCTGCAGACAAAATGCGGTCAATTCCAAACTTGAGGTCCTTGCTGGAGGGGGCCGGGGCGGAGCCGCTATGGTGGGGGTTAGGGACCACCCGCGACCCGGAGGCCGGGGGCTGCAAGGCGCCAGCCCGGGGTGGAGGCGGAGGCTGTTGCTGCTGTGGTTGTTGCTGCTGCTGTTGTTGCTGTGGGTGATGGTGGTGGTAGGCGGCTGAGAGCGGGGACAGTCGCTGAGGGAAGCCAGCAGGGACTTCGGAGGGCGCCACCACCGGGGTGGGTCGAAGCGGGGATCTGGCGGCAGCTTGGAAAGAGGCGTGCGGGTGAGTCGATCCCAAGTGCGCGGTGAGGGCAGCGGCCGAGGCTCCCGCCAGACCCTCCGGGGTCGCCCCAGGCTCCCCAACACCCGCGTGCAGGATGTCCGCGATGCAGAAGGAGGGTTTCTTGACGGCGGCGGGGTCCAGAGGGAAGGAGCAGCCGCCGGGGCCGGCAGAGGAGCAGTAGGCGGCCGACCACAGGCTGAAGTTGGACGCGTAGAAGGGAGCCAGCCCGGCGGCGAACATTCTGGCGGGGTGCGCCGAGAGGCCGCCGCGGCCTGGCTCGGCCGGGTAGATGGGTGGGTGCGCGGGGAGAGGAATGCTAAGTCCGGGAGGAGGCGGCAGCCCCTCCGGGGACGCTCCGCTTACTCGTCTCCGTCCGAACTGCAGACAGGCCAGGGAGCCCTAGTGCCACGGAGGGAGGAGGCGGAGGGCCGGATCCCGGCCGGCCGGCCACAGCCTCGGCCCCTGGCCTCACTTTAAAGGCGGCGCGGCGCCCGCGCTCCCCGCGGGCTGGAAGGCGAACCAGGGGCGCTGGAGCGGCTAGGCGGGCGGGGGCCGCGGCTGCACGAACGCCAGCGAAGCCGGGGAGACGGGAATCGGGTACCGAAAGAAACACCCAAACAGCTAAGCCTTAAGAGCTAAATTTAAAACAACAACAATAATAATCCGTTAGTTTGAAAAAAAAAAAAAAATAAGAGAGGGGGGTAAAAAAAAACTCCTCTCTAAAAACTCCCAAAGTTTTGGCAGGAGCTTTCGAGTCAGACCCGGGGTAGGACCTTGATCCAAGCGCTCATTGGCCACGCTGGCAACCAATGGGGAGTGGGAAACGGAGGGGAACTGGGAAAGGGGGCGTGTCCCGTCCCCTCGGCCACGCCCCGGCCACGCCAAACTGTTTGCTGCTGCCGCGTGGGCTGAGCTGCGTTAGGCGCGCACTCTGCAAAGAGCAGGGAGCCGAACCGCTGCTCCAGGGAGTCCTAACCTCCCACTAACTTCTACGGCTCCGAATCAGCACCGGGCGCGGAGAGTTGGCCACAGCGCTCCTGGAGCGCTCTCTCAAGGAAACTGGTGCTCCTGCCTATTTTCGAGGGTACAAAGCCGGCCTCCTAGACGCTGACGGAACCCAAAGTTTCCCTCCTCTCTTTACTTCTCTCGGCCCGATTTTTCTCCAGTCGGCCTCTATCCCCGAGAGTAGGTGTCCTCTACTAAGCTCAGTCTTTCGTAGGTCCCGGCCCCCGCGCGGCCCTGCCCTGGGCTATCGCGCGCGAGTGCAGAGGCACTGAGCACCCCCTCCCCCGCCCCCCGCAAATGAGCACCTCGTCTGCTTCTCGGCCGCGGAGATCCTCAGGGAAGAGAGGAGGGACGCTCGCAAATGAGCTTTATTCTGAGCTGTCACACACTGACAACGTGAACGAGTAACTTTTCAAACAAAATAAAACGGATGTCTCCGAACGCCTCCCTTGGAAGCAGCCAAACCTTCTCCCCTCCCCACCCCTCGAGCCCCAGGGACAACAGAACAGGCCGCCGTCCGAAACCCGGGAGCGCGGTACGCGCGTCCCCTCCTCTGCTGCACCTTGTAGGAAATGTCACCCTCCCTCCTCCGCCACATCCCCGATCACGTGGCGTCCGTTGTTTTGCAAGTGCCCACAAGAGTCGATTTCCTTGGGGTTAAAAGCTGCTTTCATTGCTGCGGCTGTTTCCCCAGGGAACCCCTTAGGCCTGGTCGCAAGAAAAGCTGCAGTGGGAGCGGACGCCTTCTATTTGCACTTGGGGTCTTTGGAGCACAGAGTCGGTGTAGTGGGGGTTTTCTGCAACATCAACATCTCTATTTTAAGAATTCGTTCTCTTTTAAATTAGAGTCAGAATGGATTTCCCCACCCCTCTCCCAAATAAACCACAGGCCACCCACATGAGTTCTTGCACATTTTCAGGAAGAAAATAAAATGATACTAATAATGAAGCCACGAAATCTTTTGTTTTCGATTGTCCTAATAAGTGTCTTCTAATAGAACTTCCGTGCTTCTGTGGCATTTTCCTCCCCAAACTTTCAGTATCGTTGCCATACAGCTTCTGTGGCATTTTAAAATTTCACTTCAGTACTAACAGGTCTTTACCAAAGAAACCCAGACAACTGAATTTGCCATGCTTACCTCGAGTTCGGGGTTTGGGCTAGTGGTTTCTGGTCACTGGTTGCAGATGCTGTCATTTTAAGCTTTTGGCTTTCTCCAGGAAAGTAACAATCACTAATCAATCAATTACTTGTGACCAGTCAGCTTTAGGAACAACACCGCCCCGCCCCTCTCCCCAACCAGCTTCTGTCTCTCTCTGTCCTCTGTCTCTCCCTCCCTCTCTTACTCGAGAGGGTTTCTTGCCCTGCTCCGTGGAGCCGGGAAAGAGATCTTATGTCCAGAGACTGAAAGGGGGTAGGAGTGGGGTGATCTGCTAAGGTCATGGGCACCTGGGGCAAGAGAAATGCAGGAAGACCAGCCCTTTTCTTTCTAGCCAGAGACAAAGGGGTAGACGAGTATAAAGCCACTTCAGGTGCTGGACCCTCCTTAAAAGGCTCCAGTGCAGGCTTTGCAGGAATACGCTGAGGATTCCAGGGAGACTCTAGTGGGAGGGCGCGGCCTCTGTATAACTTCGCTGCCCTCGGGGAAAGACACTTTATCGCCAGCGTGTGTAGGGGCGGCCTGGAGCCCTCTCTTCCTCCCTTTTTTTTTTTTTTTTGGTGTCATTTCCAATTCCCCTGCGAGCACTGAAGCCACGGCCTAGGCACAAACTCACAGTTCGAAAAGAGGAGCATTTAGGCCTCACCCCAGGCAGTCCGCCCGCAAATGCGAAGCGACCCTCGGGAACCTGCGCTGGATGCATGGGGGGCGGAACATGGGCTCTGCGGGTTTCCAGCGGAGCCCACTACCTGCATCTGCAGCATTTCAAGGCCCGGAGCAGGAGGGGCGAGGATGGGGCCACAGGGTGCATTTTTCCCGCAGACTCCTAACCCTGCCTCCGCTCCTCTCTGCCCGCCAAACCCGCACGGCCTGATTGTAAATTGCAGCCGGACCAGCGTGCCCTTCATTACTCTCGGTTTCATTGCAACAGCATAAGCGCCTCTCAGACCCACCAGGAGCTCCCTGAGGGAAACGCGAAAAAGGAAACCTTTGGAACCCCCTTCTGCCTCCCCTCCACACGCCTTTGGCCCAGGCTCCGACTCTGCGAGCCCCTCGCCCTCTTTTGAGTGCTCAGAATCTCCTCCTCCTCCCTACTCCCTCCACCCCCTCAGAACCAAGAAAGCAGCAGGAAACCCTGGACTCGCCAGAGTTCAGGTCATCTCCTGTTTTTTGATGGGCTCAAACTCCGGCTAAATGAGCGGATGTGCCTGCGAGATTGGGCTCAAAATAGAAGCGGCCTTAGTATTTTAGGATACTGCAGAAATCCTTATTTCTTCCGGAGAAAAACTCTATAATGACTCCTAGCACTTCCCCTTTCAATATTTGTGCAACTTTATCTCCACCGACAAGTTGCTCGGGTGACGCAAATCCGCCCATGTGTATTACAACTACCAAAATAAATGCGCGGAAATCAATTCCCTTCTAGCAATGAAAATATAAATATACAGCTGCGACTTTCCCCTTTAATCTTTGCTTTCCGAGCGGCTCCGGGCTGTGGCGAAATGAACCGGTCCAGAGCAATTGAGACAGGCCGAGGCCTTGGGGGCAGAGGCTAGGGCTCCGGGGGCCTGGTAGCCGCGGATTCCGGGTTCTAGCAGAAGTGAAGAGGGCCAGACTGAGCCAAATTAACTTGAGCTTAAATTTGGCAGTGCTGTCTTTTGAGGAAGCTCAAATGAAAGACGTTTGCATAGCTACAATGGGCAAATTGCAATTGACAATAGAGCAACAGAGCCAGTGGTTTGTACTAAAAGGTTTAACAATTTTGGGTGGTGGGGGACGGGGAGGAGGGTCGCTAGAGGGGGAGATGCCACAGTGGCATCGAATCAATTCCAAGAGCTGTCTTTAATGCATACGAACTTTCCCTTCTAAATCAGAGGTTTATGCATTGACTGAAGCAAGAGATGGGTCCCATTGCCCTCTAGTTGTGCTATATTCCAAGTCTCCATCCTTAAACCACCAATGCAAATTCTTGTCCTAAACTTGGGGACACAGATACACACCCACTGAGCATAAAAACTCAAGGAGAGTAAATGTTGAGCTTTGCTTATTACATAACATAACTCTTCAAGGGCTTCAGCTGTCCAGATGTGCTTTCTGCTTTTGTTCTTGCTTTTGGATTCTGAGCAGAATAACGCACAAGTTAATTGCTCTGTGGATTTGGGACCCCCTTACACACAATCTTAATTTTAAATACTTTTTCAAACAAAGGAAAGGATGGAAATAATTAAATATTCACAGTCAAAATAAGAAGGAAACTTAGCTTACCCAGTTCTCAGGATGTGAGAGGTTTGCAGCAATGTAGGAATCTGAGTATATTCTGCCTGTCATTCTGCCAGCCCAAGATTTACAGACTGCTGGGCCAAGTGCTTGCATTTAGAAGTGGGTGCGGGCCTTCTGTTCCTCATGGATACTATGTACTAGAGTTTAGGACTCTAGACACACACACACGTCCCTTGGATTATTCTAAATAGGCCATAATGCCCTTGTTCTGGAGACCTTAATATTCCAGAAGTTAATATAGTTCCTGAGTTTTAAAAGATAGTTAGACTTTGATAAGGGTTAAGAAAGGTGAATAACAATGTGGTATTCCAATTCCCCTGCGAGCACTGAAGCCACGGCCTAGGCACAAACTCACAGTTCGAAAAGAGGAGCATTTAGGCCTCACCCCAGGCAGTCCGCCCGCAAATGCGAAGCGACCCTCGGGAACCTACGCTGGATGCATGGGGGGCGGAACATGGGCTCTGCGGGTTTCCAGCGGAGCCCACTACCTGCATCTGCAGCATTTCAAGGCCCGGAGCAGGAGGGGCGAGGATGGGGCCACAGGGTGCATTTTTCCCGCAGACTCCTAACCCTGCCTCCGCTCCTCTCTGCCCGCCAAACCCGCACGGCCTGATTGTAAATTGCAGCCGGACCAGCGTGCCCTTCATTACTCTCGGTTTCATTGCAACAGCATAAGCGCCTCTCAGACCCACCAGGAGCTCCCTGAGGGAAACGCGAAAAAGGAAACCTTTGGAACCCCCTTCTGCCTCCCCTCCACACGCCTTTGGCCCAGGCTCCGACTCTGCGAGCCCCTCGCCCTCTTTTGAGTGCTCAGAATCTCCTCCTCCTCCCTACTCCCTCCACCCCCTCAGAACCAAGAAAGCAGCAGGAAACCCTGGACTCGCCAGAGTTCAGGTCATCTCCTGTTTTTTGATGGGCTCAAACTCCGGCTAAATGAGCGGATGTGCCTGCGAGATTGGGCTCAAAATAGAAGCGGCCTTAGTATTTTAGGATACTGCAGAAATCCTTATTTCTTCCGGAGAAAAACTCTATAATGACTCCTAGCACTTCCCCTTTCAATATTTGTGCAACTTTATCTCCACCGACAAGTTGCTCGGGTGACGCAAATCCGCCCATGTGTATTACAACTACCAAAATAAATGCGCGGAAATCAATTCCCTTCTAGCAATGAAAATATAAATATACAGCTGCGACTTTCCCCTTTAATCTTTGCTTTCCGAGCGGCTCCGGGCTGTGGCGAAATGAACCGGTCCAGAGCAATTGAGACAGGCCGAGGCCTTGGGGGCAGAGGCTAGGGCTCCGGGGGCCTGGTAGCCGCGGATTCCGGGTTCTAGCAGAAGTGAAGAGGGCCAGACTGAGCCAAATTAACTTGAGCTTAAATTTGGCAGTGCTGTCTTTTGAGGAAGCTCAAATGAAAGACGTTTGCATAGCTACAATGGGCAAATTGCAATTGACAATAGAGCAACAGAGCCAGTGGTTTGTACTAAAAGGTTTAACAATTTTGGGTGGTGGGGGACGGGGAGGAGGGTCGCTAGAGGGGGAGATGCCACAGTGGCATCGAATCAATTCCAAGAGCTGTCTTTAATGCATACGAACTTTCCCTTCTAAATCAGAGGTTTATGCATTGACTGAAGCAAGAGATGGGTCCCATTGCCCTCTAGTTGTGCTATATTCCAAGTCTCCATCCTTAAACCACCAATGCAAATTCTTGTCCTAAACTTGGGGACACAGATACACACCCACTGAGCATAAAAACTCAAGGAGAGTAAATGTTGAGCTTTGCTTATTACATAACATAACTCTTCAAGGGCTTCAGCTGTCCAGATGTGCTTTCTGCTTTTGTTCTTGCTTTTGGATTCTGAGCAGAATAACGCACAAGTTAATTGCTCTGTGGATTTGGGACCCCCTTACACACAATCTTAATTTTAAATACTTTTTCAAACAAAGGAAAGGATGGAAATAATTAAATATTCACAGTCAAAATAAGAAGGAAACTTAGCTTACCCAGTTCTCAGGATGTGAGAGGTTTGCAGCAATGTAGGAATCTGAGTATATTCTGCCTGTCATTCTGCCAGCCCAAGATTTACAGACTGCTGGGCCAAGTGCTTGCATTTAGAAGTGGGTGCGGGCCTTCTGTTCCTCATGGATACTATGTACTAGAGTTTAGGACTCTAGACACACACACACGTCCCTTGGATTATTCTAAATAGGCCATAATGCCCTTGTTCTGGAGACCTTAATATTCCAGAAGTTAATATAGTTCCTGAGTTTTAAAAGATAGTTAGACTTTGATAAGGGTTAAGAAAGGTGAATAACAATGTGGTAGGACCACAAAGTCCATAGCCACTTGATTTATTCCTTTTCTCATTTCCCAGGTGAGGCAGACTCACAGGTGTCCATCTCTTTATGTGGACATAGCCCTGCCCTGACCTCTTGCCAACAGGACCGGTTTTGGAGCTGCAGACAGCCTTTTGGGTCTGGTCTCACTTAGCTTTTCTTCTCATAGAGTTTCTCACATATTTCTTTTATCCCATGAATAGGATATACCACTTCACATACATGCACTTCCTCTCTCCCTCTTTCTCTCTCTCTCTGTCTCTCTTTCTTACACACACACACACACACACACACACACACCAATCACTGGGGATCTTAGAGACTGGGGAGAAGGGCAGGACAGGCAGTTTGGGGTTTTCTGCAGGCAGTTTGGAGCTTTCTGCTGTTGTAAAATGCTGTATCTCTGTCTCTCCAAGTCATCTCTCCACACTCAGCCAAGAAAGACCTCAGACCTCATAAAGCATAATGATAGAACCCATTTCCACGTGGCGTTTATAACATAGACTCACATATATGTGCAGTGAAGTCATGTCCTCGTAAGAGTAAGTTACGAGAGACCATCTTAACATGGAAGCAATTTAGTACTTCATTCAACAAGTTTCTGTGTGGTAGCCGGAACCATTCTCACTTTTTCTCCACATATTAGTCACTTGCCTTGTAGAAGCTGGATTTGCTGCTTGAGTTATTGAAGCTGAATAGCTGAGATTTGACATCTAGGGAGTGAGTTGAATGTTAAGGTGTAGGTGAAAATTGTATGTTAAAAGACAACTCTGGTGTTGAGAGGGAGAGAGAAAAAGCATTCCCAGAAGAACATTTATCTAGACGAACAAAGCTTTCCTTTCCTTTGAGATAATATTCCCAAATTAGAGAATGGGTTCTAAGAACAGAAGAGGGACTTAATTACTCCCAGATTAAGAGGCAGGAGTGAAAAGGAATCCTCTGAAGAAAAAGGATTCTCAGTTTAATGTAGAGAGAGCCCAAGGGCTGTCCCCATCTCAGTGGTGCCAGTTCTGCCCTTCCAGAATTGAGACAGCTCTGAATTTAAGGGTGGAATCCTGCCAGTCCTGTTACAGCTCCAGTCCCTGCATCAGCTCATCCCTCAATGAGCCCGCTTCTTACCAAAAGTTGGTTCTCTACTGACACCTGCTGGGCCATCCCTACATCGTTGTCTAGTAGCGCTCGTCCTTTGCCAGCCACATTGCTGTGATGAGAGCTGACTCTTCCTTTTGCAAAAATGCAGGTTTCTAAAATTGGCTTGGACCAGCAGCTGCTTCCTTCCATATTGCCGACAATATGGAAAGACCTTGTAGGATGTCTTTGAAATCACCAGACAGGGTGAGGGAAGTTGTCAGCCTTCAGTTCTAATACCTTACATTTTACAGATCTCAAGGCCAGCTCACATTTATTATTTTACTTATTCTTTAAAATAACCCATTGTAAGAATGAAGAGGAGGTATTATTATCCCTCCTCCTGTGAGTTTAGGAAGTTGCCCCTCAGAGAGGTTAAGTGGCTTGTCTAAGGTTACATGGTTAGGAAATGGTGTTGCAGGGAGCAAAGGCTACATTTTCTGACTCATCAGCCAGAGCTATGCCCCTTGGCCAATTTTTTTAGGGGAAATGGTTTATTCAGAGGAAAAGCTCTCTGCCCTCCATCTGAATGTGCATCAGTTTCAGGCAAGGGGCTAGAGTGTAGAATTGTGTCTAACGCGGGGGTTGTCACAGGAACACTGTTAAACAAGAACAGATTGGTGATCACACCACTAAATTGTGATTAGAGGTGTTTGGAAGACCCTGGGTTCATATTGTTTCTCTCCCCTTCTCCTCAAGGTAGCTGAAATTCTACTCTTGGAGGATTTTCCTCTTTGGAGATGAGGCATCTTACTATAAATTCATGTATCTGATCCTTTTCATTGTGCACCAATCTGAGAGCAAAGAGCCTTTGCAGGGGGAGGACAGAAGGATATTATGAGCATGACAAGCAGACAAGGGCTCAGGCCTTAGTGGAACAGAGGGAGGAGCATGAGAGCACTGGGCACAGGCTCCAGGCAGGAAACTAAAGAGGGAAATTGCAGAATGGATTTTTTTTTTAATTTTTATTGGCATATGATTGCTTTACAATTTTGTGTTAGTTTCTGCTGTACAATGAAGTAAACCATCTACAGGTATACATGTATACACCCTACCCCATCCCACCCCCTCTAGGACATCACAGAGTACCAGGCTGAGCTCCGTGTGCTATTCAGCAGCTTCCCACTAGCTGTCTATTTTACACAGGGCAGTGTATATATGTCAGCCCTAATCTCTCAATTCATCTCACCCTTCCCTTCTCCCCTGTGTCTACATGTCCTTTCTCTGTGTCTGCATCTCTATCCCTGCCCTAGAAATTGGTTCACCTATACCGGTTTTCTAGATCCCTATATGCATTAATATTAGAGATCTGCTTTTCTCTTTCTGACTTACTTCACTCTGTATGACAGACTCTAGGTCCATCCACATCTCTACAAATGGCATTTTTAAGTTCTTCTGGGGTCTGTCCTCTGTCTACAAGTTCTCTAAACAGTAAGAAAGAAGCAAAGATGGGTACTTCCAACCCCAGACCTCTGCCATTCATTTTCCCCCAGCAGCACCAAATAGTTTTCTAGGATTTCAATGCCCAACTGAAATACACACAAAAAAGATAACCTTTCACTTTTGAATCCCAGAGATAGAGTAGTATAGCTGGATTCTAGTTATTTCATGTTCTTTTATCTGAATCTTGTGTATTAAAAAGTGGCTATAATACTCTCTTCATGGGTCTTAAAAGAGAATCAGAATCATAAAGAAGTAGAAAGGCAAGTCCAGGGTCACAAAGACCCCAATGGAAATGGAATCTTCCTGCTAACCAGTATCCACCTACTTCAGCTTGGTTACAGAAACTTTGTTCCTGAGAGAAACAGGGGTGGTCTGAAGTGTAGATGGATGTAAAGTTGGGGAAAGAGGATGAATTCAAAAAGTTTAGAAGATAGAGTAGACAGGATACTCAATGACTTCATTAAAAGAGTCCCTGTTAGAACACATACTGTATTAGAACATGGATATAACCACATTCAATCACAAATTCGTAGATGGGGTGCTTGATGAGAATTTAACATTCAGCTTTATGGTTTGTGTTTTCTTGTGTGGCTGCTTCCTCCCTTGGGAGATGCTGACAAAATTTTCATGTTTCTTCCAAGTGATCAGTTGTGCTTGAATTTATACTTTTGAACTCAGGGCTCACTGTTCTGTTTGTAATCAGACTCAGATAAATAAGCTGATAGGTTCAAAACAAAAGTATTTACAAAAGCCCAATTTGATAATTTGGGGTGGCCATGAGCCTGTTGGGGAAGGCAAGGTTTGTAACATAATTGTATTTCAGTAGAAATACAATTTGTAGAGAATAGAATACAATTAGTGTTGACTTCCCAGGTGGCTCAATGGCAAAGAATCTGCCTACAGGAGATGCAGGAGATGTGCGTTCGATCCCTCGGGAAGATCCCCTGGAGGAAGGCATGGCAAGTCACTCCAGTATACTTGCTTGGAAAATCCCATGGTCAGAGGAGCCTGGTGGGCTACAGTCTATGGGGTAGCAAAGAGGTGAACATGACTGCGTGCTCCCTGTCCACCACCACCAGGGATTTAATCTTCAGGAGGTTTATCTTATTATTCATTTAGTTGTTAGCCTTAACAGTGCTTTACCAGCAAAGTGAGAAATCCCAACACTCAGACTATATGAGGTCTCTTGGTGATGGAGAAGAAACCATTACACAACCAAGTGCCACTTTAGAGCACAGTTCTTCCCTTGATGGGCCCCGCTGTGTTGTTTGCTCATTGAGTTTTTTTCAGAATCCACAAAGGAAAGAAGTTTTCTTTCAAGAATACTAACATTTAGACGTCTCTGATGTTCCAGTGGTTGAAAATGTGCCTGCCAATGCGGGGAACGTGGGTTAGATCCCTGCTCCGGGAAGATCCCACGTGCCCCCGGGGTAACTAAGCCCATGCACCACAACAAGTGAGCCCACGTGCCACGACTACTGACGACTGTGATCTGAGACAAGAGAAGCCCCTAAAACGAGAAGTCCACGCCCCGCAATAGAGAGTAGCCCCTGCTGGCTGCAACTAGAGAAAAGCTGCACGCAGCGATGAAGACCCAGCGCAACCAAAAAGAAATATTTTTTAAATTCCTTAAAAGAAAAGAACACGAACATTTCAGATGCTCCCTGATATCACTAAATGGGAAACCCTGGGAGCAGAAAATGAACACAAAGATGAAGCTGGCCCGCACAGGTGACACACACAGGTGGACTCTTCTTTCCCACATGGAAGAGGGTGAATGGTTGACAATTCTCCACCTAATTCAGGTGCAAGCTCTCCTAAAACGTTGGCTTGGCATTGAGTTCATATGAATAACTCCCTGACTTTTCTGTGTATATGGAGCCCCCCTACTCAAGCTCCCTACTTGTTTGTCGCACTTGTACCTGACACTGGACACATCCCACACTGAGCTCATCATTTATCTTCACAAACCGTTTCGCCTCTGAGGTTCTTGGTAAAGGCACCGCAGCCTCTGGTTTTTTAACCCAAATCTGATAGTCGCCCTGGACTCTTTTTCGCTCATTCATCACATCTAATCAGTCTTCCAGCTCTCGAGGATATCAAAAATCCTTCCACTTCTCTCTGTACCCTGACCCCCCTCTCAGTCCAGCCACCATCCATCCTCCCCTAAACTATTATGGAGCCTCCTCCTGGCCTTCCTGCAGCCATCCTTGTCCCCCTCCAGTCTGCTCTCTATTCTGCAAACCAAGGGATCTACTAACAACACATTTTTAATCATATCCCTCCTGTCTCCAAAGCCCAAGAGTGGCTTTCCACTGCCCTTAGCATACAGTCTCTAATCCTACACATCTCCTCCAATGTTCTGCAAGCTCTGGTCACTGGCCCAGACCCATCTGGTTCCACCTCTTCTCCCTCTGGATGAAACTGACTCAGCCTTCTCTAGGTCCTGTGAGCACATGGCTTCTCTGCTGTGGGGTCTTTGCAGGACCTTTTCCTGACTAAACCTCTGTGTAGCCCACTCATTTACCTTTCAGCTGTCAGTGTAAAGGACACTTCCTCAAGGAAGCCTCCCCTGATTTCCCAGCTAAGTTAGGTCTGCCCCTCCTTTGGTCCAGCCTGTAGGTCTAAGTACCTCTTGGAAGTGGTCCTCTTCACATTTGTAATCATTTGTTTTCTACCTGTCCTCTGCCTCTCCTCCAAGGACAGGGCCTATGTTTATGTACCTAGCAAAGTGCCAGATACATATTAGGTGTTCAAGAAACATTTGTGGACAAGTTTATGGTTGAAATAATGAGTTGGCTCCTTGATTCCATATCTCAATTGATTCATCTTAGTCTCTCGCATCTACTGCCACCACGCAGACCAAGGGATCTACTAACAACTCATTTTTAATCATATCCCTCCTCTCTCCAAAGCCCAAGAGTAGCTTTCCACTGCCCTTAGCATACAGTCTCTAATCCTGCACATCTCCTCCAATGCTCTGCAAGCTCTGGTCACTGGCCCAGACCCATCTGGTTCCACCTCTTCTCCCTCTGGATGAAACTGAGTCAGCCTTCTCTAGGTCCTGTGAGCACATGCCTTCTCTGCTGTGGGGTCTTTGCAGGACCTTTTCCTGACTAAACCTCTGTGTAGCCCACTCATTTACTTTTCAGCTGTCAGTGTAAAGGACACTTCCTCAAGGAAGCCTCCCCTGATTTCCCAGCTGAGTTAGGTCTGCCCCTCCTTTGGTCCAGCCTGTAGGTCTAAGTACCTCTTGGAAGTGGTCCTCTTCACATTTGTAATCATTTGTTTTCTACCTGTCCTCTGCCTCTCCTCCAAGGACAGGGCCTATGTTTATGTACCTAGCAAAGTGCCAGATACATATTAGGTGTTCAAGAAACATTTGTGGACAAGTTTATGGTTGAAATAATGAGTTGGCTCCTTGATTCCATATCTCAATTGATTCATCTTAGTCTCTCGCATCTACTGCCACCCACCTATTCTCTTGCCTTTGTTCCCTTTCTGTGTATGGAACTAAGTCAGTAGACAGAGAGGTGGGAAGCAATGCTCCCTCCACTCCTTTTACTCATAACTTGACAGTTTCCTTTGTTCTTGCCACTGAATGGGGGGACTTAGTGGGAGAGTCTGCTTCCTCACATGTGGGTCTTCCCCTTACCCAAGATATTTGGCTTTATACAGCAGTACCAATAGACTGCAGAAATATGAAAGGCAAGAGGTTAAGTAAGTCCCCTTCTCTCTTTGCAATCAATTTCATAGAGAATTGAAGGTTATGAAAAGTTTTCAGTAGTGTAGGAAAATGCACTACATGCTCAAGTATTTTTATTAGCATTATGAGCTGAACTCTACTAATACATGCATATGCATAGAGAAAAAATAGGTGGGTATCATAGTGAACATCTGTTATCTTTTTATTTGTTTATTTTATTTATTTGCTTGTTTGGCTGCACCAGATCTCGGTTGCGGCACACAGGATCTTTGTTGCAGCATGTGGAATCTAGTTTCCTGACCTGGGATCGAACCCAGACCCCCTGCATGGGAACTCAGAGTCTTAGCCACTGAACCACCAGGGAAGTCCCCATCTGTTACTTTTTTGATCAGTCTAGCATGCTCCCTTTTGGAAACAATCCAACTTCTTCCCTACAGTTTGAGTTGTAAATTATGGGACCCTGCACGGGACAAGCATATGACAAGTTTATGAGAGTGGGACCAATCAGAGTCCTTTTCCAAGATGGATGGAGATGATAAAAACCAGGATCTCTCCCTTTCCCCAGAACTACCAGTTCAGAGAAAAATACACGTTTGGATGCCCAGCTTGCCATTAGGATAAGAAAACCTATCCAAGAGAAAACCCAAGAAGAACTGAGAGAGAGAGAGGCTTGAATGTCAGCATCTAATGCTGCTGGGTGGGATTCATGGCATTCCTTTGTGAACTACATTATTGTGCTATCAATTTCCAGGGCTTTGTTGCTCCTGTTGAAAATCGTGGGATTTAATTTGATTTTTCCTCTGTTTCTAATTGCTTTTGATTTGGATAACATTCTGTAATGTGAATGTGTGATAATATATCATCCCTGTATTGATGGGCATTGACTAGGCTTCTAGTTGTTTCTCCACTATGATCACAATCAATTCTGCAAGAAGCACCATTGTGTATTGGTCCTTATATATTGATTACTCTATTTCTGTTTAAAAAAAAAAAGATTCCCCAAAGTAAGGTTGCTGGGTCAAAGGGGACATAAATATATAATTATAGTTTCATTAGTTTTTTAATATAATTAATCAAATACTGTTATATATATTTTATCTGTATATATATATATACACATATTAAGTAGACATTGTCAGATTGCTTTCTAAAATAGTTGTAACAATTCACATTTCCACTGTTAATTATAGCATTATCTTTCTTCCCCACATCCCTGCCAGCAACAGACATTTTTGGTCCTTTTAAACTTCTGCCAATCTAATGGATATGAATTGATATCTCATTATTATTTCAATTCACATTACCCCAACTTCTCACAAGGGTGCCCATTCTCCTATTCTCTTGTTCCATAGATGTTCACAGACTTTAATAATTGCAGCTCTGATTGGTAAAGACACATAACTCTTCAAGCACCCCATTTTCAACTTCCCCTTGTCAAGAGGAATCCCACCTCCACAAGCTCTTAGACTAGCCTGAAACCTCTTTCTCTCTCTAGCACTCAGAGCACATGCTTTTCCTTGCCTTCTGCTTTTGGTATCAGGCTGCCCCATGGTCAGAATTCAATGAGGGCAAAAGTCTGTCCGATTCACGAGCGAAATGAAATCCCTCAGTTTATACTCAGGTGTCGGTGCACTACTAAAAATGAATTGCCCTGAATACTTAAAGTATTTGACCAACTAGGTACGGCCTGAAAACAGGCCTAGGAGGGCCTTGATCCAAACCATCTCACCCTCTACTCCTGCCCTCAGCCTGAACATCTAGGTCACCTTTTTCCACTGCAACTTGAGAGCGGAGTCTATTTTGGTGGCCGGCAGAGCCCCAACTCCACCTCGATGACTCTGGCTCTGAGAATGCCTCTCAGCTTCAAATGTGTGTGTGTGTGTCTCTCTCTCTAGCATCTACCCCTCCTCCCTCCACCTCACCCTTCTCTCTCCAGCAGCCACTTCTGATGGAGAATTCACAGGAAATGTGCAATCTGAGGTCAGCTGGCTCAGCTGATAAGGAATTCACCTGCAATGCGGGAGACCTGGGTTTAATCCCAGAAGCCCAGGAAGCCTGGGAGTGGGTTTTAAGACACTCTCCTGCAGGATCCCAGAAGCCAGCGTCTAAGAACAGTGAACTTCAAGCTTTGATGCCGGCATGGAGTGGACAGTTACCCCAATCTGTGGGAAGGTTAAAAAGGTTTCAACTATCCTCTCTCTTCCTTTGCCCTTCTCTGTCTTCTCTCATCAACTGCCCAATTTAATCATCAAAGTCATGGAGAATCTTCTGAAATTTCTCACAAAATGATCCAAAGTGAAAGTCGCTCAATCGTGTCCAACTCTTTGCGACCCCATGGACCACACAGTCCATGGGATTCTCCAGGCCAGAATACTGGAGTGGGTAGCCTTTCCCTTCTCCAGGGTATTTTCCCAACCCAGGGATCGAACACAGGTCTCCCGCACTGTAGGCGGATTCTTTACCAGCTGAGCTATCAGGAAGCCCAAAGCCTATCGCCAACAGCCCTGGGTCAGACAGACACAAATAGTGAGTGCTAGTGCCCAAAACAAACTAGGCACTTACAGACATCCTCTCACTTGATGCAGAAAACAAGCCCAGGAAGGAGCTGTCCTGTGTTGCCATTTCACCTGGGGAAGCAGAGTTTTAAATGCTTAAGTGACTTCCCTAAGGTCACAGGTAGTAAACCGTGTACCCTGGATTTGAATTTGCTCTTTTGACCACTACGGTCCATTCTCATCTCTTCTCCGACCTTTCTTCTTTTTGTTGTTGTTCTTTCTGTAGATAATGAGTCAGGAATTTCTCTCCTAGGCACCATTGCCTCCTGAACTGTAGCCCCCTGCTCAGGAGTCCTCTCCAAGGGGGACTTCCCTGGTGGTCCAGTGGCTAAGAATCCACCTCCCAATGCCGGGGACATGGGTTTAATCACAGGGAAACTAAGATCCTATATGTCATGGAGCAAAGCCCATGGGCCACAGTTAGAGAGTCTGTGCATCACAACTAGAGAGTCCACACGCTGCAGCAAAAGATCCCGCATGACACAATGAAGGTCCCTTGTGCTGCAGCTAAGACCGAGGAAGCCAAATAAATAAATAAAAATGTTCTAAGTTTTTTTTAAAAAGAGAAAATTTCTTTCCTGCATTTCATATCTGAAATTCTCCATCTCCATTGACAGCCAGATTCCCTTCACCAAATCAAGTGTGTTCTCTTTTCCTACCTGGCCCTCAGATTTCACCTCCTTTCATCCTCCCTTATTCCCTGGGCTTCAGCCTCTCTGCCCTTTCTGTTCGTACAACATGCTAAGCTCAGTGACTTTGCATTTCCTATTCTTTCTGCTTAGGACACTCTTCCTTGACTTTTGCATGACTTGTGCATTTTGTGTCGCTCAGAACTGAACTCAACTGTTATCTTATAAAAGAGCATCCTTGAGACTTCCCTGGTGGTCCAGTGGTTAAGACTCCATGCTTCCAAGGCAGGGGCATGGGTTCGGTCCCTGGTCAGGGAACTAAGATCCCACATGCTATAGGGTGTCACCTAGCTGGGAGAAATATCAATAACCTCAGAGATGCAGATGACACCACCCTTGTGGCAGAAAGTGAAGAGGAACTAGAAGGCCTCTTGATGAAAGTGAAAGAGGAGAGTGAAAAAGTTGGCTTAAAGCTCAGCATTCAGAAAACTACGATCATGGCATCTGGTCCCATCGCTTCATGGCAAATAGATGGGGAAACAATGGCAGACTTTATTTTTTGGGGCTCCAAAATCACTGTAGATGATGACTGCAGCCATGAAATTAAAAGACGCTTACTCCTTGGAAGGAAAATTATGACCATCCTAGATAGCATGTTGAAAAGCAGAGACATTACTTTGCCAACAAAGGTGTGTCTAGTCAAGGCCATGGTTTTTCCAGTGGTCATGTATGGATGTGAGAGTTGGACTGTGAAGAAAGCTGAGTGCCAAAGAATTGATTCTTTTGAACTGTGGTGTTGGAGAAGACTCTTGAGAGTCCCTTGGACTGCAAGGAGATCCAACCAGACCATTCTAAAGGAGATCAGCCCTGGGTGTTCTTTGGAAGGACTGATGCTAAAGCTGAAACTCCAATACTTTGGCCACCTCATGCGAAGAGTTGACTCATTGGAAAAGACCCTGATGCTGGGAGGGACTGGGGACAGGAGGAGAAGTGGACAACAGAGGATGAGATGGCTGGATGGCGTCACCGACTCGATGGACGTGAATTTGAGTGAACTCCGGGAGTTGGTGATGGACAGGGAGGCCTGGCGTGCTTCCAATTCATGGCATCGCAAAGAGTCAGACACGACTGAGCGACTGAACTGAACTGAACTGAAAGATTAAAAGAAAAAAACAAAGAGGTCATCCCTGAAGCCTGCTTGTTACTCTCTCTCACACTATCTTATTTTCTTTTCTTCTTCTTTTTTAAATTTCTTTCCATTCATAAACAACTGGAACTGTTTTATTGTTTTTCATGCATGTTGATTGTTTATCTGTCTCCACTCAACTGTAAACTCCCTGAGAACAAGCCTTTATCTTCCGGGTCACCAATGTTTCTCTTATAAAATGCACCAAGCGCTTAGAATATGTTCAACAGCTTTTGTTGGTTGCCTGATAACCAGTATCTTGCTCATTCTAACATCTCCACTGAAAAACGTTCATCCTCCCAAATCTATATCCACCATTTCTTTCACAATTCAGACTAAGCTCACTTGTGAAGATCATCTTGATGAGTCCCTCCTGGTGATACCTGTTCAATGTCCCTTTTGTAAAAATCTACAGAAGCTCTGATTCCAGGCTCACCACTTTCTCATGTGTCACTTTTCAGATGCCTTGCCATTTTCAGATGTCTTATGCCTCCTATTTCTTAGGGGTGCTCTTTCTCTAAATATTCCAAGAAGATGAAACATACTAGATAGTTTTAAAGGAAAATATAGATGTAGCTATCAAAACAGCTTATTTATAGCTTTGAGTGCTCTAATTTGCAGTGTTTTAGTTTTCTATATGACATCACAAATTCCCACCAATTTATTGGTTTAAAACAAAACATCTCTTATTAGGCTACCATGGTTCTCAAGGCCATTCTCTTAATTCTGTAACTGATCTTCCATGGACTTGACATTTTCACATGGTTTTCAGTTGTTTTCTGTTTTCTTTACTTAAATTGTTGTTTCTTGATGTTCACTCATTTCTTCCTAATGACATTTTAATGTTTTTCTATTGGTAGTCATGAACTTTTATTTATTGAAGATGCCTGATGACTTTTTTGTCATAGTTCCTTATCCCAGTTATGTGACTTGCCTTTATTTGCTTTATCCCTGTCCTTAACCTCCATGAGAGCTTGGGAACTTGCTGTACAAGCCCAGGTGTCAAAGGGTCCACATCCTCCTCCCAGCCTCTGCTACACTCCCTACACTTGGGGAAAAACCCCTCCCTCCTTGTCAGACTTGTCCAGTGATGCCTGATTTCCTGTGCTGCCTCCTATAGTTACATCTTCTGTATATAGCAATAGCCTGCGGTGTCTACTTGCAGACCTAGTTTCCTGGCAACTGAGACTTTAGTCTGCTTAGTTTCAGTTTCAGCTATTCTCAGTTAACCTCTCAAGGCTGAACTGAACAGGTCAAATATGTAAAACAAGGGGAGGGGACAGTGACCTTTAATCTTTCCCCAGCCAAAAATCTATGGCCAGTCATTTGATGAGTTTGGTGGTCACAACTCATTACAGATGGCCTTGAAATATGTTTAGTGCAATTGTTTAACAAATTTGATTGTTGTTTAACAAATTAAATAGTTGTTTAACAAATAAACACAATGTTATGCTTGTGTCCATTGAATTATTTTAAGTAATTCTTTTTAATGCTCTCAATAGTGTTTCACTCTGAAGGCTGTTTGTTTCTTTGAAGCTGGTATGTCTCAGTACTTTTTTAATATAGACATTCTCTAATAACTATCGAAAATGTAGGTTTTATGGAAATATCACAGGAAACGATGTAACTTCACTCTTATGAACAGAGACTGTAAGTTCAGTTCAGTCACTCAGTCATGTCCGACTCTTTGCGGCCTCATGAATCGCAGCACGCCAGGTCTCCCTTTTCATTACCATCTCTCGGAGTTCACTCAGACTCTAAAGAGGGGCATATATCTCAGAAGAGGGATGTAAGATTCTCAAAACAAACTCCACACTTAACAATTGTATTTACATAACTCCAGTGAAAGAAAGGAAGACCCCAACATGGGTATATGGGGAGGAGGAATGCTCTACAATACGTTTCAATTTTTAAAACATCATGTACCAAAGAGTAAAGTTACCAAGATCAAGACCAAAAGAGTGGTAGGGACTTTTAAATGTAGTTGCAGAATGGCTAGAGCCCATGGTGAAATTAGATTTCAAAGAAAGAAAGAAAAAAAAAAAAAATAGGACTTCTAACTCTGTGTCTAAAAAGGATGAAAACACAGGAGGCTTCAGTGAAAATCATGTGATATCAGCTGATAACAAAGAGAAATCAAAATTATTCAACTCATTTTATTCACTTCTTCTTCAGGGAGAATGATTTTCAAATTTCTTAATAGCTAATGTAAAGTTGGAGTTCCAATACAGCATACTCTTCTATGATCTCTTCTTCCTTGGAGGTATTAAAAAAAGTAGTTACCTTAAATTTGTTCAGTTCTTGAGCCTAGAAATACTATATCCCAAAGTGCTAAAAAGCATTCAGATATGATATTAAATAGTTGCTAACTATATCGTTGGGAATTTGTGAGGAATGGGAGAGGTACCAAAATCTAGAGATAAAAATTAGCCCAAATTTTAAAGGTTTTTAAATGTTAGACTGGTAAAGATGATGATATTCTCTAGGCAAGTTGATAATTTGTCTGATTTTGAAAAATATGATTCCACTGAAACATATGGATTTTTAAAAGACCACGTCATGTCAAGCTCATAACATTTTTCCCTAAAAAATTATTAACTTGATAGAATAATTCATTCATTTAATTCACAAATATTTATTGAGCCAGGTACTACATACCAAGAACTCTTCTAGGCAACCTAGCAGAACAAAACAGATAAATCCTTGCTTTAAAAAGCATGCATTCTACTGGTGTAGTAGGCAAAAACTGAATCGGTATGTCATATCTGTTAATGATGATAAGTGCTGTGGAGAAAAATAAAGCTGGGTAAGGGGTTAAACATAAAAGAAAGTGAAAGTTGCTCAGTCTTTATGACCCCATGGACTTGTAGCCTGCCAGGCTCCTCTGTCCATGGAATTTTTCAGGCCAGAATACTGGAGTGGGTAGCCGTTCCCTTCTCCAGGGGATTTTCCTAACATGAGAACTGCATTTTGATAAAAGAAAAACATTCAAACAGTGGTTCATAATATATTTTAGGACAAGATGGTGAAATGTGGATTAATGATGTGATGCTCCTGGTTGAAGTTTTCAACCAATCTTGTAACATAGTCGTTGACATAGACAAAAAGGGGTTGGTTGAAGAATATGCTCAGATTATTTCTGGTCCAGTCCTGATCAACACTGCTTTCTATGATTTGGATGGAGATATAGAAGGAGCATCACTGACTCGATGGACGTGAGTCTGAGTGAACGCCGGGAGTTGGTGATGGACAGGGAGGCCTGGCATGCTGCGATTCATGGGGTCACAAAGAGTCAGACACGACTGAGCGACTGAACTGAACTGATAGAAGGAGTTTTATCAATGTGCAGTGCAACAAAGCTAGGAAGAAAATTGAACAAAACCAACAGAAAACCGAAAAAAAGGCAAAATAATGGTATAAGACCTCTGAAAATTCACTCCCTTATAAGAACAGCAAGAATACAGGCAAAAATGGTCAAAATAAAAATTTTCAGAACTCTAGAAATTAACCGAAACCTTGCAATAATTTGAGAAATATTTGAGAAAAATAGCTGAATCTTGTTAGTAACAGCGTGTTTTGTGGCACTTTACCTTGCCATATTCTGAACCCCTTCTCCCCTTTTATGCAATAGCCATGAAAACCAATAACTTTGCAATCATACTACAATGAAAACCAGCAGCCATTTGACTAAGTTAAATAATTTTGGACTTCCCCAAAGTCCTATCTCCAGAGAACTGTCACTATTTGACCTCTCTGACAGTTTACTGGAAACCTCCACTCACAGGTGGAGAAGGCAATGGCACCCCACTCCAGTACTCTTGCCTGGAAAATCCCATGGATGGAGGAGCCTGGTAAGCTGCAGTCCATGGGGTTGCTAAGAGTTGGACACGACTGAGTAACTTCACATTCACTTGCACTTTCCTGCTTTGGAGAAGGAAATGGCAACCCACTCCAGTGTTCTTGCTTGGAGAATCCCAGGGACGGGGGAGCCTGGTGAGCTGCCATCTATGGGGTCGCACAGAGTCGGACATGACTGAAGCGACTTAGGAGCAGCAGCAGCCACTCACAGGACTGACCTTTTTTTCCCTAATATTTTCTCTTTTTAAAAAATTATATAAGTTTTAGGTGTAAAGCATTATAGTTCTTCATCTATATACACTACAGAGTGATCACCACAAGTCTAGTTAACATCTATCATCATAGAGTTGACCACTTTCACCCATTTTGTCAACCCCCTAACCCTCTTCCCTTCTGGTAACCACTAACCTACTTTCTGTGTCTATGAATATGTTTTGGTTTTATTTCATTTGTCCATTGGCTTTGTGGGTTGTTTTTTTTTTTTTAAATTCTACATATGAGTGAAATCATGTGATATTTGTCTTTCTCCACCGGACTTATTTCACAGAGCATAATAATCTCAAGGTCTATCTATGTAGTCATAGGCAGTATTTCATTCATTTTTATGTTTGAGAAGTGAAGGGTGAAAGTTGCTCAGTCGTGTCCAGTTCTTTGCGACCCCATATACTGTATGGTCCATGGAATTCTCCAGGCCAGAATACTGGAATGGGTAGCCTTTCCCCTTCTCCAGGGGATCTTCCCAACCCAGGGATAGAACCCAGGTCTCCCACATTGCAAGTGGATTCTTTACCAACTGAGCCAAGAGGGTAGGTATTTAATCTTCTTTGAATGCCTTGTAGAATTTGCCACTGAAGCTATCTAGGCCTGGGTTTTTGTTTGTTGGTAGTTTTTTGATGTGCTCCAATCTCCTTATTCCTGGAGGAGGAAGTGGCAATTCACTCCAGTATTCTGACCTGGAAAATCCTATGGACAGAGGAGCCTGGCAGACTACAGGCCATAAAGTCACAGAGTTGAACACAAATGAGCATGAGCAATTGCCTCTTTAGTAACCAGATTTTCAGTTTTCTATCCAGATTTTTTATTTCTTCATGATTCAATCTTGGAAGATTGTATGTTTCCAGAAATTTATCCACTTTTCTAGGTTGTCCAATTTGTTGGCGTATAATTGTACTAGCCTTTTATGATTTTTTTCTATTTCTATGGATTCAGTTGTAATTTTCTCTCTTTCACTTTTGATGTTAATTACTTGAGCTCTCTTGGTTTTTTCTCTTTTTAACCTATTTTTTTAATCAGTTTTGTTTCTATTTTCAAAAAACAACTCCGTTTCATTGATCTTTTCTATTTTTTTTAACCTGTCATTGATTTTATTTTTTTTCTTTTTACTTTGATCTTTATTATTTCCTTCCTTCTACTAACTTTGGACTCAGAGTTTTTTCAAGTTCTTTTAGGTGTAAAATTAGATTGCTTATTTGGGATTTTTCTTTCTTCTTGAGGTATGCCTGTTTGCTATGAACTTTCCTCTCTGAACCACTTTGCCATACATTTTGGTTCGTCATGTTTCTGGTCTCACTTGCCTCTTATTTCTCCTTTGGCTTCTTTGAGGAACATTGTTTATTCAATAGCGTGTTGTTTAATCTCCATGTTTTTATGAGCTTTCCCTTTTTTTCCTTGTGGTTGATTTCTAGTCATAACATCATGGTTGGAAAAGATGTTTGATGTAATTTCATTCTTCTTAAATTTATTGAGACTTATTTTGTGACCTAACTTATGATCTATTCTGGAGAATGTTCCATGTGCTCTTGAAAAGAATGTGCATTCTGCTATTTTTTGGATAGAATGTTCTGCATATAAACCTAAGTTTATTTGGTTAATGTGATTGATCCACATCTTTACTATATATTTACCTTATCCAGTGAAATGTTTATTTATTTTTTATTATAAATTGGTGCTACTACTTTTCAGGTTAAGGAAATCCCTTAATATCTCTTGTAGGGTTATTTTGATGTTAGTACACTCCTTTTGCTTTTGCTTATCTGGGTAACTCTCAGTTTCTTTGTGGATTCTGAATAACAACCTTAATGTGTAGAGAATTAGTGGTTGGAAGCTTTCTCCTCACAGCACTTTGAATATGTCATGCCTCTCTCCTCTGGTATGTAAAGTTTCTGCTGAAAAGTCTGCTATAGCTGTATGGGGTCTTTCTTATATGTAACCACTTGTTTTTTCTCTTACTGCTTTCAGGTTTCTCTTTTTATCCTTAACTTTTGCCATTTCAATTATAATGTGTCTTGGTGTATCTCTTGGGTTTATCTTATTCAGAAAGCCAGAAACCAGTAGGATGCCATATTCATCATGTAGAAACAAAAACAAATGATTTTCAAGAAAGAACTCTGTGTCAAGCAAAAATATCATTTAAAATTAAGTAGAAATTAAGCTATTTCTAGATACATGAGAGAATCATTGCTATCAAGCATGCCCTACAAAAAGTACTAATGGAGATCCTTCAGAATAAAATGAAAGTTTTTTTCATGTATGTTAAAAATGCACATGAAGAAATAAAGAGCACTGGTAAAACAAGCTACATGCTGCTGCTAAGTTGCTTCAGTTGTGTCCGACTCTGTACGACCCCATAGACAGCAGCCCACCAGGCTCCCCTATCCCTGGGATTCTCCAGGCAAGAACACTGGAGTGGGTTGCCATTTCCTTCTCCAATGCAGGAAAGTGAAAGTGAAGTCGCTCAGTTGTGTCTGACTCTTCACGACCCCATGGACTGCAGCCTACCAGGCTCCTCCATCCATGGGATTTTTCCCGGCAAGAGTACTGGAGTGGGTTGCCATTGCCTTCTCCAAAAAGCAACTACATAAATAAACATAAAAGACAGTGTAAGTATAATTTTGGTTTGTAACTTTTTCATTTAACTTATTTAAAAGATACTTGCATAGACCAATAATTAGAAAGCTATGTTGCAGGTTTACAATGTTAAGACGTAATTTGTATGACAATGATACCACAAAGGAGAGCTATTTAAGATTAAAGTTTAGGTATACTATTGAAAGTTAAGTTTGTAATAATTCAAATTAGGTTACTAGATTGTTATAAATTAAGGTGATAATTGTAATCCTAAAGGTAACCAGTAAGAAAATAACAACTGTAAATATATGAAATATATGTATATACAAGAGAATTAAATGGTGTAGTAGAAAATGTCTAACAAAAAATAAGAAAAAGAAAAGGCATCAGTGGAAGAATAGAGGAACAGAAAAAAATTATGATGTGTAAAACAAAAACAAAAAGGAGATGTAAATCTTGCCTTATCAGTAATTATATTAAATGGAAATGGATTAAATACTCCAATAACATGGCAGAAATTGGAAGAACAGATTTTTAGAAACATCATTTACCCATGCTGTCTACAGAAGACGCATTCAAGATTCAAAGACACAAACAGGTTGAAGGTTTAAAAGCTGAAAAAGATACACGTTGTTTGAACAGCACCAAAATGATATGGAATGCCTATCAGCCAAAACAGATGTTAAGGCAAAAGTTATTACTAGAGCTAAAGAGAGACTTTTTACAATGACAAAGTGTCAATCTATCAAGACGTAATTATAATCACATATGCAGTTAACAATAGAGCCCCAAAATATGTGAAGTAAAAGCTGACAGAATTGAAGGAAGAAATAAATAATTCAACAGTAATAGGTGGGGCTTCAATTCCACTTTCAACAATGGATAAAACTAGACAGAAGATCATTGAGAAAACTGAAGACTTGAATAACACTATAAATCAACCAGGCCTAACAAACATCTATAAAACACTCAAGCCAACAACAGAAGAATATACATTCTTCTAAAGTGCACATGGAACATTCTCCAAGATAGATAATGATAGGCCATAAAACAAATCTCAATACATTTAAAAGGATAAAAGTCATAAAAAGTATGTTCTCAAACCACATGAAACCAGAAATCAATAACAGAAAGAAATTTGGAGGATTCACTAACATGTGATAATTAATTAAACAATACACTCCTAAATAACCAATGGATTTTAAAAAATAATAAATCACAAGGGAAAATAAAGAATATTTTGAGATGAATGAAATGAAAACACAACATACCAAAATTTATGTGTGCATGCTCAGTCACTGAATCATGTTTGATTCTTTGAGTCCCCATGGACTATAGCCCGCTAGGCTCCTCTGTCCGGGGGATTCTCCAGGCAAGAATTATGGAGTGAGTTGCGATTTTCTCTTCCATGGGATCTTTCTGAACCAGGGATCAAACCTGAATCTTTTGCATTGGTAGGCAGATTCTTTACCATTGAGTCACCTGGGAAGCCCACCAAAATTTATAAGATATAGCAAAAGTGGTGCTTAGAGAGAACTATATAGCTATAAATATCTATTCTTTTAAAAAAGTAAAATCTCAAGTCAAAAAACTTTAATGAAAAGGAAAAAGAAGAACAACTAAATCCAAAGCTAGCAGAAGGAAGGAAATAATAAAGATTAAAGCAGAAATAAATAAAATAAAGACTAGAAAAATAATTTTAAAAATCACTGAACTAAAAGCTGGCTCTTTGAAAAGATTAATAAAAATTGCCAAACTTTCAGCTAGACTGACCAAGAAAAAAAAGTCTCAAATTACTAAAATCAGGAATGAAGGAAGTGACATTATTACTTACTTTATAGAAATAAAAAATACAAAGGAATATTATGAACAATTGTATACTAACAAATTAGATAAAATAACTAGCATCCTAGAATGACATAACTACCAAAACTGATTTAAGAAGAAACAGAAATTTTCAAGCAACAAAGACCCAGAATAGCCAAAAGTTAATAAATACATATTTTTAAAACAATATATAAAGAACTCTTACAATCAACAATAAAAGACAAACAATCCAATTAAAATGAACAAAGGATTTGAAGAGCTGATTCTCCTAAGATAAGCATCCAGCCAATAAGCAGATGAAAAAATATTCAACATCATTAGTCATTTCAGGAATGCAAGTCAAAACCACAGTTATCACTTCACATCTACCAGAATGACTAAAATTTTTAAAAAGACAATAACAAGGATTGTTGAGGATGTGGAGAAATTGCAACCTTCATAGGTTGCTAATGGGTTATACAGTGGGAAGGGCACTTTGGAAAACAACATAACAGTCATCAAAATGTTATAAACAGTTATATGACCTAGCAATTCCACTCTTAGGTATTTACTCAAGAATACTGAAAACATATGCCCACACAAAAAAGTTTACATAAGTGTTCACAGCGCATTACTCGTAATAGCTAAAAAGTGGAAACAGCACAAATGCCTATCAGCTGATGAATGGATAGTCAAAATGTGGTATATCCATTCAATGAAGTATTATTTAGTCATAAAAAGAAGGGAAGAAACCTGATTGTGGTAATGATTGCACAATTTTGTGAATGACAGGACATTCATTTTAAAAACCACTTGCACAGATACAGATTAGGGCAATCTGCTTTAGCAGAAGTTTATATGAGGAAATTCTGTGAGCTAACTGCTTAGCACCCTTGAAAACAAGATGTTACCCCTCATTTTGTTGCATTTACACATGCTGTTTTTCTCTCTGAAGCATTCTTCATCCCCACCCCATACTCCATGTTCTTGGCAAACTTCTGCTTGTCCTCCAGAACTCATCCTACAAGACATCTCTTCCTGAAAGTCTTCCCTGACCTCATTTCCACTCATTATTTGATGAATATTGGGAATTTTCCTCTAGAGTTCCAAAGCAGTTTGCATTTACCTTGGCCACAGTCCCTGTCCCCCCATATTACAATTGCTCCTATACACTCACACCTTGCTCAGGATCCCTTCCGAGCAGGGACTGTCTTATTCATTCCGTATGTGCTATTCCTAGCACATGGACTGACAAATAGTGGTTTTTCAGTAAATGGTTTTCAATGACTTACTGAGTCAACAGTGCTACTGAAACGATAAACAAAGGTGTTAACAAAACAAACTGATTGCATTTACAATATTAAGTGAAAGTGTAGTTCTCTGAACTCACTGTGCATTGACCAAACCATCAGATAGATTCCTACAAAAGAGAAAGGCAAAGGCAAATAATGGAGGGCTCAAGGAATAACATATAGAAGGTAAAACACAGGATTCTATCTCATATAAGGAAAAGATAAATAATTGGCATGTTGAGTCCAATAAGAGAAGCAAGGACTATGCACAGGCATGATGCCTGTCTTATTTGGCCATATATTTGGAAAAGTGTTGGTATAAAAGAGTAGATTGATTCTAAGTTTTGAGATTGGGGGAACCAGGACAGGGAGTTGAGGCAGTCATTAATAGAACAAGAGAGAAACATTATCTCAAAGCAAATTTCAGTTCAATAAATCAAAAAAAGATTTTTTTTAATTCCAAACAATCTTTTTTGCAACTTCCTTGTCAGGCACACATAAAATTAATGGTAATAATAGTTGCTAAATAGTATTTATTCTGGAAGGCTTCCCAGGTGGCACAGTGGTAAAGAATTTGCCTGCCAATCCTGGAGACGTGGGTTTGGTCCTTGGGTCAGAAAGATTCCCTGGAGGAGGAAATGGTAACCCACTCCAGTATTCTTGCCTAGGAAAAACCCATAGACAGAGGACTCTGGTGGGTGACCGTCCATAGGGCAGTGAAGAATCAGATACAACTGACCACACACATTTATTCTGGTGCCAGGCTCTGCATCAAATCCTTTACTTGTGTTATATCATTTAACTCTAATAATTTGAGCAAAATACAACAGAAATGGTTCTTACTGCTACTTTCTTTAAATAGATATTCAACAATGTCCATTTAAATGTATTCTATAGAAGAAATCCCCCCAAAGGACAATAGTTTCTTTTTAAAGTGGTTGAATATGCATGCACATTAATATTTTTCTAGTTTATTATTTTTTATTTTTTATATTATTAGCTTTTTTCTTATTGCTATTATTCCTGAACTGAATGCTTTGGTTATTTTTTAATCTTTCATTTTCTAAAAAATAAATGCAAGTTAAAACTACAAAATTTCCTCTGAGTATGCATGCTTGCTTAGTCATTCAGTCATGTCCAACTCTTTGTGAGCCTTTGAACAGTAGCCCACCAGGCTCTTCTGTCCATAGCAGTCTCCAGGCAGGAATACTAGAGTGGGTTGCCATGCCCTCCTCCAGGGGAATCTTCCCAATCCAGGGATCAAACCTGCAGCTCCTGTAGCTCCTGCATTGCAGGTGGATTCTTTACCCACTAAGCCATCGGGGCTTTGGTCATATCTCATTTGTTTTGATAAGTGACCTTCTTATACTTTATTTATAAGTAGTTTTGATTTACTTAAAACTTAAGAACTTAGAAGGACATTTAAAATTTTTCAAATTGTGAGATTTCTATGCATGGATGTGACAATCATTTCTGATTATTTTTAATTTTAATGCATTGCACACAGAGAATGCAACTGGTATGACTTCATTCACTTTGGAATTTGTTTCTATTTTCTCTGGAGCTCAGTATATGTTCTAATTGTTTTTAATATTCTTAAAAATAATATGTGTTCTCTATTGAATATCAAGTTTCACACAGATCTATTAACTACATGTGTAATTTAAAATAGTACTATATTATTACTTATTTTATATTTTTCATCTTATTTTTTTGTCTATATTGGTTTCTTCTTGAATTTTTATTGGTTTTCTTTTGTATATTTTGATGTTGTTAGATGTTGATGCTAATGTCTCATTTTCATTTTAACACTTTGGGCCCTAAATGTCATTTTGTCTCATACTAATACTCTAATACTCTCTTATTTAAATTGAATTTAAAATTTTTGAATCAGTTCAGTGGCTCAGTCGTGTCCAACTCTTTGCAACCCCATGAATTGTAGCACACCAGGCCTTCCTGTCCATCACCAACTCCCGGAGTTCACTCAAACTCACATCCATCTAGTCGGTGATGTCATCCAGCCATCTCATCCACTGTTGTCCCCTTCTCCTCCTGCCCACAATCCCTCCCAGCATCAGAGTCTTTTCCAATGAGTCAACTCTGCACATGAGGTGGTCAAAGTACTGGAGTTTCAGCTTCAGCATCATTCCTTCCAAAGAACACCCAGGGCTGGCCTCCTTCAGAATGGACTGGTTGGATCTCCTTGCAGTCCAAGGGACTCTCAAGAGTCTTCTCCAACACCACAGTTCAAAAGCATCAATTCTTTGGCACTCAGCTTTCTTCAGAGTCCAACTCTCACATCCATACATGACCACTGGAAAAACCATAGCCTTGACTAGACGGACCTTTGTTGGAAAAGTAATGTCTCTGCTTTTCAATATGCTATCTAGGTTGGTCATAACTTTACTTCCAAGGAGTAAGCGTCTTCTAATTGCATGGCTGCAATCACCATCTGCAGTGATTTTTGGAGCCCCCAAAAATAAAGTCTGACACTGTTTCCACTATTTCCCCATCTATTTCCCATGAAGTGATGGGACCAGATGCCATGATCTTCGTCTTCTGAATGCTGAGCTTTAAGCCAACTTTTTCACTCTCCTCTTTCACTTTCATTAAGAGGCTTTTTAGTTCCTCTTCACTTTCTGCCATAAGGGTGGTGTCATCTGCATATCTGAGGTGATTGATATTTCTCCCAGCAATCTTGATTCCAGCTTGTGCTTCTTCCAGCCCAGTGTTTCTCATGATGTACTCTGCATGTAAGTTAAATAAGCAGGGTGACAATATACAGCCTTGACGTACTCCTTTTCCTATTTGGAACCAGTCTGTTGTTCCATGTCCAGTTCTAACTGTTGCTTCCTGACCTGCATACAGATTTCTCAAGAGGCAGGTCAGGTGGTCTGGTATTCTCATCTCTTTCAGAATTTTCCACAGTTTATTGTGATCCACACAGTCAAAGGCTTTGGCATAGTCAATAAAGCAGAAATAGATGTTTTTCTGGAACTCTCTTGCTTTTTCAACGATCCAGTGGATGTTGGCGTGTTATATATTCCAACCTTGAAAAGAAAAAAAAGTATTTTCAGAGAAATTGCCTTTCACTCAAACTTTCCTCAGCTGCAGAATTTCCCTCCCCAGACACAAGTGTTATCAGTGTGTTAAATGTAAGTCAGTATTTGGGGAGGGTCTGATAAGACATCAGCTTCCATCTTGATTCAATTCTCTGAATATTGTTCCAGTGGGGGGAATGCAGCTAGAATATGTTCTCTTGCATCAGTCTAGGGTTGCAAATCCTCATGTGAGGCCCAAAGAGAATATATTGTGATCTATACGCTTTGGGCCTTGTGGTTAGGGAAGCCCTTCCATATTGCTGGCCGTAGACTATTTTCTTCAATACTTATTGGTCAGGTGGGAGAAAAGGGTGGTAGGTGCAAAAGTGTTGCCATAGGTTTGAGCCTTGATTTACCTTGTCTTGAAGTTTTCAATTTTTTAATTTTTTTGGCTACACTGGGTCTTCATTGCTACATGCAGACTTTAGTTGCAGCAGGCAGGGGATTCTTTCTAGTTTCAGTTCTCAAGCTTCTCATTGCCGTGTTTTCTCTTGTTGCAGAGCACAGGCTCTAGAGCACGTGGGCTTCTGTGTTGTGGTGCACAGGCTTAGTTGCCCCGCAGCATGTGGGATCTTCCGGGACCAGGGATTGAACCTGTGTACCCTGCATTGGCAGGTGGATTCTTAACACTGGATCACCAGGGAACACCCAGTTTTTATATCTTGAAATACCCATGCATGCAGATCTTCTGCCATTTTAAGACAATATGATTAAATCAATTGATTGATCAATCAATCAATCACCATTGTTGGCTGATGCTTATTTGCCTTAATGTGGATAACCATTAGATACACAGCCAATTCTTACCTAGGGAGCTTAAAATTTAATTGGGGCTAAAAATACTTATAAAACAAGGAACAATGTGAACATAAAACTAAGTGTCTGCCTCAGGGTGATCCTGTTGGTCCTAGTCCTCTTGGGACAGTTTGTAGAATAGCTAGCTAACTAGAAAGCTAGACAGACATGTGCATTCATGCTCAGTCACTCACTTGTATCCAACTCTTTGTGATCCCATGGACAGTAGTCTGCCAGGCTCCTCTGTCCATAGGATTCTCCAGGCAAGAATACTGGAGTAGGTAGCCATTTCCTTCTCCAGGGGATCTTCCCGACCCAGGGATCAAACTGCCATCTCTTGCATTTCCTACACTGCAGGCAGATTCTTTACCACTGTACCACCAGGAAAGTCCTCGAAACAGACATAGATATAGTTATACATATTCTTTATATATCTTCTAATTTATAGTGCTATAGAACTCATGTATGTGCATATTTCTACATATATCTATTTCACAGAACTCTGATATATCTATTTTTTCTTATATGAAATTCAAATTTTCTTTTTCTTGTATACATTTCAATATTTATTAATACTGGGGAAGTATAAATTTATGTTAATGAAGAACATTTAAGAAATGAGATTAGCACTTTATATTTTAAATAGAACCACTATTTTTAAATGGAGCATTTATATCTTTAAATAGAGCATTATTTCCTGCTGGCCATTTCTTATACATAGTGTTTGAAAAACAGCCCCCTGATGGTAATGGGACTCATACCCAAAGCACGACTTATGTTAACCGATCATGTACAGTTGCTGAATATTTTGTGCCACAGATGGAGAATTAAGGCTTCTCCCTGTCATTTAGCACTCTTAATCCCTCCCCCCGACCCTGCCCCCATCCTTTCTTAATCTTGTCCTGTCTTTTCTTTCTCTCTCCCACCCCACTATCCTTCTCCCACCAGGTCTGATGAATTCTTCCCAGCAAGCACTCTGCACAAACCCTCCTCTGTGGGCCTCCCTCCTGAGAAGTTAGGTGGCTGTGTCAGTGCCTCTGATGCCTATTTTTACACTCGTGTTTGTCCGGAGTCTGACGTGGTTTATCACAGTCTCTCCAAAGACCCATTGTTCAGCACTTCAAGAAGAATGTTGTTATATTGACTGTTAGTGCGTCAGCCCGGCTCTCTCTGGAGGAGCTCTTGGATGAAATTAGATAATTTCCATTAGAAGACCGTGCATTATTAGTCCCTGGTGCCAAACCGGAGAAGGAGCCAAGATGACTATTTCTGGCCAGGCTCACCTCAGGAAGGAACCTTCTCAGCTTTAATGGGATTTTGCTATTGTTGGTTGCCTTCTGTTTGACACCAGGCCAGACCAGGGTTGGAAATTGTTTAGAAAGCTGCATGAAATATAATAGAACCCCAGCCATTTGCTGAGGCACATTCCTGCACAGTGTTTATTTTGAAGAAGGGAAAAAAATATATTGTCCTTGGCAGACAACAATAAAAAAAAAAAAAAAGCAGTAACTTGAATCTCTGACCATATGCTTCTTGTTGCCAGTTGTGTTTAAAAACTCCCTGCCGGTATCGGAGAATTTCACACTGGAGTGGTAAATCTCTTGTAATATTTATAAGCATCTTCATTACAGACCCAGGAAGATATTTAAAGTCATCAAGGCCTTCAAGGCTGAAGCTGTTTGAAATGGATGGGTGCTGAAGAGAAGATGGAAACTGAAAGAATATTCCAGACTCACTCTGGTCCCAGTCTGGCCCCAGATGTGGACCCCCCAAAAATCCCTCCGCCCTCCTATCTAGCCAAAACTTTTCACACCCAACAGCTGTAGGAGCTGAGCCTTTCTGAACTGCTTGTGTTCTGAGCAGTCTTAATCACTCGAAGCAGTAGAGGACAGTAGGAATAAATGCCTCTTTAGTGTTGAGGACATTGTAAAATTCAACCTTTGATCACAATGGTAGGGAGTTTTGTTTGGCTTTATTTTTGTTTCCGTTCTCAAAAAACTAGCTCACCATCAGAGTCGAATTTGGAGAAAAAGTTGTCTCTGTTTTGACAGAACTATGCCATGAACTGTCTAACTATATTAAAGGTTGGACATTTTAAAATGAGCTTGAAATCCCTAAAGTGATTTGTTACAAATTTGCTTAGTGTCACACACTTAGCTTTCTTTGATGGTTCAGTTCTTTTTGGGGCTGTGTGTGTGCGTGAAAATCGTAAACAGAACAAAACAAAAGAAAGGAAAAAAAACCTAAGGTGGGGTTTCAATAGACAATTCTTGAAAAAGCAATTCAACTCCATTTATAAGAGTTCTTTGGTTGAGTTAAAATGCAGCTTCCCAAGATAGCTTAAAGATAAAATCTTTAAGCCTAGGAGCTGATTCCATCAAATGACATTTAGATGTCCTCAGACACGTTGCTTCCTTTCAAGTATTCGGCCTTAACCTTGACCTTTTCCTCTTTAACTCATTTAATAAATAATATGTCCAACAACATCTTGACCTCAACAACAATGGGAGAGAGGGGAAGCAGAGCTAATTAAAAAATACTCACCAAAGCTGATCACCAACTCAACTTCTGCGTAAATGTAACCCCTTTCCCACGAAATCTTTCATCAGAAATGCTGACCCACGGCCAAAACTGACTGAGGGGTGACAGATGGGCCCTTCACAAGAGAGAACTGGAGAGAAAAATTTCAAAGTACCTGCAGCCAATAAACAGACTCTGCTCTGGCCCTGCCTAGACAACGGGGTCCTGATTTCACCTGAGGGAGGCAGGTGAACCCATGGGCACCAGCAATGAGTTTCAAGCGGCAGGTAGAATTCTAAGACAACCCCCAAATTCCAGCCCCCAAGTGTGTATGTCCCATGCAATTGCCTCCCCTTGAGGAGGGACAGAACCTGTAAACGGGATGAGATGTCACTCTTTGACTAGTGTCCCCTATATAGAAAAGATGAAGAGACTTTGCTGTTGTAACTGAGATCTGAAATCAGGTGAAAGTGAAAGTCACTCAGTCATATCCGACTTTTTGCGACTCCATGGACTATAGAGTCCATGGAATTTTCCAGGCCAGAATACTGGAGTGAGTAGCCTTTCCCTTCTCCAGGGGATCTTCCTAACCCAGGGATTGAACTCAGGTCTCCCACACTGCAGGCAGATTCTTTACCAGCTGAGCCACAAGGGAAGCCCAAGAATACTGGAGTGGGTAGCCTATCCCTTCTCCAGAGGATCTTCCCAACCCAGAAATTGAACCGGGGTCTCCTGCATTGCAGGCAGATTCTTTACCAACTGAGCTATGAGGGAAAGGGAGATTATCTTGAGTGGATCTGACTTACAAGGGGGATTGGGTCCTTTCCCAGGAGACATTCTCTTTCTGGCCTTGAAGCAGCAAACAGCTCTATTGTGAACTCCAGTGGCAAGGGGGCATTGTCCAGGCGCTGAAGAGCCCTACACCTGCACAGAATTGAATGCTCCCAACAATCTGAATGAGACTGGAAGTGGATCTTCAGCTCCAAAGGAGAATGCAGCAGGCTGACAGTCTGATTGTAGCCTTGTGAGAGCCTGGGCAGAAGCTGTGTCCAAGCTCCTGACACACAGAAACTGTGAAATCAGAATGGTATTGGTTTAAGCCACTAAATTTGTAGTAATTTCCTATGAAACCATAGATGACTAATACAAAAGCTCTACAGACAATCTGACCTGTTTTTAAATGCTGGACACTCTACCTGACATGTGCTATTGCTACAGATGTCATTGCTACAGGCAGGTCATCTATACCTGTGTCCCTACAATAGTCTGGAGGCTTTTCAGGATCCATGCCTGAGATCTCCCAGTACCTTCAGTTGGGTATGACTACCTTCCTGCAGTTCCAGAGGCTCTAAGGGACCATTCACTGGCCATTTCTTTTACTTAAGGCAACATCATGGACACCAGGGGGGAAATAACATAATTTGAGACCATACTAGCTTGGGTTTGAGTGCCTCTTTTGACATGTTTTAAGCCAGTTAACTCAGTCAAGTCATTTACACTTTTTTGAGTCTCAGATTTCTAAAATGGGGATGATAATATAACTTCCAGAGTTTTCATGAGAAGTAAACGAATTACCTGTATGAAACACCTGGCCCAGAGATTGGACTCTGCTGCTGCTGCTACTGCTAAGTCGCTTCAGTCATGTCCGACTCTGTGCGACCCCACAGATGGCAGCCCACCAGGCTCTGCCGTCCCTGGGATTCTCCAGGCAAGAACACCGGAGTGGGTTGCCATTTCCTTCTCCAATGCATGAAAGTGAAAAGTGAAAGTGAAGTCGCTCAGTCATGTCCGACTCTTAGCGACCCCACGGACTGCAGCCCACCAGGCTCCTCCATCCATGGGATTTTCCCGGCAAGAGTACTCTAGCCTGTGCTAAATGCGTCCATTTTCTTCAAAACTTAGCTTAAAATCTACCAGAAAGCTAGCCTTGATTTTGCCTCTGCTGCCTGCTAGTAAGTTACTTAACTTTACTCTGCTTCCACATTATAACAAATAAAATGAAAATAGCATTAGTACTTATTGGATACCATTATTGTAAGGATGTAAATAAAATAATCCGTAAACAAACCACTTATCACCTGCATGGTACACAGTAATGTAAGTATTTTTAATTATCATTCCTTTTCCACTTACCAAACTGGAATGCATCACTTCCTTCTCCATGGTCTCATGAGCTTTGATTGGATTTCTAAGATAGCACTTCTCATATTCTCAGATATGGGTATTGTAAGAAATTGTATGTGTTTCTTTCTCTCCCAATCTACCTCTTGCTTTGGGGAGACAGGAGCCATGACTAATTCATCTCTGTAAGCCACTCAAGCCTTGCCTCTTGCCTTCCAAATAGTAGATGGTCAAGAAGTATTGACTTGGGACTTCTCTGGTGGTCCAGAGGTTAAAACTTCATCTTTCAATACAGAGGTGTGGATTCAAACCCTGGTCGGGAAGCTAAGATCCCACGTGTCTCATGGCCAGAAAACCAAACATAAAACAGAAGCAATATTGTAACAAATTCAATAAAGACTTTAAAAATGGTCCACATCAAAAAAATCTTTAAAAAAAGTACTGACTTGACCAAATTTTCAATTGACTTGGACAGAGCCAATACTAGATAAAAGCTAATTACAGAACCCAAGCAAAGTAGTGACCTTGTAGGCTCATTCGGTCCCTCCTGCTTGGGAGATCAAGTCAGCCAAGATGAACGTGTCTCAAGCTTGGTGGGAAGATCCTTATGTAAAGAGTTGGCATTATCGTTCATTAATTAATCACTTGAACATTAATTTTCTGGGAATGTGTGTATCTAGTAGATGCTGTATGCTCAGACACTGAGTTGCATCCGACTCTTTGCGACCCCATGCAGAGGACCCACTAGGCTCCTCTGTCCATGGGATTCTCCAGGCAAGAATACTAGAGTGGGTTGCCATGCCCTCCTCCAGCAGATCTGCCCAACCCAGGGATCAAACACAGGTCTCCTGCATTGCAGGCAGATTCTTTACCATCTGAGCCACCAGGGAAGATACAGTGGTACAAACCAGGAAGTAGAAGACAGATTCCTTCTCTCAGAAAAGCTTCCTGATCTGGCAGCCAACACGATCCCCCTGGGCTTTGTAGGTGGCACCAGGGGTAAAGAACCTGCCGGCCAACGCAGGAGAAGAGATGGGGTTCAATCCCTGGGGAGTACAATAAGTACAAATGCACTATCCCCCTAGACTGGGAGCTCTCTCTCACTCTAATATCCATCTCTCCTTGCTGAAATTCTGCCCACAGTCTCCGCTCTGAACTCAGGAGAGGGTCCGGAGGACAGCTGTTCCCCATCCTCAGCCACGTGACCCTCACATAGTTAAAGCCCATTACTGAGTCACCCCTCAGCTCTTGCCTCACTTAAGCTGTGCCTCTAAAGCAGGGATATTGATGATGACCTGACTGGTGGGGCGACTGTGAGAAATAACTCATTAAAATGGCTGCAGGGTGCAATGAAAAGGCCAGAGAACAGGGCCAAGCGGCTTCCCCCAGCACTCCATTCATTTTCAAGGGAAAACAATTCTGGATCGGAGCTATAAAAAGAACGCTGAAGATAAAGTGTACCTCTCTCCCCACCTCGCTATTTGTCTTCTATGAGGATCCGGGCACTTGCCAGGCCTCCTTTTCAGCCTTTATCACAGAACATTTCTCATCTGTTCTTTTATTCATGCTGGGCCCTTTTCATTGTCTCCTGCTCAGAAATGTGAGATAAGGATCTAGCTGACTGGCATTAGGAAACTCAGCTGTTCAACAAAGGAACCTGTCATTGTGCCCCAGGCACTTCAAAGCTCTCACAATATCTTATTTTAATTATTTGTTGTTGTTTTTTTTTTAAAGGTTTGAACAATGTGTTTTGCATCCTAGATTGTCTGTGGGAAAATATATTTCTCATTAGTTGGAGCCAGAGCTGCTGACAACTGCGAAAATGACTACACAGTAATTCACGCTAAAGTTTGTGAAAATACTTGAAATTCTTTTTTAAAGAATTAGAAGTATGCTTCTAATTGTGTACCATAGTACTGATTAGACCTCACTGTGGGCATCAGTAGAAGCTAAGGATCAGGATGGTGCAACTAGATTATCCAGACTCAATATTCGTACATTTTTGCTAATATTAATTTAATGTGACTGTGTAGTATTATTCTAGAGGTAAAAGCAGTGGAAAGAGCTTTCATTATCATAAGAAGGGCCTGATGTGTCTACCAGACACTACAGTAACAAGGGCCTGAGGAATGGGATGGACAGTGAGTGTAAAGTTCAAGTGAATTTTAGACTCGAATTCCCAACTCAGGCCTCACATTTCCACACTTAACACTACAAAGGGCTATTTAACAGATCAAGTTAATCAAAACAAAACTCATAATACACTACTATGGACACCAGGAATTAGGAGGGAATACTGCAAATGGCAAGGAAGTATAAATTGAGAAGAAATGATAAAGTGGTTTATTGTGATCCATTCATAGAAGCAGAAGCAATAGCGCAAACTCAGCAAAAATGGTTATTCTGGACTTTCTTCATCTCAAACACCACTCGTGGCCTTCTCCAGCCGCATATGATTAAGATTCACTCTTCTAGGTCAGGTCCTGAACTGTAGAGAACAAGAGAGGTTCATATCTTATTCAGACTGCTTACCAAGCATCTAACAAAGTGTTCTCATACTCAGTCACTATGTGTTGCATGAATGAATCAATAAATAAAAACATAAGTCTAAGAAGCATCTTGAAAGGGACTCAGCATTGTTTTGTTTTGGACACCAGTAGCAGATATTTGATCCTATTCCTCTGTTCATGGCATACCATCATCATCAGTCCTTGCAAGTCTCCTCTCTTATTTTACTTCTACTTTATTATTATTTCTTTCCTCTGCTCCTTCAGCCTGAATCACATTTTTCTCTCTACCATAAGTACCCACCCCAGAGTATCTAATTTATGTTCTTAGTTATGTGCATATTTATAAATATCATGATATTATTGTGTGTGTTTAATTTACACATAGTATTAGCTGTGTTATCTCGTTATATTTCTTACTCTTGTCATACAACAGTATCTTTTAAAGATCTACACATGTTGTTTTATGTATATACATGTCTTTAATTTTGACTGCTGCATTATATACCATTATTTTTGCATATCATCTTACATTTATACATTCCCTTAGGAATCGATATATATATGATTGCCTTTAACCCCTGTGATTTTAATCACTCTTCAGTTCAGTTCAGTCCAGTCACTCAGTCGTGTCCGACTCTTTGCGACCCCATGAATCACAGCACACCAGGCCTCCCTGTCCATCGCCAACTCCCGGAGTTTACCCAAACTCATGTCCATCAAGTCGGTGATTCCATCAAGTCGGTGATGCCATCCAGCCATCTCATCCTCTGTCGTCCCCTTCTCCTCCTGCCCCCAATCCTCTTAGTAATAATCAATCCTTTCCCATTTATTTTGTTGATAACTTATAATTTTAATATAATTTGAAACAAAGAAAAGTTAAAAAAATAGTGCACAGAACTCCCATCAGTCTACCCAAATTTACCAATTACATTTTGTCCCATTTGCTTTCTCATTATCAATTTATCTATATTTATAAGTGTACTTTTTTTGATCATTTAAGAGTAAGTTAGAGATATGATCAAGTCCACCTATCAATAAATTTATCTACTAAAAAGTCAAAAAATAAATTAAAGAGAATATCATGAAATACCTTAAGACAAATGAAAACTGAAAACACAGCACTCCAAATCTATGGAAGACACCAAAAGCAGTTCTAAAAAGGAAGTTTGGTGATACAAGCCTACCTCAATAAGGAAAACCTCAAATAAACAATCTTATCTACTATCTAAAGGAGTTTAAAAAAAAAAAGTTCAAAGTCAATAGAAGGAAAGAAATAATAAAGATCAGAGAGGAAATAAATAGAAATTTTTTATAAAAGATCAGTGAAATTAAAAACTGGGTTTTGGCAAAGATAAACAAAATTGATAAATCATTTGCCATTTTATTGTTATGAAGTGCCTCTCTTATCTCTGACACTATGTCTTGCTTCAAAGTTTATTTTGCCTAATTTTAATATACCCATTCAAACTTTCTTATACTTTCGTTTGCCTCATATGTCATTGTCCATTCTTCAACTTTCAATCCATCTATTTTCTTATACTTAAGGTACCTCTCTTGAAGATAACAGATACTTTTGGTCTTGCTTTTTTATCCACTCTTACAAACTTTGCCTATTTAGTTGGCCTATTTACATTTAGTTTAATTATTGCTGTGTAGGATTGAGGCCTACCATTTGCTCTTTGCTTTCTGTTTCTCCCTTTTTTTTTTTTTCAATTTTATTTATTTTAATTGGAGGCTAATTACTTTACAATACTGTGGTGTTTTCTGCCATACATCGACATGAATCAGCCACAGGTGTACATGTGTTCCCCCATCCAGAATCTCCCTCCCACCTACCTCCCCACCCCATCCCTCTGGATTGTCCCAGAGCACCAGCTTTGAGTCCCCTGCTTCATGCTTTGAACTCACACTGGTCATCTGTTTTACATATGGTAATATACACGTTTCAATGCTATTCTCTCAAATCATCCCAACCTCACCTTCTCCCACATAGTCCAAGAGTCTGTTCTTTTCATCTGTGTCTCTTTACATCTGTGTCATCTCTGCTGTCTTGCATATAGGGTCATCATACTTTCTTTCTAAATTCCATATATATGTGTTAATATACTATATTGGTGTTTCTCTTTCTGACTTACTTCACTCTGTATAATAGGCTCCAGTTTCATCCACCTCATTAGAACTGACTCAAATGTGTTCTTTTTATAGCTGAGTAGTAGTCCATTGTGTATATCTCCCATTTGTTTTTTATTTCTGTGCTCTCCCTTCTTTTGGTTAATTAAATATTTTTTACCATTCCATTCTTCTACTGGCTTTACCTCCTTGCACTTTTTTTTTTTTTGCTTTTGCTTTTGTTTAGCAGTTGTTTTAGGAATTCTTAACTAGTTACTTAGAGCTAATATTGTATGAAGTATAAAAAAACATCCTTGCAATGTATAGTTCCATTCATCCACTCACCTTCAATCTTTATGCTATTATTTCATACATATTATAAGTCTATACCTTATAACCTCCATATATCTTTTAAATTAAGAGAGAAAAAGTACTTTTAATCCAACTGCTGAATTGTTTATTTTTACTGCTAGATTTTTCATACTAAGACCTAGGAGAGCTGATATGTAGTTCTAGCCCAAGTCCAAAGGCCCAAGGACCTGGAGAACCAATAGTCTAAGTTCCAGTCCAAAAGCTAGCAGGCTCAAGACCCCAAAAGAGCTAATGTTTCAGTTTTGGTATGGAAAAGGCTGATGTCCCAGTTGAGCAGTCAGGCAGAAGGAATTCCTTCTTAGCCTTTTTGTTCTATTCAGGTCTTTAATTGGACGCAGCTCACCCACATTAGGGTGGGTAATCTGCTACTCAGTCTACCAATTCAAACATTAATCTAATTCAGAGATATCATCACAGATATATTCAGGATAATGTTTGACCAAATTTTGGGGTACTGCATGGCTTGTCAAGTTGACACAAAAAATTAGTCATTACATCCTGTTTGTCCTACAGTTTCTCTCTTAGCTTCTGACATCCATCAACTTCCTCTCACTTCTCCAAGATTCAGCTCTAAATGGAAGTGGCACCCTTTGCTAGTTGATCATCTTTTGTGGAAAAGAAAGCTTCCGAAGTATTATTTAAAAATAGTCAACTTATTTAGGAAACTCCAAATTTTAGGATTGTTCCAAGAGATTTCTTTAAAAAGCATGGAAATCTCCTTAGCAACTTTTTTTTTTAACATTTCTCTGATCTTAAAGAAATTTAAGAGGAAAACATGGGCTTACTATTTACCAAGTTTTGTCTGATTTGCAATTTTATTTGTGTTTTGTTTTTAATAAACAAGTGCTAATGGTTGAAATTCAATATATTAGCCGTATAAGAAATATGACAAGTTATGGGCCAAAAGAAGTCAACTATAGGAAGTGGAAGTTCTGAATAAGACAGTTAATGAGACTCACTGCGTGATAAATATAGTACATTAAGCAAACTTTGAATCCCAGAGGAAAATGATATTATAGACTGAATGTTCTTGATGGTGTCTGATTTCCCCTTCCCCCGAGGAAGCATTCTTCAGCTCTTTTTCCTAGTGGATATCTCCAAAGCCCCAGTTAGAGAATGCTGCAGGGTCAGTGGAGAGGCGCAGAGTTTAAGCCTTCAAATACTGAAATCAAGATAAATATGCCAAGCATCCAAGTGCTGTTAAAACTTCAAGAAGGGCTCTGGAGTGGTCTGTTTATTTCTCAGTATTTTTGAGCCAGTCCCTTAGTTCTCAAGGAAGAGGGAAGGACATGAGAATTCCACTGCACTATTATTCATTCCTCTGTCCTGTGGGGAGCAAAGCTCTGATCATTCTTGGAGAGGGAGACAGACGTAGGCTGGCTCACAGATTTTTTTTTCTTTGTTTTTTTTACTGCCAGGCTAGGTGATCTCAGAAGAGGCAACTGGTTGCCAGGAATCACAGATTGTGTGAAAGCCAAAAGTCACACTGGAAATACTCTGATCACCTCTCAGTTTACAGGAGAAAGAAACAGGCCCAGATGCAGTCAGTAGGTTGCTCCAGATCTTACAGTGGGAAAGGTGGACAAGAAGCCAAATGATCTGACTTCCAAATCAATGATTTTCCCATGACACTGAGACTTCACATGAATACCGATTTTTAAAATCTGCTTTCTTTAATGGTCTCATCTCTTCAATGGAGTATGGTACTGACCTTGACATTTTTTGAATGAATGAATGACTTTAACTCTCAGAAATAATACTTTTGTTCTTATTGATTTCTATGGTTTGCTTCTTTACATTATTTTAGCCCGTGTGTGTGCTTAGTCGTGTCCGACTCCTTGCGACCCTATGGACTGTAGCCTGCCAGGCTCCTCTGTCCATGGGATTATCCAGGCAAGAATACTGGAGTGGGCTGCCATTTCCTTTTCCAGAGGATCTTCCCAACCCAGGGATCAAACCCACGACTCTTGCATCTCCTGGATTGGCAGGCAAGCTTTTGGCCTCTAGTGCCACTTGGGAAGCCCTTATTATGGCCTATTTTAGAACAATTAACATTTGCTTTTTTCTTGACAAAAGAGTTTGAAAAGCTGAGGTTGAAGGTGGGAATAGAAGCTGGACACAGGGAGACCCTTCTTTGTTTTCACTGCCCTGAATGACACGTAATTAGTGAGTGGGCTGCTTACTCACTTGTCAGTCCTTATGCTTTTCCAAAACCACTACAGAGTGTTAGGTCCTGTGTCAGGTTAGAAGCTGGAGGTACAGAACTGAAGTATATGGTTCAGGTAGCAGGTAAGTAGGATGTCACAGAGCTAGGAAGACACAGCCCAGCAAAACGTGAATTTCCAGCCAGTGTGTTCAGTGCACAGATGCTATGGGAGCAGGGGAGAGGTTGATCCAGCTGGGCACAGATCACGTCACACCGACATTCCTTAGGTAGGGATATACTGCATCTTAGTTATCTGTTTTCCCTAACTCCCTGTGTAGTACCAGCTCAGGAGAGATGAAGAGAATTATCAAATGAATGAATGCATAGACAAGTATTTAAGATTTTGTAAATGTAGAAGGTGCAAAGAATCCACTACTTTGCCTACACATTCAATGGGAGCAAAGCAGCCATAGGTAAATCTGACCTAGACTTTTGTTTTGGCCCATGTCATGATTTTTAGAAACTCGAACCACACTGTGCTTTAAAATACTGATGTCTGACTTCTTTTCAAAAATCAGCAAAATATCTGACAACACTGTGCACTTCTTCCAGAATGACTGGCTGGTTGGCGCTGGGTAGAACCTATATTTTCCTACTGAGCACAAAGCCTTGAGGTGGCCGTGTCCCCATCGGTCTGTGTGGGCCTGTGCACCTCACCCAGACATCCACTCTCGCATTCTGGATCTGGATATCCACAGAAGTGCAGATCAGTGTGGGGAACAGCAGGTGTACCCGAGGGAACCAGGGAAGGATTTCTGGAGTTCCAGGGACTCTTGGAAGTGCAGCATGTGAAGCTGGAGAGAGCGGGCTGGCCTGAGGGGAGGCGATCCTTTCTGATATTCAAGGTGGGCATTCCACCAAGGGGATGGCTGAAGACAAGGAGACCATGCCTCCAGTTTCCCTCCTGAAAAAGCAGATATTTTCTTTTGAGAAATTAAAAAATACATTTAGTAAGTCTTTTAAAAAGCAATAATCAGCTCACTACATGTTAGCATGAATACCATATTTTTAAAAATGATTATATCTCCCCTCCAAAATTTTAGTGATAAGTGGCATTATTTTATATTTCTGCAAATATCTTTATATTTAGCTTAATAGAAGACAGCTGCTGTTCATTTTTATATTCAGTCTACAGTGGTATACTGTTTTCATTGAAGTATATGAAGAAAATAAACACACAGAGATGAAATCAGAAAAGAGGAAAGTATTTTAATAGTCTTTTCATATAACTGTGGCTGTCCTTCTATAAATGGAATATATGGGATCATGTCCTTTCCCAGGGAAGAATATGTTCATATGTGAGGTTCCTTTTGCTGGGAAAGTGTCTCTCCACATCTAATCCTAACCACCACCACACCCTGCATTGCATGAAGCGGTTATCCTTCAGGGCTAGGCTGAACTGTTCTCCTGGGACCCTGAACTTCCCCTTGGTAATGTTCGTCACACTTGCAATTAGTTATTTGTGTCATTAGCTGTTTCATGCCAGGCTTTCCCACTGTAGGGGAAGCTCCATTAATGATTGCAGCACTGTGTCTGTTTTGTTGAGGACTAACTGTGTGGAGCCCATAGTGGGCGCTCAATAAGCATTTTATGAACATCTTTAAGATGTCTCCCATGGGACTTCCCTGGTGGTCCAGTGGTTAAGACTTCACCTTCCAGTGCAGGGGTGAGGGTTTGATACCTGGTCAGGGAGCTAAGGTTCCACATGCTTCATGGCCAATAAACCAGGACATTAAGAAAAAAAAAAGAAGCAATATTGTAAAAACTTCAATAAAGACTTTAAAATGGTCCACATCAGTAAATTGACACAACCACTATTGAGAACAGTAAAAAACTAGGACTAAAACTACCACATGGGCCAGCAGTCCCCTACTGGGCGTATACCCGAGGGAACCATAATACAAAAATACACACGTACCTCAATGGTTATTGCAGCACTATTTACAGTAGTCAGAACGTAGATGCAACCTAGGTGTCCTTTGATAGATGACTGCATAAAGAAATTCTGGTACATATATACAATGAAATATTAATCACCCATAAAAGGAATGAATTTGAGTCAGTTCTAGAGGACGGAGGAGCCTGGTAGGCTGCCGTCTACAGGGTCGCACAGAGTCAGACACAACTGAAGCCACTTAGCAGCAGCAACAGTAGCTAATGAGGTGGATGAACCTGGAGCCTGTTGTTACAGAGTGAAGTAAGTCACAAAGAGAAAAGCAAATATCATATATTTACGCATATATATGGAATCTAGAAAAATTGTATTGATGAACCTATTTGCAGGGTAAGAATTGAGATGCAAACATAGACAGCAGCCTTGTGGAGGGGGTGGGATGAATTGAGAGAGTAGCCTTGAAACATATACATTATCATATGTAAAATAGATAGCTAGTGGGAAGTTACTGTATAACACAGGAAGCTCAACCCAGTGGTCTGTGACAACCTAGAGGGGTGGGATAGGGTGGGAGGTGGGAGGGAGGTTCAAGAGGGAGGGGACATATGCAGACTTATGACTGATTCACATTGTTGTATGGCAGAAACAACACTGTAAAGCAATTATCCTCCAATTAAAAAAATATTTAATGGTCCAAATTAAAAAAAAAAAAAAACATAGACTCTTAACCACTGGATTGCCAGGAAAGTCTCAAGCAGCTTTCTCTTAAGTAACAAGCATTGAGGGTTAGCTAATTTTATCAGGATATTGATTTTCCTTAAAGATGCTCTAACATAAAAGTAAAACATTTGCAAACTGGAGTTCTATGCATTCTGTGTAATAATTTTCTGCCCACACACCCTAGCACACCACTCTGATTGATAACCCCTGCCAGAAAATTCCCAGGGAGGTGCTCTGCAGTTCACAAAGTACTTTTACACACCTGCTATCAGATCCTCGGTTATACAGGAGGCCTCAGTAGTATCATATGATGGATGGTGTATTAGCATACTCATTCCTATTTTGTGGCTGTTTCAGTGAAGACCCACAAAGGTTAGGAAGCTTGGCCCCGGGTCACCTAACCAGCACAGCCACAGCTGAAGTCTGGACAGGCGGTTTTCCTGGTCACTTTCCAGTTCCCTCTCACCTGTCTTATGCAGCTGAAGTATTTCCAAGGGAACCAGTTGACTTCCAGCAGGCTGGCGTATCTGAACGTTAGCACTTCAGTGTAAGGCCACATCTGATCATTTCTGGTTGTGATCCAAAGAAAGGAAAACCTTTTTGAGGGTCAAAAACATTCTCATGAACCTCCCCTGAACCAGTTCCCTGACAAGGACAGCTGGACACATCTCCTTGGGCGCTTTGCCCTTGTACAGGTGGGGAAAGGGAGGTGGGGGGGGGGAGCATGTAGGAATCCTGCCGCAGGCTGGTTTTGGGGGGCAAGGTCACTGCGAGAAATTGGCTATGGGGGAAGGAGGCAGGAGCCACGCCTCAGGCCCCGTTTACAAAATCAGCCTCCAGGCTGTTGTCTGCAGCAGAGGAGATCTCAGGGGCGACCTCATCCAGGCACAAAACAAAAGGGTGGAGGGGAGGAAGCAAGTGAGCTTGCTAATCTCAGTTGTTTATTTTTCCTCCCTCATTTCCTCCTGTGTTCCTCCAACCCAAATCCCCCAGCCTCTGGTTTCCCGCCCCTATCTGGTTAATAACCTCCCAGGGCAGCCTCCTCAGCAGCCCCCCTTGGCTCCCCCGCCCCTGTAATCTCTTCTCCAGGCTTTGCTGAGCCTGTATTTACCACCACACAGGATTTCCGTAGGTGATAACCGCAGGGCCTGGTGGCTCTGGGGCAGTCCCCCCTCCCCTCACGGGGGTCTATTTACAGCAGGGGAAGAATTCCAATCTCTCCCAAGAATGTGACTGTCCTGAGGGGTCCCACCTACACCAGTGGCTGAGCCCGCCTCTTGGCAAGAGTCACTCATGTTCACACCCCTCCCTCCCTGACCTGCAAGTGAGTGGGGGCCCCAGATGCAGAGACAGGAGAGAAGGTACAAAGGTGAATTGTCTGAGGCGAGTGGCTCACTCACTAAGCTCACAGGCAGAGGGTCTTGGGGCGGAGCCTCTGAAAGTCTCCACCTCTTCCTCCTGGACTGGCCTTGTCTGTCCAGGTCCCGCCAGAAGTGGGGATGCACCAGCCACCCCGCGTTCACTCATTCCAGGGCTGGTCGCTCAACACTCAGAGAAGTATCCACCTCCCAGGGTGGTTTGTTTTTGAACTTGGTATTGATGAGGAATGCACATGGAGTCGCCAATTCAATGGTTTCACCACATGGACTTACTGAAGGAAGGCGCACCCAGATCAGAGTATTGGCCATACTCACAAGCCCTTCGTGATGCCCCAACCTGGGCACTGCCACCTCCTCTCACTTCCAGCCCCCAGGACCACTGTCCTGACTCCTGACACCACAGATCCATTTTGTCTCCTGAGGTGTACACTGGAGAAGCTGGATTCCAGAGATGCAGAGTTTCATTTTTCTCAGTCAACAGTATCTGGGAGGCAGGAGGGTTGTGGAGCCTGGTCTGAGTATTCTATTTTATTTTCAACTGTCAAGATCCCTAATTCCTTAACACCACATAACTGTGAGGAATTTTAGGGAAGGAGTTATCTTTAGTGAGAAACCCTGCAATGGGCAGCATGCCAAGTGTGGAGGAAAAGTGGAATAAGACAAGTTAGACGAAGGCGTTGCAAAGAGATAGGGACTGCGTGAAGCCGAGGCCTCCAGGGGCTTCATGAAACGTGTTAACATTTTCACCAAAAGGAGAGAGAAAAGAGTTCTAAACTCTCTCAGCCACCTTCAGTCCATCCTTGCCTCTTTCCACTTTTTTCTCTATTTCTTGTTGTTGTTCAGTCACTAAGTCATTTCTGACTCTTTGCAACCCCATTGACTGTAGCCCACCAGGCTCCCCTATCCGTGGGATTTCCCAGGCAAGATAACCATAGCTGGTTGCCATTTCCTTCTCCTGGGGATCTTCCCAACCCAGGGATCGAACCCATGTCTCTGGCATTGGCAAGTGGATTCTTTACCACTGAGTCACCAGGGAAGCCTTCTATATTTCTAGAGACACTATTTTAAGCAAAGCCATACCCCCTAACTCTTTATTTTAAACACGTGAAAACAGAAGGATAATATAACCCACATATGTAATTGTGTGTGATAAAATACACATGACATAAAATTTACCATTAGTGATATTTAGTACATTCACAATATTGTGTAGCCATCACCACTACCTGGATCCAGAACCTTTGTATCATCCTAAAAGGACACCTCACACTCATTAAGCTATCACTCTCCTTTCTCAAAACCATGTTCAGATGTTACCAAATAGGTGGCAATGTCTTAACTATATGTGTGTTGTCCAGGCCTTCCCCCACTCTTGTCAAAAAGAATGCTAATCTTCTCTCTTCATACAAGACCCACATATATCATTTTAAATTTTCTGGTAGTCATGCCAAAAAGGTAAAAAAAAAAAAAAGTGAAAACAATTTTACTAATTTATGAATAGCTAATCCATTTTTATGGCTGAGTAGTATTCCATTGTACACATCTTAATTCGTTCATCTGTTGATGGACATTTACCTTGCTTCTGTTTGCAGAAACATGGATGAACCTAGAGATGATCATACTAGGTAAGTTAGAAAGAGAAAGACTAATATCACATGATATCCCTTATATGTGGAATCTAAAATATGACACAGAAGAATGTATCTATGAAATACAAACAGACTCACAGACATAGAGAACAGACTAGTGATTGCCAAAGGGAGAGGGTGGGGAAGGATGGCTTGTGAGTTTGTAATTAGCAGATGCAAACTATTATATACAGATGGATAAACAATAGGTCCTACTGTATAGAATAGGAAATGCCACTCAATATCCTGTAATAATCATAATAAACCATTTAGCATATGAAAAAGATTATATATGTATACATATACATGTATAACTGAATCACTTTGCTATATGGCAGAAATGAACACATTATAAAATAGCTATACTTCAATAAAATAAATTTTTTTAAATAATTAATTTAATCCAATATTTCCAAATTTATCATTTCAATGCATCATCATTATAAAAATGATTGCTCTTCTATCTTGCACTCTTTTATTTGCACTATGTATTTGAAATTGGGTGTGTATCTCTCACATATTGTACATCTCTGGGGGGACCAGCCATATTTCAGGAACCCCACATGGCTAATGGCTACCATGTTGGGCAATGTGGCTCTAAACAATTTGCAGAATGCTATCAAAATCCCAAATCATCTTTCTTAAAGGTGATTGTTAAATACTCAAACGTTTTTAAGGCTATAGTTATGTTTTGAATATCAATTTCTTTTCTCCCATTATGAAAAATAATACACCTGGAAACTAAGGAAATAAAAATTGCCACTAAGCGCCAACACAAGAAAAACTATAATTGCTCTTTGGCACTCTGTATGTCATGATTTCTTTGTAGTTTTTTTCTCATCGTTTTGTGCATCACACAGCAGCGTTACCACCACTTTGAGGTGGAAGCTCAAGGCCAACATAACCATTTACCAGAGGCAATTGTGCCGCTCTCTCCAGGGTCATGAGGAGGCTGGTGAACTAGCTTGTGTCTAAGATTCCCTCCAACCCAGACATGCCAGGGTAGTAGGATGCCATTCATCCCTTCCATTTAACAGACACACACGGACACACAAACACACACACATACATACATCCCAGGCCTTTCCTTCCACCCCATAGAACAGCCTGCAAAGGAGCAAGAACATCATTAGTCAGCCTTGCTAACTCGCTGGGAAAACACAAAGATCTAAACAGAAGCACTTTTATTTAGCATTCATGCTTAGAAAGAAGAAAACCTAGCAGAAACCAGACTCAGTATGCAAGAATGTAAAAACTTTTTTTTTTTTTTTTTTTGAGATTCCCAGAAGCTTCATGCCACAATGCCCCAAGCTGGGAAAAAACGTGCCATTTCATATGTTTATAACAACATCTGATTTAATATTATACAATTTTGCTTAGTCACAAACCAGAACAAATACCTTCAGATTTATTACATCCTTCTATTCAGTAACTTAAGTTATCATAGTTAATAATGCAACCATTCCACAGCCCAAGAAAAAAGCTTTCTAATTCTTTGGGATGAAAGATTCTGGAGTTGCAGGTTTTTTTGATGGAGGATTTAAGGTTTTCAAGCTCTCAATGAAGCTTGAAATTCATCTTTTCCAGTTCACATGAAAAAAGTTTCCTCTGAAGCTTGGCTGGGAGGTAGAAAGAGAGGAAAACCAGTTGACAGACAGAATCTCTGTGGGCTTTTAGAGAATGTGGCAATTTCTCACCAGCATCGCTAACTCTTACCTTGTCTGGAAAAATAAGATAAACACAAAGCTAACAAACACACAGAAAATCCATACCAATGGCCCCCATGTTCTTTACATTGTTAATGCTGTATTTTGGACTTCCTCCTTACTTGTTGATTCATTAAAAGGCACCAATTGATTTTTGCTTCAATTTGTTTTGTTCAAACAGCTTGTAGGATCCTAGTTCCCTGACCAGGGATCAAACCTAGGCCAACTGTAGTGGAAATGCAGTCTTAACCAATGGAGCACCAGGGAAGTCCCACCAATTGATTTTAAAAAAGAAGCAAATGCTACTCTCTCAAATCATCCTACCCTCGCCTTCACCCACAGTGTCTGCAAGGCCATTCTCTATGTCTGCTTCTCCATTCCTTCTCTGCAAATAGGTTCATCAATGCTATTTTTCTAGATTCCATGTATGTATTAATATATGTATTAATACACAATAGTTGGGCTTTCCTGGTGGCTCAGACAGTAAAGAATCTCCCTGCAATGCAGGAGACCCGGGTTCAATTCCTGGGACAGGAAGATCCTCAGGAGAATGGAATGGCTACTTGCTCCAGTATTCCTGCCTGGAGAATTCAACGGACAGAGGAGCCTGGCAGGCTATAGTCCATGGGGTCGCTAAGAGCTGGACACGACTGAGTGACTATCACTTTCACTGCTACTTTATTCTGACTGTAAGGCCCACATAATAATTACCTTCCAATTAAAATTAAATTTAAAATAAAATAAAAAGAAGCCAATATGCTTACAAAGCACTCTTTCTCATTATTTCCTCATGCATACCTTCTCACACAGGCATTTGTTTCACAATTTGTGCACAATTGTTCAGCCCCAAGCATTGCCCCTTCCTGCCCAATTGAAATGAACTGAGCTGAATGATGTGGGAGTTAACCCAGTTGCCTGGTGGTCCATCCAAGTTTTGCCTTCAGAGCTCCACTCTCTTTCAGGACACAGGTGGTCTCCCACTGCCTCCAGATGTGGGCGCTAGGGTCCTCAGAGAGCTAGGAAATGCATGTTTGGATCAGCATGAACCAGTCACCCAATGGGGACACATCCATGTTTAACCACAATGTATGCTAGTGAGTCCCATTTCTCAAAGAAAGCCAGAATTTCTTTACACACCATTAGAGAGAATGCCAACATTAGAGTGGGGAGAGAGAGGACTCAGTAATGAGGTAAGAGTTTAGAACAGTTTGAGGCCTTCCTAAAAAGGAGGATTCCTAGGTCTCACTGCAGACCCACCACATGGGGATATCAGAGCATCAGATACAGGAATAGCCACTTTGAACAAAATCGTTAGGTGATTCACAAACCCACTACCGTCTCCACACAACAGTCTTAAAGTTCCCTTCATAAAGTCACAAGTGAATGTTTCAAATATAGGAATAAACCAGATTCCACTTGAAGATACTTTGAATTCTTGCCAACAGATTTTTTAAATTTTTATTGGAGTATAGTTGACTTACAATGTTGTGTTAGTTTCAAGGATATAGTGAAGTGAATCAGTTATACACATACACTGCCAACAGATTTTTAGCAGCAAGTTGCCAGAAGTCAAAATGCTTTGAGTTCTGTTCTAGCCCACCACCTATAACGTGGGCGAGTTACTTAACCTTTTCAAACCTCCTTGACATGAGTTATGCAACTAAGGGCAAGTGTGATTATAATACTGAAATAGCTTACGGAAGGCTTTCCCATCCATCCACCTCACTGGATCATCAGGAGGATCAAGTGGCATGTAGTGGATGAACTTGTTCTTCAGACTTCATGGCACCTGGCAAAGGCAGAACACAATTAGTGTGTGGACATAGTTTTAGATCAAACATCTGATTTTTTTGAGGTCAAATAAATCAGTCAGTCCTAAAGGAAATCAAGCCTGAATATTCATTGAAAGGACTGCTGCTGAAGCTGAAGTTCCAGTACTTTGGCCACCTGATGTGAAGAGCTGACTCACTGGAAAAGACCCTGATGCTGGAAAACATTGAGGGCAGGGGAAGAAGGGGGTGACAGATACTGAGATGGTTGGATGGCATCATCCACTCAATGGACATGAGTTTGAACAAACTCCAGGAGATAGTGAAGGACAGGGAAGCCTGGCATGCTGTAGCCTATGGGGTCAAAAAGAGCTGTACACGAATGAGGGACTGAACCACAAATATCTGCTTTATTACTGAACAAAAAACAAAGCTAGGCTGGAGGATGTGCTTGAGGAATATAATATAGAAGTAATTAGACAACAATTTCTAATACAGAATCTCAGTAGAAAATTTATTCACCCAGCCTCAGGAAGCACTGGACAACTACAGGCCTCTCCCATCTAGGGCAAGGTTTTTCTGCCAAGTTTACCACTTGGACCAAGGAGACTTCCCAGCAGTTTGAAGGTGGGCTGAGCCCAGGAAGAAAGAGGAAGGAAGAGGAGCAGAGTTCAGTTACTACTCCCGAGTTTACCAGTCATTTTTCTCCTAAGAAGGATGAGAGGAAATGGGGAGGGGCCAAGACTAATTAATGCCTCTTCATTGCATGCATAAGAAATAAATATGAATAGTCAAGCAGCCTGAGGGAAATTACTGAATCTGTCCCCAGATTCCTACCTGCCAATGCAGGAGATCCTGGTCAGGAAGATCCCCTGAAGGAGGAAACAGCAACCCACTCCAGTATTCTTGCCTGGGAAATCCCATGGACAGAGGAGCCTGGTGGACTACAATCCATGGGGTCACAAAAGAGTCAAACATAACTTAGGGACTAAACAACAACAGTGATCAACCAGAAGGGGCACAGCACCTTCAGAGAGGGAATCAGCTCCCTACCACCACCACCAAACCAGCCACTGCTCCACTAGAGGCCTTCCCCTGCAGGCAGTGTGGAGTTTTCCCCCATAAGTTTCTGAGAAGGGTCAGTAAAGTACATTGTGTTTCTCAAGGCCTTTCTATATTCAAGATGAAAAATGTAGCTCTTCTTCAGTTTTCCGTCTCAAATTATTTCAAGCTACATTGACCAACATAGCCCATCAGAAGTTATGCAGTAAAACCAACATATCTTAATTTATATCATAAAAGCATCCCAACAATAAGATGTTCTACACTTGAACTTACCCTTCCCAGTATCAAGTTACCAGCGAGTCCCAAGACCAAAATTTAATCCTCTTACAAGATCCAAAGAAGTTAAAGCCTGAAATTAAATTATCCCACTCTCAGTCAAGTTCAAAGACATTACATGTCAAATTCTTATTCTCTTTAGCTTCAGTAAGAAGAGTTCTTGATGTCCTGGGGTGTGGGGAGGAGAAGGTTGGGGCTGTGACAGCAGCTGTAGCCAGCGCTGGCTTTCCAGTAAGGGGCCTTAGAGTTCGGATTAATTCAGCTCTAAGCCTCTCTTGTGCCTCACTTTTTTTTAATATTATTATTATTTTTTTAATTTAGTTTTTATTTTATATTGAAGTATAGTTGATTTACAATGTTGTGTTAGTTTCAGGTATACAGTAAAATGATTCAGTTATCCATTTATCCATCCTTTTTCAGATTCTTTTCCCGTATAGGCTAGTACAGAATATGGAGTAGAGTTCCCTGTGCTATACAGAAGGTCCTTGTTGATTATTTTATTTATTTATTTTTGTTTGTTTGCTTTTTCTTTTTCTTTTTTTATTTTACTTTACTATACTGTATTGGTTTTGCCATACATCAACATGAATCTGCCACGGGTGTACCCGTGTTCCCAATCCTGAACCCCCCTCCCACCTCCCTCCACATATAAAACTTATGTTCTTAACCATTTTCAAGTGTACAGTTCAGTAGTATTATGAATTTTCACATTGTTGTGTAACCATCACCACCATTCCTCTCCGGATCTCTTGTCATCTTGTAAACCTGAAGCCCCCACACCCATTAAACAATAACCACCATCCTTTCTCCTCCAGCCCCTGGCAATCACAGCTCTTCTATTTCTATACATTTTATTATACTAGATACTTCATATGAGTAGAATCATACAGCATCTGTCATTTTGTGACTGGCCTTTTCACTTAGCATAATGCCCTTAAGGTTCATCTGTGCCTGTACCCCATGTCAGAATTACCTTCCTCTCTGAGGCTGAATCACCTTCCATTGTATGGATACAATTTGTTTATCCATTCGGCTGTCGGTGGGCATTTCATTTGTTTTCCACTCTTGGCTGCTATGAACTTGGGTGTACGTGCCTCAGTTTCTGTTGTTGGATTGACACATATACACTATTGATACTATAATATACTAATAAACAATTGATGGGAACCTGCTATATAGCACAGAAAACTTTACTCATTGCTCTGGGGTATGCTAAATGGGAGGGAAATCCAAAAGGGAGGGAATATATGTATATGTATATGTATATATACTGATTCATTTTACTGTGCAGAAGAAGCTAGCCCAACATTGTAAAGCAACTGTGTGTATGTGCGCCAAGTCGCTTTAGTCATGTCTGACTCTTTGCAACCCCACGGACTATAGCCTGCCACACTCCTCTGCCCATAGGTTTCTCCAGGCAGGAATACTGGAGTGGGTTGCCATCTCCTCCAGGGGATCTTCCCAACCCAGGGATTGAATCCAAGTCTCTTAGGTCTCCTGCATGGCAGGTGGGTTCTTTACCACTAGCGCCACCTGGTAAACAACTATACTGCAATAAAAATTATTTTTTAGAAAGTGCCCCACGTGTGTTTTGCCAAAGGCTATAGCAAATTGAGAAGGAAAGATTCTTCTCAAAGGACTCCTTTAAAGGAAGAAAGGAAAATGGTTTTATTTGAGGTGCTCATCAATCCCTGCCAGGTGACTTTAATCCACAAAGAGGTTAATGATGGCACCATGTTTACCGTATCTGGGGGAGATGAACTCATCCCTATAAACAGTCTGCTCTCTCGGGGCTAAGCATGTAAGACATTACCGCCTTAAACACATTTTCATGGTTCAGTATAAAAACATGATGAGAAAGGGCTTCTTAGAACAAGTATTTGTTTTCTGCCTGAGAAGCTTGAAATGTGGATACTACTAATAAAGACCCACAATTCTAAACGTAGCGTAACAAAGAGGAAAAGTATTGGACCCTTTCGACAGCTCATGTCCAGAACATAATCTGCAAACATACTCGTTGCCAACTGAGATGATGCAAAACGTCAGAAACACATCTGTGGGAAGGCACCTCCTCCCACAGGAAGCAAGATGTTGGGGCAAGTGAGATTACTACAATTAAAACTTTAAAACACAGTCTGAAACAGGGAAATATGGTTGAGCAACACAAGGCTCAGACTTCAGATCTGTATCTCCTTTCCTTTCAAAAGCCCTGGGAGCATAATGAGAGTACAGCTTTAAGAACTAAGATTCACCCCACCAGGCATTAATGGTGTCCAGAAACTATGTGAACAATCTTATTCGACATCCCCAAGACGTTAATATCTGTCCAACGCCAAACCCGAGGGGGAAACATGTTAATTTTCTCAACCTTCTGATAGCACGTATACAAGATCTCTGAGTCCCACAAAAGGCTCCAAATATATTCTCTAGGACTTCAACTGCCTTAAAATATAGGCTTGCATTTATCTTGGCCATATTAACGAGATCTGTTTGACCAATACATTTATATTTATGATGACTGAGGGCAGATTATGGTTGTTAAAATTTGTCCTTGGGACATGAAAACACTCCTCTGTCATTAATACATTCTGTAATATAAACTATGATGTCAGGTCAACGTAAAGGGTAAAAACGTTCCGAAAGTATGCACACATCATTTTTTAAAGCAATTGAGCCTAATGGAATAACAAAGGTCATCATAACAAACCATTACAGCCTTGGTCTTGGCAACTCTGGCCACAGAAGAATCTCCAAGAAACGATCATCATTCCTCCAATGTTATGGCATCCAGACGACAGGAATGGCTCGCAAATGAGTCATACGGGCTCAGATCCTCGGTAGCTATGTGAGCGCGGGACGATCAATTATTCATGTGTTTACAAAGAGCTTTCCCGGTTGATGTTAACCAGAGCTGCTTGCAAAGAAGAGCTCTCCAGCTGTCCTTGGTCGTCCTGGGCCTCCGACTAACAAGCCACTTTAATTGCTGGCAAGTCATCTGGAAGATGGTCCTCCCTTAGACCAAGTACATGCCATCGCTTTGAGACTTTATTAGGTGTAAAAATATTAATCAGAAACAATTATGACAGCAATACCTTATTTACAATACTCCCAGAAAAGCCCATAGGGGTTTGAACTTGACTTAGATCCCACCAAGCTACATATGGACTGGAACCTTGACCATTGAAGACACAGGCAGGGAGAAGAGGGGCTTCCAAGGATGAAGAAGAATCAGGGGCTGTGGGCCTCAGGAGGGAGGCAGAGCAAAGAACCATTTAGAGTGCTCTAGGAGGGGGCTTCCCTGGTGATCCACTGGTTAAGACTCCACACTTCCACTGCAGGGAGTGTGGGTTTGAGCCTTGGTCAGGGAACTAAGATCCCACGTGTTGCAAAGGATGGCCAAATAAATAATTTTTAAAAATTAAACACAAAAATTTCTCAAAGCTAGTATAGTATTAAAAATAAATACAATAAAATAAAATGCTCTCTAAAGGTAAAGGAGCATGACAGAGGACCACCAAGAGTGAAGAGATGAGATTTGTCAATAATCAAATATGAATGAACTTGACCCATCTAATAAAACTAGCCTTGGAAGAAGTCAAATGAGAAGTCACTTCTCAGGTCCCTTTCTTCCTTAATACAGCCGACTGTTTGTCCAGGAAGACTAATAATGTGATTAAGGCAACTCTTCTTTCTGAGCTAGACTGCGGAGCGTGGGACCAGGTGGCCCCCTCGGTCCCCTGTCAGCTGTGTTTTGAGGGAGAGCAGGATCAGAGTCAAGGCTGTGGCCTGAGCCTTCTCCTCTGAAGACAAAGCAGTCCACACAGACAAAGGAAGCCCTCAGGTACATTTTTATTATCCCAGTTCTAAGAACATCATGGGACTGAGCCAGATCCTTCCCCTTTCTTGAAACTGGGTAACTTGAGACGCTATCCTAACTCGTCCATTTCTAAGAAAGCGGTAGAAGCAAATACTGTCTGTTCTTGCTGGTATGAGATCATAGTATAAAGCGAATGTGTTTGTAAAGTTGGTGGCACTAGCACCCCTGGGGTAATTCTGCTTAATGTGGTGGGAGGCTCAACTTTGGTTGAGCATAGTTGCCACAGAAAGGTGAAGCTGCCAGACAAGGGATGGGGCCTCCCTGGCCCGTGAAGCATGCTGGAGCCCTTGTGTTACATACTACTGTAAGACCAGGACTGGAGAGCCTGGGTTTCCACCTCTCACTCTGATCTACTCCATCTAACCACAAAAACAGGTCTGGAAAATGAGTCCAAAGAAAGGAACTGCTTCTTCCTAAGGTCTTTGGCAGGAGAGCTGGTCTAAGACACCCTCTCCACTCCTCCCTTTAACCTTTCAGTCTAGTCCCATCCTTCTGGTCCAGTGAGAGAGGCCTCTTCCACGTGGCAGGGGCCCTTTATCGTCTTCCCTCTTCTCATGAACAACGTCTCTGGCTCAGCGCGGAGCTCATTTCTGGCTGGTCCTCCCTCTAGAGATCAGTGCAAAGCTTCCCAAAAGGTGACCAGAAATAGAGCTCTGGGGAGGGCAGTGTTAAACCCAAACAGAATTCTTCACTACAGTTCTTTCTGGCGCCCTGTACTGGCTGCTGGGCCTTTGGAAGAGGAGTGAGGCATGCCAGACTTCCCAAAGGTATTAGTCCAGGGAATTCATTTTTTAGTAGCTTCCCTGCAAGCTCCGACAGTAAAGAATCCACTTGCAATGCAAGAGGCCTGGGTTCGATCTCTGAGTCGGGAAGATCCCCTGGAGAAGGGGATGGCTACCAACTCCAGTATTCTTGCCTGGAGAATTCCATGGACAGAGGAGCCTAGAAGGCTGCAGTCCATGAGGTCACAGAGTCGGACACAACTGAGTGTCTAACACTGCAAGCAAACTTTCAGAACATCCCAGACCCAGCCAAACTTAGTGATGTGTGGTGTTAAGGTATCAACAGGTCTGAGAGTCACTCTGGCATCTTTGATTGACTCCACAATATCTGTTCTTGGCCACCATGGATTGCTTTGATGTGTCACTGAGTTCTGGGGGGTACCTGCCTACCGTCACTGCTGGTGACAGCCTCACAGATGGTTTTCTAAAGTCACACTTGGCTAAGTCAAGCTCGCCTGACCTTTTCACACAGTTCTAGCAAACTGGCAGCCCTCCCCCAAGGGCATCTCCTCACCCTGTACCACTACAGGCAGAAGGAGACAAGGAGTTTTTCCCATTGTCCGGCCTAATTTCCATCAGGCCCACCCTAATTTCTTTCTGCCCTTGTGTATAAGTTGCTGTTTCTCACTCCTATTTGTGATGATCTGACCTTTTCTGGGGAATAGCTGGCAACGTGGCCCTTTAAGCAGCCTGCCCAGGCTTTTTCCCACATGGTCCTTTGCAGGGTCTCCAGCTGTTCTGTAATTCTCAGCCTGCACAAGACAGTGTGGCTGCAGAAGACATTGCCACCCAGAACGAAACACACACTGACAGTGGCTGTTTTTGTCTGACCATGGAAGCCCATTGTCCACAGCTTTAAGGAGACCTCTCTGAGGGTCCGCGATGGTCTCTATTCCTGACCCTCTACTTCAAGTGGAATTGTGTGCAAAGGTTCAGTCTCCAAAATAAACCAGACTTCAGTCCTGCCTTTGGCATTAACCAACTCATTAAATGTAAAATAAACACAAGTAAATGGTTTTTAAATCTCACTGACAGAAAGCTTGGCAACGACTCTGAGATTCTAGAGGTCACTGGAACCTCTGTCTTAAAACTGGAATCTTCCTCACACTCTGAGGAGCAGAAGGAGACTGTGCACAAGTGAGGAGGGGCTTCAGGTACCCCTTTGATTGGAAGGCTGCCCTGCAATGCACAGGACAGGGTCTGCATGAGTGTGGCCTTTGGCACAGACTGAGTCCCTTGGGAAGTGGCTGTTACTATTGAAAAGGGGTTAGAAGTTCCGGTCTAAGGCATTCACCTTGCCCTGAATACTGTCTAGGGCCAGCCACCAAACCAACCTTGAGTTTCTCATCACTGTCTAAGTATTGGCTGCTCTCAACAGAACTGATAATCACATGGTTTCCTAAATCCTGTGTGCATTCTGCCATGGATTTCCAAGGTCCAATTAGTAATACTACTTGCTGAATTCTTACTAGGTTGGCCAGAAAGTTTGTTTGGGTTTTTCCATTGTATTGGCCAACCCAATATTTTTACTTTATCTGTAGTTTCAGCATAAAATGAATTTATTGGGGAAGGTGATGGGCCAAGGATGACTGATTTATTATTCTAATTCAACTTCACTTTAAGCGTGGGGAAAACAAATTTCAATAATTCATCAACCAGAAAACATACGTGCACCTGTTACCTTATAACTTAACCTCAGAGCTAGGCTAGGTTCCAACCATTACTAACCACTTTTATAAAACCAAAGTGAAACATACACGGCTTTAGGTTAAAAAGTATGTTTACATGACAGCCCTTCAAAGACAAGAGTATGCCTGAGGATGTTGTGTGTGTGTGTGTGGGTGGGTGTGAGGTGACAGAATGATTGGTTTTGCCCATTCACATCTGTCAGCTTCAAAGTCTGACTTCTTGCCAAGAAGTGAGTNAAAGTGAAACATACACGGCTTTAGGTTAAAAAGTATGTTTACATGACAGCCCTTCAAAGACAAGAGTATGCCTGAGGATGTTGTGTGTGTGTGTGTGGGTGGGTGTGAGGTGACAGAATGATTGGTTTTGCCCATTCACATCTGTCAGCTTCAAAGTCTGACTTCTTGCCAAGAAGTGAGTACAACCTGAAACTAGTCAAAGCAGCTTCCATTTATTTACAGTTTTGAAACACATTTTTCATGACTTAGCTTCCTAATATAAAGAGCAAAATGGCAATGAAAGATAAACATCATCAGATACTAGAGTTATATAATTTGATGAGAAAAATTAAATACTGGTTGTTAAGTGAATTGACCTATGTTTTCCTTTTCTCCTTTGAAAGATTTCATTCAAAAACTGAAATAAAGTGGTTTCTATTAAATCACACAATCACATTTCCTCTCATCCATGGGTCTCAGAACTTTTTCATCCTGGTTTTGAGGAGAACCAGTTCTGAGTTGATGGGACCAGCAAGATCCAGAAGGACCCCGTGACAGCACAGCCATGCTTTTAGGGCCAAATTCCCACAGCAGATGGAGAAGGCAATGGCAGCCCACTCCAGTACTCTTGCCTGGAAAATCCCATGGGCGGAGGAGCCTGGTAGGTTGCAGTCCATGAGGTTGCTAAGAGTCGGATACAACTGAGCGACTTCACTTTCACTTTCCACTTTTATGCCTTGGAGAAGGAAATGGCAACCCACTCCAGTGTTCTTGCCTGGAGAATCCCAGGAACGGCGGAGCCTGGTGGGCTGCCGTCTGTGGGGTCGCACAGAGTCGGCCACGACTGACGTGACTTAGCAGCTCCCACAGCAGAGAAGCAGAGAATACCTAGAGGTTACCTCAGTTTCTTTCAAAAAAAATTTTTCTAGGATAGAAAACTAAAACCCATCCGTTTCCCTCCTTTCAACACCATGGCTGAGCTGTGACAATGCCACTAGGTGGCATCATGTCCTCTCCTGATCATTTCTTTGGGCATCGTTTCCCAGGGCAACGTCCACAGCATCTCAGACAACAGGAGACAAGGGAGCCTCGCCTACTTAGTGTGACTGTTCTCTCTTGTATACTGGGAAAAGTTTGGTCTCACCAATGGGATATAGTTGATATTCTGTTTCATGGCAAGGAAGACTTTGTCTTCCGCTCCTCATATTCCATATCAGAGTCTGATAGCAATGCTGCTTTCATGAGTTGATTTTCTTCCCTGACATCTCTGCTTTCCTGCCACCCAGAGGCACAGTGTGCTGTGAAGGATCCATCAAATGCCCATGGACACTAAGAGGTAATAGTGCCAGATCCAAAATGATCTAGGGGAAACCAATGTCTAAGTGTTTACTGAAGGCCAGGCTCTTTATACCCTTTTAAAAGCCTGTCTAGGACATGAGGGGGAAAAGTGAAGTGACAGTCTAGCCTTATTTGGAGTGCTATTTAATTTCCATTGCATGCTGAGGAATGGGGTAAGAAAATATTCCAGAACATTCCTCTCGATCCCCCACCCTTTCTCTTCTCTCCTTTTCCCTAAGCAGTGAGATGATGGAGGTTATGAGTAGGTGAATGGAGAAGAAAGAGAAAACATTATTCCACAATCATAGTTAAGCAAGCGATTTTTAGAAGCCTGCCTTATCATTTAGGTGGCTTACTGAAGTCCTATCAAGTTATCAAACCTTTCTTTGCTTTGTAGGCTGGGATGCTGGAAGCACTGGGACACGAGGAAAAAGTCCAGAGAAAGATGAAAAACTTGGAGATCTCATTTCTAAAGAAAATGCAGAGGACTCAAATGCCCCATTCCAAAATACTGTTTCAAGTGTTGTCAGTTTTGAGGACACTTTTTTAAAGGCTTCTGCTATTTCAAAACATGATTCCTATTCCTGGCCGAGCAGATACACAGGGTCTCCCACATGGATGGTCCCGGGGTTTTCCAGAACGAAATATTGTCCAAAGAGGGGTGATTTTCCATATAACTTTCGTTCAGAAGGGTCACACAGGCGATAACTGCAACAGGAAAAAGACCATAATCAGTCACAGCCAATCAGAAGGAAGAGCTCCAACCACGTGATTTCTTCTCAGCGGACGGATCCACCCCACGCAGGGCCGCCCTGCTGCCCCGCTCCAGGGAGCGCCGTTCCCTTCAAGAGTTCAAAGCAGCGCCTCCTGGGGTTGTGCTCAGTGCACAGACTACCAAAGGGTTACCAATGGCCGCGTTCCCACCTCTTTTCTCTTTGGAATGTTCCCTTTTTCGGCATTCAGGAAGTAGGGACTCAACGTGCTTAGACATTACTTTATCACTTCCCTCGGCATCTCTCCTCCTGACCCCACGTCTGTGATCAGAACCACAGCCTGAGCCGTCGTCAGGCTGAGAGGCCCGGAGTCATCCTTTACACCAGTTCCCTCACTTTCCACTGTGTTCAGAGCTGCCAGGTCCTGAGGTTTTTCCTGTCCACGTCTTTTGAATTTTCTCACTTTTTCTTCCACTGTCAGCAATCTCACTTCATGCATCCTCTGCTGCTGCTGCTAAGTCGCTCAGTCGTGTCCGACTCTGTGTGACCCCATGGACGGCAGCCCCCCAGGCTCCCCCGGCCCTGGGGTTCTCCAGGCAAGATCACTAATAACTCTTTTCTACCTCCTGGCTTGGTGGCTCCTCTGTGGGTTCCCCTCCCCCAGGTCCCCAAGCACCAGAATTCTACCTTTCCTTCAAGGCCCAACTCCAAAGCCACATGTCCTAGGAAAGAAACTCAGGATCCCCCGGCTAGGAGCGGTCTCCCCATCCTGGATTTTCTCTGCTGCCCCTTGAAAACGCATGTGCTGTGTCCTGCGCTGTTAGAGCACGTCTGTCTGTTCTTCAAGACAGAGAGTCTGTGGAGAGCCGGAAATGTGACTAACTCCCTTGTATCACTCACACCCAAGGCTGGGCCCTGTATGTCCCCGGTGACCCACAATCATTTGTTGAACAAATTGAACATGTTGGTGTAAAACCCTCCGTTAGGAGCAGTATTCCTATCTTTGGAGCTTCCCCAGTGGCTCAACTGCAAAGAATCTGCCTGCAAGACAGGAGACAGGTTGGATCCCCAGGTTGGAAAGATCCCCTGGAGGAGGAAATGGCAACCCACTCCAGTATTCTTGCCTGGGAAATCCCATGGCCAGAGGAGTCTGGCAGGCTACAGCCCATGGGATCACAAAAGAGTCGGACACGAATAAACAACTAAACAGCAACAACAAATTCACATCTTTTTCAGGCAAAAAATGCAAGAATCACCAGGAAAAGTGTATGAGGGATGTGCATGAATAACATGGCAAGATTCTCCCCTCCCCCACCTCCACCAGAAGAAAGTTTTCCTTCTGTCTCTCATTTTACTCTAACTCCAACTTTAATCATTTTTATANAAATTCACATCTTTTTCAGGCAAAAAATGCAAGAATCACCAGGAAAAGTGTATGAGGGATGTGCATGAATAACATGGCAAGATTCTCCCCTCCCCCACCTCCACCAGAAGAAAGTTTTCCTTCTGTCTCTCATTTTACTCTAACTCCAACTTTAATCATTTTTATATCATTTTGATGGAAAGCACTTTTTCATTCTACTGTGTTCTGAGAAAAAAAACTACTGCAACAACTCAGGCCTAATTTTGTTCTGCACATCAGAGGTGGCTAATGAGAAAATGGGGAGGGTGAAACCTCTAACCTCTGCCCCCAGCTGCAGGCACTATGCCTGTTCTGGTCATTGTTGTATGCCAGCAGCCTGGTATGGCACCTGGTACATTGAAACCACTCAAAATGAGGTTGGTTGAGCCAACGAATAAATCAACAAGTGGATGGGAACCATGAGCCGCTGATCCAGCCAGTCCTGCCTGGCCAACAACACTGCCCTGCTCTGCAGTCAGGTCTCTGCAATGATGCTGGACCCTGGGAACCAGGCATGTCTCCTAGCCTGAGTCTCCATTCTCAGCCTGCAATACCAGGGACATTTGGAGATGTGTCTGTTGGAGGGTGACTTCTTCAGGATGGAGGCAGATCGGGCACTTTATGACTCGGGATTTCTGTTTCTTGCAAGCTGGGTAGCCTGAGGCTCTGATTATCTCGGTGAGGGGAATGAGAGTCGGTTCTGTGCAAACACTGACAGTTTACAAAGAAAATCACACAGATTATCTGTTAATCCCTACAATGTGCCTATGTGGGAATATGTATCGCCCTCACTTCACAGGGAGGTCTCAGAGGAGTAACAGACTTGCCCAGGATCTAAGTGGTCAGGCTCGGGCCAGAACTGAGGTCTGGCTCACTTCAGAGTCAGGACTTTTCCCACCAGGGATGTGACCTCTGGTCACCTTTGTACCTCCTGGGTACTACACACACATACATGAGAAGAGGTGAGGGGGTTAATATTTATTCTGCACAAACATTCAGCCATGCACGGGTTTCCTTGCCCCTTGACATCACCACCCACACACACAGGTACTCCCCCTCTAGGTAACGTAGGAAGGGAGGACCCACAGGGGCGGCCACCCCTCCCAGCCCAGCCCCTTAACCTGCTCAGGGTTGGGCCAAGGAGTTGGTTTGTAGGCGCGACAGTGCCAAAAGCCCCCAGCTCTGTCCCACTTACGCTCCTGCTGACATTGTTGCCATTGGGCTGTGGGGAGACTCGACAAACGAGATCAACAGCGACCCCTTGTGGGACTGAGGCGATATTGCCCACTGCCTGTGAATTCACTTCCACACCAAGCTTTTTGTTCGAGACTGAAAACAAGGCATGATCTCATACATGGATCTTCTTTGATTTTTTTCTTCCAAATATACAAATCTTGCTTTTGCAGCTGATGATATGATTGTGGTGCTGGTGACCCCATGGACTGTAGCCCACCAAGCTCTATCCATGGGATTTTTACAGGCAAGAATACTAGAGTGGGTAGCCATTCCCTTCTCCAGGGGATCTTCCCGACCCAGGGATGGAACCCAGGTCTCCTATTTTGCAGGCAGATTCTTTACCATCTGAGCCACCAGGGAAGCCTTGATGATGGGGTTAATAAATTGCAAATCCATGTAAAATCACCTTTCTTGGGCTTCCCTGGTGGCTCAGTGGTAAAGAATCCACCTGCCAATGCAGGAGACATGGGTTTGATCCCTTGTCTGTGAAGATTCTACATGCCACAGAGCAATTAAGCCCATGCGCCACAACTACTGAGCCTGTGCTCGAGAACCCAGGAGCTGCAGCTACTGAAGCCAGGTGCCCCAGAGCCTGTGCTCTGCAACACGAGTAGCCACCACGGTGACAAGCCCGGGCACGGCAGCTAAAGAGTAGCCCCCGCTCACCATAACTAGAGAAAAGCCCTCATGGCAATGAAGACCCAGCACAGCCAAAAAATAAATAAAATCGCCTTTCTTAGTGAATTTTCTCTTCCAGTGAATATGAAACACACTACCACACTAATGGGAGACACACTTTTTGTTTCACTTAAACAGAGGTTCCATCCTTAAGGGTGTGGTGTGAGTGGAAACTGTTACCTACAAAGTGCTGTGGACTGGTGAGAGCTGCTTGCTTTACTCACTTATTGGTCAATGCCCTGACCATGGTTTGCAAGCAGGGTCTCTGATCACCACTGGGTCCCCACCAAGGGCACAGGACACTTCTGGGGACTCCCAACTTGCTAAGTGTATGATCAGGTCAAGAATAAAACAGCACTGTGGAGACACCACAGACAGGAGGGACTGAAGGCCAAGCAGGTTGGGCTGCCTTGCATTTAATGGAGCCTCAGAAAACGGAAAGAAGTGTCTCCAGGGTTTTCCTTTTCTCAGAATGTGCCAAGCTCATAAGCGGAGACTATCAATAACCACAGTCTACATGGTCATTATGTATTTTATCATCTATTTTTAAAAGTAGTGTTTATTGCTTTCTTTATTCTAACCAAGGGGGAGTGGAAAGCAGGAGAGGTATTATTGGTCCATGCGTGTGTGCTCACTCAGTCATGTCCAACTCTTTGCCACCCCGTGGACTGTAGCCCTCCAGGCTCCTCTGTCCATGGGATTCTGCAGGCAAGAATACAGGAGTGGGTAGCTATTCCCTTCTCCAGGGGATCTTCCTGACCCCGGGATTGAATCCTGGTCTCCTGTGTGTCCTGCACTGGCAGATAGATTCTTTACCACTAAGCCACTTACTCTTATTAGGTCCATTTTTACAAATAAACTGACTCACACAATTACGGTGGCAGGGGAGGACAGAACCTGGTGGGTGGGGGGAGCTGTCTCCTTCCATAGTATCTCTCACACCAAATCCTCCTGTCTTTCTTCAGCACAGCACAGCCTGACACAGGCGGAGAGCAGCAAATGTCATTGTCCCAAGTCCTGCATCTAACAAAACATATGTTTCGACAGAACGAACGAGGTGATTCTTCCTATTGAAAGGAACAATGACAGACCCACACGGCTCCTGTGGGATCAGCATGGGAGTCACTCTCCCTCCAGCAAGAAAAGAATAATTCCTTCTTCGTATTTTCCTGCCAGCAGACCGGCCTCTACTGTGAGTATTTCACAGACAAAGGTTCCTCTGGGCCTGCGATCAGTAGCCACTCAGCACTGGTCTCCCAGCTGAGAACCTGCCTTCCCGGAGCAGCTCAGCCCTGGGCACAGGGGACCCGGGAGGAGGGAAGGCAGAGCTCCCAGGTTTCCTGCCCAGGAGGAAAGCCAGGGAGCAGAGAGGAGGCCCCCGAAACCACTTTGCTTCACTTCTGTGATTTATGTCAGGCGGCCCAGGTCTTTCTCTTCCCGATTTATGGCCGTCTGTCCTGGGAGGGACATAAATTACGGCATCTATGGCAATTTAAATCTCAGTAAGATACAGGAGAAGACACCTAGGCTGGCTGTCCCGTCTCCTGGGGTATTAAGAGCAATTAGGGTGGACTGGTTGGGCTGCTGAGAGGCTGCAGGAGATCCAGAAGGCTGGTCTGCTCCCAGGGGTCAATTTTCCTCCTCCTATAAACACAAGATCCCAGTGGAAGGAGGGGCACCAAAGATTCAGAGGACTGGCCCCAAAGACACTTTCTGAATCCAGAAGGAAAGGTACCAGGCACCAAGCACTGTTGGGAGGAGAGAACAAGATGATGTATACAAATGGATAACAGCCAATTCTCCAAATCATTTGGCTGGCTTGTATACAGAACCCATGGAGGTCTGTCCTGCTCCACTGACTTCATAGGGAGGAACAGCCAGGGCCTGAGCTAGAGGGGAGCCTGCTGATCAGCTGGCAGAACCAGGACTGCTAACACCATGGCGGGGCGCTTTCCCCACCTGCCCTGCCCTCCCCCTCCACAGAGCTCCTCAGTGATCACAGCAAAGTGGGAAGATGGAAGAATTGCCAGTTTGTGCTAATAGTGAGTGAACCAGCACATTTGGAGGAATCACTAGTCCTTCGCTGCAGCTTCTCAGACTCGCTCCCCTCTGGAGTGTCCGGTCACGTCTAATAAAGTCTCCTCCAACATGTCATTATGACCATCCTCAAACAGATGGGCTTCCCTGGTGGCTTGGACCGTAAAGAATCTGTCTGCAGTGCAGGAAAGGGAGTCTGTTTCATTCCATCTTTCACCAAGCTTGTTAGCCCAAGCTCTTTGGACCACCAGTTTCCTTTGATTAGCACCCATCCTTCTCTTGGGCTTCCCTGNTTATGACCATCCTCAAACAGATGGGCTTCCCTGGTGGCTTGGACCGTAAAGAATCTGTCTGCAGTGCAGGAAAGGGAGTCTGTTTCATTCCATCTTTCACCAAGCTTGTTAGCCCAAGCTCTTTGGACCACCAGTTTCCTTTGATTAGCACCCATCCTTCTCTTGGGCTTCCCTGATGGCTCAGATGGTAAAGAATCAGCCTGCAATGCAAGGGACCCAGGCTCGACTCCTGAGTAAGGAAGATCCCCTGGAGGAGGGAATGGCCACCCACTCCAGTATTCATGCCTGGAGAATTCCATGGATAGAGGAGCCTGGTGAGCTAGTCCATGGGGACACAAAGAGTCAGACACGACCTAGCAACTAACACTTTCATCGTCAAACAGGCAGATGAGTTAAAGGAATTTTACAGAGAACATCCAATTGTCAGTCATTTGACCCAACACATAACATTTTACTGTATTTCCTTTATCATATGTATTTATCCATCCATCAATCCATCGTCATTTTTTTTCCAAGTAAGTCACAGATGTCAGCAAATTTCACCTTGAAACAGTTCAGCTGGAATATGATTTCTTAGGGTTAAAATTTCTTAACTATTTTTGAGGGGTGATAAAATTTACACGGAGTGAAATGTATAAATCTTTTTTTAATTTAAATTTATTTATTTTAATTGGAGGCTAATTACAGAAGTGTATAAATCTTAAGCGTTCTCTCTATTAACATTTTGCTGTTGTTCAGTTGCTAAGTCGTGTCCAACTCTTATTTTTCCTTCTTTTTTCTTTTTTTTTAATTGAAGCATAGTTGATGTACAATATTATATGTTACAGGTGTAGTGATTCATGATTTTTAAAGATAATACTCCATTTATAGTTATTATAAAATATTGGCTATGCTCCCTATGTTGTACAATATATCCTCGTAGCTTATTTTTTTTAACTTTTTATTTTGTATTGAAATATAGCCAATTAATGGGACTTCTCTGGTGGCTCAGATGGTAAAGAATCTACTTGCAAAGCAGGAAACACAGGAGACTCAGGTTCGATCCCTGGGTTGGGAAGATCCCCTGGAGAAGGGAAGGCAATACACTCCAGTATTCTTGACTGAAGAGCCCCATGGACAGAGGAGCCTGGCAGGCTACAGTCCATAGGGTTGCAAAGAGTCAGACACGACTGAGTGACTAAGCCACACACACACACAGTCGATTAACAATGTTGTGATAGTTTCAGGTGTACAGCAGAGTGACTCAGCCATACATATACATGTATGATTTCTCCCCCAAACTCCCCTCCCATCCAGGTGTAGCCTCCTCTTTGAATGTTTCTGCAAATTTGCACTCAATGGTGGGGATCCAGAGAAAACAGCCATTTGCCCTTCACATCAGTACTTTCGAATCTCCCCTCCCAACCTCCTTCCAACCCCCCCTTGTTTGACTCTGCTCCTGACCTCCCTCTGTGCCATGTGGCCTGGCCCTGGAGTGACTGTCCACCTTGCTGTAGCCTGGTCTTGGCGCAGAACACTGGTCTCCGCGGACCACAGATGCTGGCTTCATGCCTGGGGCAACATGCTGTCTGGACAGAGTCCCCACCCCCAGGCTTTAGCCTGCCAGGGAGGGGCCCGATAGTAGTTTCTGGGTCAGCAGTATCGGCAGAGAGGGATGTATGTATACACGCTCAGCCGTGTCTGACTCTTTGCAACCCCATGGACTGAAGCCAACCAGGCTCCTCTGTCCATAGGATTCTCCAGGCAAGAATACTGGAGAGGGTAGCCATTGCCTTCTCCAGGCAATCTTCCTGACTCAGGGGTTGAACCCAGGTCTCCTGCACTGCAGGCGGATTCTTTACCATCTGAGCCACTAGGGAAACCCAAGAGAGGGATAGGTGCTGATTAAAGGAGCCTGGTGGTTCAGAGAGCTTAGACCTGTGAGCTCGGTGAAAGATGGAACGAAACAGACTCCCATTCCAGGGGAACAAATCTGGTCACACAAGTCCCAGTGTAACCTCCTCTTAATGTGCTCTTCATGAAGCCTTTTATGTCAGATGGCCAAAGTTCCACTTGATTTCTTCCTCAAGTCTTCTGGGGCTTTGACTAAAGCAGAAGTTACCACCACCACCACGTACCCCGCCCCCCACCCCGCCTTCTTCCCTCTCCTCCTCTGCAAGTAATACCCAAGGAGGCATGTCTGGGTCAAAGCTGAGGGCCTCAGGGGCTGAAGAAATGAGACCTGACACCCAACCTGTGATCCTACATTCAAAACAGAAGACCAGGAAAGATGAGCATCACTTTGAGGGTTTCCACCATGTCCTGGCTCCAGATTTGGCAGAAAACAGCACAGAAGGGCATGGATCATGAATTGTTGTTTTAGCAAAAGTACCGCAGCTTGCTTATAGAAAGTTTAGAGGCTACATATCAGAATATATATGTCCCCATAATTCCATTACCAAAAGAACACCTCCATTAATGTTTCATTTTACAGACTTCCAGCCTTTTAGCTACTCAGATGCATTTATATATTTTAAAAAGGAAAATCAAATTAAAAAGTCAATGCTATATATGCAGTTTTGTAATCAGCTTTTTAAAATGAATATTATTGTAAATATTGGTCTATGCAACTTAAACTTATCTGTCACTGTCTTTCATTAAAAGAATTTTATTGTGAAACTTTTAACATAAAGAAAAAAAGTAGAAAAAAAATAATGCAATGAATCCCCACCTAATTATCACTCAGATTCTATTTATCAAGATTTGACATATTTTTCCATGTGCACTTTTGCTAAAATGACAGCACACCCCAGGTATCACTTCACTTCACTCCTGCATACTTCAGCATGCTCTTCCAAAACAGTTGGGCCTTTCTTAAAGCACCAGAAAGCCCTTATCACACCTAATGAATTTGTGAGGCCACGTAAGGGGAAGTCCATCGAAAAGTTGATCAAAATATCTAAACCATGTATTGCTGCTTTTTAACTGGTGTGCTTGGATCATGAATTCTAAATGAAAAGTAAAATTAGTTGTGCTAGTAGGCATTCAGAGACCAAAGCACCCAGGAATATTTCCTAAATGACCCAGTCACTAGTACCGCCTTCTGCTTCAAGAATACTCCCAGCGTGGTGTTCTCCCTGCTGCTTTGAAGAGATATTAAATTGCACAGTCTTACCTCTTCAGGGTCTCCAGTGGCTCCTTCCTGCTCATGACGCCGGTGTCCGGGTCCACTGTGGTTAAAATGCACCTGGACACACACACAGGGCATCATACACCGGGCAAAGCAGACAGCCCTCCCCATCTCCTCCCCTTCTCGAGCAGCAGCGCGTGTGTCTCACCTGGAGCAAGCCATCACCCTTTTCAGTTCCACGTCACCAATAAGAAGCTCATTCCATGAGTCCTGGGGCCAAAGCACATAAATCAGGTGAGCACTTCGGAGCCCCAGCCCCGACTCACCCTGTAGCAGGGAACGTCACGGGATTCGACAGCTAAACAGCCATTTCCATCAGGGACGGCTGGCTTTACATCATGCCTTCCTGTTTCCGCCCTCTGCCTTTGATCTGTCAATTCTTTCCTGAAATGAAACACTCCCCTTCCTCTCACTTGTAAAACCGGAACTGAAACTCGTCTCTAAAGAATAAATACTGTATGGTACCACTCATATGTGGAATCTAGAAAAATGGTACAGACAAACTTATTTGCAAAGCAGAGAGATGCTGATGTAGAGAACACACATGGATACCAAGAGGGACAAGAGGGTGAAAGGAATTGGGAGATGGAGATGGACACATATACACTATCGATACTACGTATAAGATAGATAGCTAATGAGAACCTGCACAGGGAACTCTACTCAGTGCTCCTAAATTGGAAGGAAATCCTAAAAAAAAGAAGGGATATAGGTACAAATATTACTTTGCCAACAAAGGTCCGTCTAGTCAAGGCTATGTTTTTCCCAGTTGTCGTGTATGGATGTGAGAGTTGGACTATAAAGAAAGCTGAGAGTCGAAGAATTGATGCTTTTGAACTGTGGTGTTGGAGAAGACTCTTGAGAGTCCCTTGGACTGCAAGGAGATCCAACCAGTCCATCCTAAAGGAGATCAGTCCTGGGTGTTCATTGGAAGGACTGATGTTGAAGCTGAAACACCAATACTTTGGCCACCTGATGTGAAGAGCTGACTCATTTGAAAAGACTCTGATGCTGGAAAAGATTGAAGGCAAGAGGAGAAGGGGATGAGAGAGGATGAGATGGTTGGATGGCATCACCAACTCAATGAACATGAGTTTGAGTAAACTCCGGGATTTGGTGATGGACAGGGAGCCCTGGTGTGTTGCAGTCCATGGAATCGCAAAGAGTCGGACACGACTGAGCAACTGAACTGAACTGATAGCTGATTCAATTTGGAATACAGAAGAAATTTATACAACATTGTAAAGCAACTATACTCCAATAAAGATTTAAAAATAAAAATGAAATTCATCTCCTTCAGGAAGCTTCCCTGCCTGATTGGAGGCAGTGGGGAAGGCAAGGGTGGGGGCTGAGGCAGGGACCAGGTGAAACAGAGGAGGGATTATGGAGAGGGGGGATTATTCTAGGTTGTAGGTGAGCTTTTACTGCTCACCTAAAATGGATTAAGACATCTCCCTTGGCTGGACAGGAACAAATTTAGAAGAGGCCAGTAATCTTACTTCCCTTTGTATCTCCAGAGGAGCATTTACTAATACAAAGCTCTCCGGCCCAGGAAGTTCCTTGGGCATTTGTCTACAGCCTGGGTCACTGGTGCCTACTGTAAGGACAAATCAAATCGATGGACTGTGCCCCTCAAATCCAGCAGGGGAGACAGCACATACACATAAGAAAAGTGAGTGGTCAGTATTCCTTTTAAAAGGCCCAGAAAACTGGAGAGAAAGCATTACAAGATAGCACCCTTGTGCTGGTTGATCTGTGCAAGCAAGCCAGGTGCTGATGGATTAGAGAAGAGATTTTCAGGCTGTCCTGCTCTGGTCAGGGGAGGTTTTAAGGAAAAGGTGGGATCTGAATTGAGTCTTCCGGGGTGGAAACTTTGAGAGATACAAAAAAAAAAGGGTGAGGGACTCAAGGCAATAATAAGGACATCTGATTGTGGTCCTGACCATCTTACCCTCACAGGGAAGGGGCTGAAGACAAGAATCCAGAGTTAAAAACCTGCCCAGTCCTTTGTTGATCACAAACCAGAGAGAAAGTTCCAGACCAAGAATTTTAACTCTGACAGTGTGCGTTATTCTTCACATGTATACTGTGGAGTTTTGTTTTTGCTTTTTAATCATGAAATGAGTCTCTTGTATACCCACTCCAATATTCTTGCCTGGAGAATCCCATGGGCAGAGGAGCCTGCAGGCTACAGTCCATGGGGTTGCAAGAGTCTGGCACCACTTAGCAACTAAATTGCTTGTATGTTTCACAACAGTCCAAAATGCTGGGCACCTCAGGTTAGAGTGCCCCAGCCTGTTCTGTGTACATTTCTCCACCAGGAGGCACTGTAGTCTTCCCCAAAAATATGCATCCTTCAGAATAACCTAGGGAAAGGGAAAGTCGCTCAGTCGTGTCGACTCTTTGCGACCCCGTGGACTGCAGCCTACCAGGCAAGAGTACTGGAGTGGGGTGCCATTTCCTTCTCCAGGGGATCTTCCCAACCCAGGGATCGAACCCAGGTCTCCCGCATTGGAGGCAGACGCTTTACCCACTGAGCCACCAGGGAAGCCCTAATGAAGCATCAAAGACTCACACCTTAAAAAAAAATGTTAAGTCCAAAGAAAGGAGCAAGGAAGGCATAGTGTTACCTCTGCATAGCCACCACAGCCGGAAATTACAATATTGGGCCTGAAGTTGGCTGTTTTAACTTTCTTCTCTAGCCTGGAGTTGAGATCTGCCAACGATGCCTCAGAAAGGATCAAGAAAGGGCTGGCATCTGAGTATGGGATCTGATGAGGAAAGAAGAATTGTTAGAGCATGACACACACAAAAGCATTTCTCAGAGCTCACATGGGTCTGGTTCCTGGAACCTTCCACCCCTCCCTCACCCTACCTCCCCACGCAGTCTTTCTAAGTATTTCTCTATTTCTTTTTATAGCAAAGTCACAGCGATTCAGAAGCTTTAAATAACCTTGCGGATAACAGGAACTGCATGATGGAGTAAAGAAAACGGGGTCTCAGAATCTTAGAGCTGCCCCCTTTCTCATCCTCCGAATTCTCACATGTTGATTTTAATAAGGTGGTTGGGTTTGATGACCTCATTAGGTATGATAAAAAATATTCACTGATTCCATGGATATGTATTTTTCATGCAACCTGCAAATCAATATTTAACATGGCTGTGGCAATGGTGCCACAAAGCACTGTATGTTTCACTCTTAGGATGAATTCTTAAAGCCTTATTCCTTTAAGGGCCAGTCTGGTCATTTAAAATCTGTGGATCTCCATACCCACACTCATTCGCCCAATTGAGATCTGACACAACATGGCAATCCCAGTGTAAAAAGGCTGGACTCTTCATGAAATTACAGAGGGACTGGGAAAGATGCTGACCTAGAAGAGTTTTGAAGCCATGTTGGCACCAGAAGCTTCTGTAAACAGGAATTTTTGCTCTCGGGCAAAAATGCAAGAGTCCTCCAAATCAAGAAACACAGATGATGCTCCCAAGGGAAGGGCTTTATTTTTTTACCAATAGCTTATGGCAAAAGTAACAGCTTTTGTCATGAGAGATCACGAAAGATAAAAGATGAGATCTGAGCTCAGCAGACATGTGCCATGCCCTCCACTTCCAAGGAAGCCTGCCTTCCTGACCTGGTCCGTGGGTGAGAATGCATCTTCTACTTGGTGAGAATTTCTCGGTTGCATGTGGGGTTCAAAGTGCACCAGCCGGTAGGGCTGTGTCTTCAGGAAGTTTGTTACCCACTGGGCCGCAGCCTCGCCACAGTCTCTGCCCTCGATCTCCAAGCCGTGCACTCTGCGAGGGATGGGGACAAAGAACAGGCATGACTTTGACAACCTGGACACCCTGCCACATCCTGCACAGATCCAAAAGGCTGCACCTCGCTGTGACGTTGCTGTTTTTCCTTCATTACCAGAAGACGTCATTTTAGCTTGGCCCTTACTCTGAACCACGTGGAAACCCAAATAAAGACAGAAGTTCAATCCCTCTTTTCTCCATTTTTTTTATAGTTGATTTACAATATTGGGTTAATTTCAGGTGCACAACATAGTGACTCAGCTTTTTTTGCAGGTTATACTCCATTATAGGTTAGTGTAAGAAGTTGGATGTAATTCCCTGTGCTATAGAGTAAATCCTCGTTGCTTATCTATTTTATAAACCAGAGATGCAGATGCAGCCTTGTGATTCCTTGCCTGGAAGGAATACAGGCAGAATAAAATGAATGTGTTTGAAAAGAGAAGGAGTTCTCCAGAAGAAACCTAATGTATTAGTATAAACTAAAATTGCTGCAAAAATATGGTTCACCCAGTTGGACAGAAATCTTTATTAAAAGGCTGGTATAGTGATAATAGGGGCTTCCTAGGTGGCTCAGTGGTAAAGAATCCACCTGCCAATGCAGGAGATGCAGAACACCTGGGTTGGATCCCTGGGTCGGGAAGATCCCCTGGAGAAAAGAAGGGCAACCCACTCCAGTATTCTTGCCTGGAGAATCCCGTGGACAGAGGAGCCTGGCGGGGTGCAGACCATGGGATTGCAGGGTCAGACACAACTGAGCGACTACCACTTCCTTCCTTCCATATTTCAGGTTTTCAAAAAGTTGAATCAGTTTAAAGAAAAACATCAAGTAAGTAAGTGGTTTATAATTCAACATAAATCAAGATTATGTTTTGAAAATGTTGGGGTTTGGGAAAGAGGACAGAGTCAAGAGACCTATGTCTTCTATATGAAATGTCTACTTAGTTCCTCTGCCCATTTTTTAATTGGACTGTTTCAGTTTTTATCCTGTTGAGTTATTAACCCCTTGCCAGATACATGTTTTACAAATATTTCTTCTCATTTTGCTGATAGTTCTCTTTTGTTGTGCAGAAGTTTTTTAGTTTGATGGAGTCCCATTTATTTATTTTTGCTTTTCTTGTTTGTGCTTCTCATGTCATATCTAAAAAATCTCTGCCAACCAGGGAAGCCCTTTCATCACATTGACTGATAGAAAATCTCTCCCAGATCTAGGAATTTCTTAGCTTTAAATAATCTTTCTGCCACCTTCTATCTCTCTTCTCCTACAGGAACTCCAATAATTCACAAATTGTTTCTTTTAATGATATCCCCATAGACCGCATATGTTTTATTCACTCTTTTTTGTTGTTCTTTTCTGACTAGATAATTTCAAAGATCTTGTGCTTATTCTCACAGATTCTTTCCTTCGCTTGATCCATTCAGCTGTTGATGCACTCCACTGCCTTTTAAATTTCATTCATTTTATTCTTCCCCTCCAGAATTTCTGTTTGGTTCTTTTTTTTTCTTTTTTTATGATTTCTACCTCTTTAACTTTTCATTTTGTCCACTTATCGTTTCCATGATTTAATCAAATTGTCTTTCTATGTTTTCTTATATATCACTGAGGGTCTTTAAAACACCTATTTTCAGTTAATTGGGCACATCACAGATTTCCATGTCTTTGAAATAGATTAGTGAAAAATTATTACAATTCTTTGGTGATACAATGTTTTAATGATTTTTTTGCATTCCTTAGAGTTTTGTGTTGCTGGCTTTGCATCTGAAGTAGCAGTCACCTTCTCCAGTCTTTACCAACTGTTTTCCAGAGAAAAACACCTTGCATCAGTCCTGGTAGGGATTCTGAGGGTTTCTCAGGCCTTCTCCGGACACACCTACTCCATGCTTCTTGCTCTCTTATATGGCAGAATTCTTAAGCTTGTATGCTTTCTCTCAGTCCTGAAACCCATCAGACCAAATGCTGTCGAATTCCCTTTCTCCCTTCAAAAGTGGCACTAAAGCTTAAGTTTGTGGTCTTTCCTGGGCCTGCAGACTTAAGCTACCTAGCTGTACGTGCTCACTGTATGTGCTGTCTGCCAAAGTTTGTTGGAAGTGCATACCAGGAGCCAGCCAGAGTTGGGGGTGATGTGGGTGAGGTATGCTAAGAGCTGGGGGTACCTAGGGGACCAATTGGGGATGTCAATTGAAAACATGCACAACATGAGGGCTGCGAGTTCAATTTAATCTGGGGACTTACTGAGGACTATGGCCCAGGAGACAGCCTCTCAGACAGCTCTGAGGAAATGTTCCATAGAGGTTGGAGGAGGTCTGTTCCTTTGTGATTTTGGTGACAGAGCATTTGCGCGATCAAGCACACATCTTAGTAGAAGGTTGCTGCAAGTCACAAGGGGCAGATTATATTGCTTTTTTAGGTATGAGAAGATACGAGAATTTGGGCTCATAAAATCTTCTGAAAACATCTATCTGAAAGCTGTGAAAACAAGTGTAGTGACTATGATCATGAACTTTTGAAAGTTTTGGCCTTCCAAACACATCAGAAATCTTTAGGAAAGTGAGCTGAAGTTCAGCTCTTTCACAAGAGAATAGCCTGGGTTGCTAAAGGAAATCTAAGTTCAAAGAATTTTTGGCATCTTTCATCTATAGCATGTCTAAGCCTCCTTATTTTGCAGTTTCCCAACATGCCCTTGTGTAGTCTTTTGGGGAATGGACCAAAAGCCTGTATGGAACCAGGAAAACCTTCCACATGATTCCAAGTGAATCAATAGTTAAATGAAAAATTGTTAACCACAAGAAATTAAGGGTAAATATCTCACCTTAGCAGGCAAGCAGGAACCAGAATATAGAGAAACATGAAATACCCAGTGCAACAGGCATATTAAAAAATCTGCCTCAGATGATCAAAAATACAAATTAAATCAGTAAGAAATTACTGTTTTTTTCTCACAAAAATGGCAAAAGATTTTTTAACATAGTGGTCAAAAAGAAATGAGACACATATAAACTGCTGGTAAATATATACCTGGTATAACCACTCTGCAAAATGATTTAGCACTATATACATATATATGTATGTGTGTATATATATATAATATATAGATATATCTATCAAATGTCTACAGGAGGGCTTCCCTGGTGACCCAATGGTAAAGAATCCAGCTGACAATGCAGAAGACACAGATCTGGGAAGATGCTATATGCTGCAGAGCAACTAAGTCCATGCACCACAACTCCTGAGCCAGCCCTCTAGAGCTTGGGAGCTGCAACTACCGAAGCCCACATGCCCTTGAGCCCATGCTCTGCAACAACAGAAGCCACCGCAATGAAAAGCCTGCGCACCACAACTAGAGTAGGCCCTGCTCACCGCAACTAGATAAAGCCCACGCGACGAAGACCTAGCACAGCCAAATAAATAAATAAAAGTCTACAGGAGTCATACTCTTGTTGTTGGTGAAACCACTACTAAAATTTTTCCCCTAAGGATACACAGAAGAACTGTACAAAAAAGATCTTCACGACCCAGATAATCATGATGATGTGATCACTAATCCAGAACCAGACATCTTGGAATGTGAAGTCAAGTGAGCCTTAGAAAGCATCACTACGAACAAAGCTAGTGGAGGTGATGGAATTCCAGTTGAGCTGTTTCAAATCCTGAAAGATGATGCTGTGAAAGTGCTGCATTCAATCTGCCAGCAAATTTGGAAAACTCAGCAGTGGCCACAGGACTGGAAAAGGTTAGTTTTCATTCCAGTTGCAAAGAAAGGCAATGCAAAAGAATGCTCCAACTACCACACAATTGCACTCATCTCACATGCTAGTAAAGTAATGCTCAAAATCCTCCAAGCCAGGCTTCAGCAATACGTGAACCGTGAACTCCCTGATG
>SJYT01060701.1:0-21969 GCA_006410635.1 Cephalophus harveyi
AAAACTTAAAGCTTGAAGAAGGAAAAAAAAAAAATAAAGATCAGAGTATAAATTAAAAAAAAATAGAGACTACAAAATATAATAGAGAAGATTAACAGAATTAAGAGCTGGTACCTTGAAAAGATAAATAGAATTGATAGAGAAATCTTCAGCCAGAATCTAAAGGAAAAGCAGAGAGAGTCAAAACAAATAAATTCAGATATGAAAATGTGACATTATAACTACACCAAAGATGTACAATCATAAGAGATTAAATAGACATGTATAAGAAATGGATGAATTCCTGTACATGTACAATTTCCCAAGAGTGAATCAGGAAAAACACACAATACTGGGTGATTAATTACTAATAATGAAATTGAATCAGCAGTATAAACACTTCCAACCACCACCAACAACAGAAATATTGAAGGAAAGATTGGTGAGAAATATTGAAGGTAGGAAGAGAAGGGGATGACAGAGGATGAAATGGTTGAATGTCATCACTGACTTAATGGATATGATTTTGAGCAAACTCCAGGAGAGAGTGAAGGACAGGGAAACCTGGAGTGCTGCAGTCCATGGGGTCATAAACAGTTGGACACAACTGAGCGACTAATAACAAGAACAAATTAAAGTCCAAGACCAGATGCTCACAGATGAATTCTGCCAATAATATAAAGAATAGTTGATGCTTGGATGCTCAAAATTCTCCAAGCCAGGCTTCAGCAATACGTGAAACATGAATTTTCAGATGTTCAAGCTGGTTTTAAGAAAGGCAGAGGAACCAGAGATCAAATTGCCAACGTCCTCTGGATCATCAAAAAAGAAGAGAGTCCCAGAAAAACATCTATTTCTGCTTTATTGACTATGCCAAAGCCTTTGACTGTGTGGATCACAGTAAACTGTGGAAAATTCTGAAAGAGATGGGAGTACCAGACCACCTGAACTGCCTCTTTAGAAACCTATATGCAGGTCAGGAAGCAACAGTTAGAACTGGACGTGGAACAACAGACTGGTTCCAAATAGGAAAAAGAGTATATCAGGGCTGTATATTGTCACCCTGCTTATTTAACTTATATTCAGAGTACATCATGAAAAATGCTGGGTTGGAAGAAGCATAAGCTAGAATCAAGATTGCCAGGACAAACATCAATAACCTCAGATATGCAGATGATACCACCCTTATGGCAGAAAGGGAAGAGGAACTCAAAAGCCTCTTGATGAAAGTGAAAGACGAGAGTGAAAAAGTTGGCTTAAAACTCAACATTCAGAAAACAAAGATCATGGCATCTGGTCCCATCACTTCATGGGAAATAGATGACGAAACAGTGGAAACAACGTCAGACTTTATTATTTTGGGCTCCAAAATCTCTGCAGATGGTGATTGCAGCCATGAAATTAAAAGATGCCTACTTCTTGGAAGGAAAATTATGACCAACATAGACAGCATGTTCAAAAGCAGAGATGGACCTTTGCCAACAAAGGTCCATCTAGTCAAGGCTATGGTTTTTCCAGTGTTTATGTATGGATGTCAGATTTCGACTGTGAAGAATGCTGAGTGCTGAAGAATTGATGCTTTTGAACTGTGATGTTGGAGAAGACTCTTCTGAGTCCCTTGGATTGCAAGAAGACCCAACCAATCCAACCTAAAGGAGACCAGTCCTGGGTGTTCTTTGGAAGGATTGCTGCTAAAGCTGAAACTCCAGTGCTTTGGCCACCTCATGCAAAGAGTTGACTCATTGGAAAAGACTCTGATGCTGGAAGGGATTGGGGGCAGGAGGAAAATTGAATGACATAGGATGAGATGGCTGGATGGCATCACCAACTCGATGCACATGAGTTTGTGTGAACTGCAGGAGCTGGTGATGGACAGGGAGCTGATGAAAGAAATCAAAGAAGACACTAATAGATGGAGAAATATACCGTGTTCATGGATCAGAAGAATCAATATAGTGAAAATGAGTATACTACCCAAAGCAATCTATAGATTCAATGCAATCCCTATCAAGCTACCAGCGGTATTTTTCACAGAACTAGAACAGATAATTTCAAGATTTGTATGGAAATACAATTTTTCAATATTTGCATTTATTATTAACTAAATAATTTTGAAATAAGTATTTTGGCTTCGACTTACACATTTCTCAAACATGCTGTGGATCTAAGCAGACATAGTAAAGGCAAGAGCTTCTAATTGAGTCAGAGAAGCATGGGTATGTATCCCATATAATGCTTCTTCTTCCAAAATTTTGCTTACTTTTGCTTTATGCAGGTACCAAATTAGGGTTTTACAGATTTGTCAATGGGTTCTTAAAGAGTGAAAATTCAATGCAGTAATATTCAGCAATGATGATGAAATTAAATTGGTTAACTGTGGGATGAAGTTTTAAGAGAGCAGAGTGGAAAACTTTGGGGATGAAAGTAATGGAAAGAGGTTGAAACTGGAAAGAGGAAATCCTAAAAAAATATGGGAATAGTATATTAGAAAATACTAGAGAATAGGAATATATGAGAGACTTATAGTTAAACATTTGGGGCAGAGACCTAGTATTATGAAAATATAAGGTATAATTAAGTGAGGCAAAATTTGGTAACTGAGCCAGTCAGTAGTAGTTTGTAGGAATTCTCTCTCTGATCTTTGAGGATTTGATTATTCTGGAATACGATTTTATCCTAAGGTAAAATTAGCATCTGTAGTACTGTTGTTCCATTATTTTTATTATTTAAATGATTCTTCCATTTCTGCAATCAAGTTTAAATAAGCAATGTGTGTGTGTGTGTGTGTGTGTGTGTGTATGTTAGTTGCTCAGTTGTGTCTGACTCTTTGTGACCCCATAAACCATAGCCTGCTAGGCTCCTCTGTCCATGAAATTCTCCAAGCAAGAATATATTGCAGGCAGATTCTTTACCATCTGAGCCATCAGAGAAGCCCTTAATTAGGTATTAAGTCCTGTTAATTGCATCTCTCTCATCTCTAGTCTCTCTCTTCTCTCACTATTTTTCTACCACTGGTTTAGTTTAAAAAGGTGAAGCTAAGAATAACTAAAAATCACCATATAAATGTTTGGTTGGTTTTTCTAACACCCAAATCTTCAAAGTTGTTTTCTTACTGAACTTGTCTTCTTACTGTCAATGAAATATCTAGACATTTCATATAAACAATGCTTATGATATGGAAAGGTTCTAACATCATTTCCTGTTATACTCATTAAAGCAAGGTTTTGATACTATGAAACTCTGCAATTCTCAACAATGTAATGCAGTCCCCAAGCCCTAATGCATTAGAATATGCCTTTGCTCAAAGTTCTTTCTACTTCTCCCTAACTTTGAACATGCCATGTAGATTTAGGCTCACTCTTTAAGATGTAACAATTTTATTCTACGTATTTGTTTACTTATCTATCTCTACTATTCCATGAGCTCATTGGCAGGTTATTGTCCTTGCTTAATTTTTATCTACAATCCTGTTCCTATTAAACAGTAGATGAATAACTCTCTGTTGAGTCAATAATTGAATAACATGATTTTTATAGAACTTTGTCATTGAAAAATCTGAGGACAATTTTTGCAAATTTTTTTAAATGATCAAAGAAATCAATTACCTTACAAAAATTATTTGTATAGAGTTAACAACATATATTGGGAGAAGGCAACGGCACCCCACTCCAGTACTCTTGCCTGGGAAATCCCATGGGTGGAGGAGCCTGGTAGACTGCAGTCCATGGGGTTGCGAAGAGTCAGACACGACTGAGTGACTTCACTTTCACTTTTCACTTTCATGTATTGGAGGAGGAAATGGCACCACACTCCAGTGTTCTTGCCTGGAGAACTCCAGGGACAGCAGAGCCTGGTGGGCTGCTGTCTATGGGGTTGCACAGAGTCGGACACTACTGAAGTGACTTAGCAGCAACAACATATATTATAGACAATGTCTGCAAAGCTAGGCAACAGAATTGATCCATGAATTTCAATAAGTGTTTCTAACATCCATTTAGCCTCACATTCCCCATTTGGAAGGAAAGAATTCAGGACAAAATTCTACTGATCCATTTGGCATGCTCAGTAACAGTAATCACTTCAAGATTGTAGGTGGTGAAACTCCCTGTTCAATGTCAAATTTGAAAACTCTAGAGGAAACAATGATACACGTTGGGTGTGGGCAGGACAATCATTCCTTTGTCTTTTCATCATTTCCATTAGAATCAGGCACTACATGTCAGGATAGTAGCTTTGATGAAAGAGTTATGTTAAGGTTTAATCTAGATAAAGGGCAGATAATATTGAACTGTCAGTGGAAACAGAGATTGTGAACTGAAATAAAGCCATCATTCCTCTGTAAAGACATGATAACTTCCTGAAATTCTGAAGACATGGAATGATTTTTAGTTCCTCAAACCATTTGCTTTTGAAATGACAGCATATATACTTTGAAAATCTAACACACCTATGCTGTACTGTTCATGNTTAATCTAGATAAAGGGCAGATAATATTGAACTGTCAGTGGAAACAGAGATTGTGAACTGAAATAAAGCCATCATTCCTCTGTAAAGACATGATAACTTCCTGAAATTCTGAAGACATGGAATGATTTTTAGTTCCTCAAACCATTTGCTTGTGAAATGACAGCATATATACTTTGAAAATCTAACACACCTATGCTGTACTGTTCATGTTTCAAGATGTAATGTGTGCAATTGTTTTGATTTATAAGCCCAGGTATCAATTACTCATGGCACCTCCATTTTTCCTGTTTTGAAATAATATTGTATTTTTTGGCTAACATGACCTCTTTAATTCCTTATGAACTATTAATTTTGGTTGCATGACTTATCTCATTTAAATATGAAAAGAAATCATGCTGAAAGTGACTATTTTACTAATAATTTAAATTATATACTGTGATGCAAATCTCAAACTCTGATGTCCATTTTTATTTAACATTTCTGTTGGATAAAATAATCTGCTCTTGTTATCAACCAGTGGGAACGCTTAATGGGTATAATTAAATAGTATTTAGTCAAGAGACTACTCAAAAGTTATGCTGACTATGAAAAATTCTTCTGTTCTCCTCACTCCTCCTTTGTTCAAATATTATTGCAATTTAGAAGAGATATGTCAATAATCAGTGAGTAACAGGGCCTATAATATGATCTTTAAAAGTATTAAACACATAGTTATAAAATTGATCTTTATATAAAGTCAATGAAATTATTCAATTAAAAAAAAAAAAAACTTCACAGATGGCCTGCTATAATTCTTCTGTTCTCCTCACTCCTCCTTTGTTCAAATATTATTGCAATTTAGAAGAGATATGTCAATAATCAGTGAGTAACAGGGCCTATAATATGATCTTTAAAAGTATTAAACACATAGTTATAAAATTGATCTTTATATAAAGTCAATGAAATTATTCAATTAAAAAAAAAAAAAACTTCACAGATGGCCTGCTATAGAATTAGCTATAATAAACCAATCATTTCAATGTAGAAGATAAAACTATTAAGGCATAATTTTTCCTTCTATTGCCACTTCTTTCTTCTTCCCTTCCATCCTTTCTTTAGGCCTTACTTCCTCCTTTCCTTTGTTTATTTTTCTTTTATATTTCCCACATTTGCTTGACATTTACAAACATTTTTTTTCCCCTTTTACCTTCCTTTACATGGTTTTCTATTTTCTCCTTAAAAGTGAAAGTGCCTTAGGATTTCTGAAAATAATAGATTATTAAATACTAATTATGTAATCACACTTCCCTGGTTGTTCAGTGATGAAAAGAATGTGTCTGCAATGCAGGAGAGGTGAGTTCAATCCCTGGGTCAGGAAAAGCCTCTGGAGAAGGAAATGCTAGCCCACTCCAGTAACTTGGCTGTGAAATCCCATGGCCAAAATAGCCTGGCAGGCTACAATCTATGGAGTCACAAAGACTTGGACATGACTTAGAAATTAAGGAACAACAATTATGTGATCACACAAGGAAATCATTTACTTAGGTATATCTTTATAATTGTTGGCACAGATAATATTGAACTGTCAGTGGAAACAGAGATTGTGAACTGAAATAAAGCCATCATTCCTCTGTAAAGACATGATAACTTCCTGAAATTCTGAAGACATGGAATGATTTTTAGTTCCTCAGACCATTTGCTTGTGAAATGACAGCATATATACTTTGAAAATCTAACACACCTATGCTGTACTGTTCATGTTTCAAGATGTAATGTGTGCAATTGTTTTGATTTATAAGCCCAGGTATCAATTACTCATGGCACCTCCATTTTTCCTGTTTTGAAATAATATTGTATTTTTTGGCTAATGTGACCTCTTTAATTCCTTATGAACTATTAATTTTGGTTGCATGACTTATTTAAATATGAAAAGAAATCATGCTGAAAGTGACTATTTTGCTAATAATTTAAATTATATACTGTGATGCAAATCTCAAACTCTGATGTCCATTTTTTTTTAACATTTCTGTTGGATAAAATAATCTGCTTTTGTTATCAACCAGTGGGAATGCTTAATGGGTATAATTAAATAGTATTTAGTCAAGAGACTACTCAAAAACTATGCTGACTATGAAAAATTCTTCTGTTCTCCTCACTCCTCCTTTGTTCAAATACTATTGCAATTTAGAAGAGATATGTCAATAATCAGTGAGTAACAGGGCCTATAATATGATCTTTAAAAGTATTAAACATATAATTATAAAATTGATCTTTATATAAAGTCAATGAAATTATTCAATTAAAAAAAAAAAAAACTTCACAGATGGCCTGCTATAGAATTAACTATAATAAACCAATCATTTCAATGTAGAAGATAAAACTATTAAGGCATAATTTTTCCTTCTGTTGCCACTTCTTTCTTCTTCCCTTCCATCCTTTCTTTAGGCCTTACTTCCTCCTTTCCTTTGTATATTTTTCTTTTATATTTCCCACATTTGCTTGACATTTACAAACATTTTTTTTTCCCCTTTTACCTTCCATTACATGGTTTTCTATTTTCTCCTTAAAAGTGAAAGTGCCTTAGGATTTCTGAAAATAATAGATTATTAAATACTAATTATGTAATCACACTTCCCTGGTTGTTCAGTGATGAAAAGAATGTGTCTGCAATGCAGGAAAGGTGAGTTCAATTCCTGGGTCAGGAAAAGCCCCTGGGAAGGAAATGCTAGCCTACTCCAGTAACTTGGCTGTGAAATCCCATGGCCAAAATAGCCTGGCAGGCTACAATCCATGGAGTCACAAAGACTTGGACACGACTTAGAAATTAAGGAACAACAATTATGTGATCACACAAGGAAATCATTTACTTAGGTATATCTTTATAATTGTTGGCACTATGCAATTTGAAAGAAATATAGAACTTAAACCCTGTATTTGAATTTATATTATGAACTTATATACTAGTAAGCAATTAAGATACACAAACGTGTAGGTGCAGCTTCAAGCAATCTGTGATGGGCACAAATGGCACAAAGTGCAGTTAGTATTAATGCAAGAGCTCTCTTTAGGCTGTCATTCTGATGGGTTAGATGCAAAATTAATAGAAATACTCTGAACAATATCAGATGATAATATATATTTTAATGATGTGAAGGTCATTTGTAGGATGAAGAAAAGACCATAATAGTTTCATCTATTTAACACTCACATTTAAAATCAGAGAGTACAACTGTTCTTGTAATTAACACTATAAACAGTCTTTGTTATGAATACACTGTGCTTACATATAACCCAGAAGCATTCTCCTCAATTTGTTTATTGGATTTTAAACAGAAATGTCACTAATGATCACCCTTGCCATTTTACACTGTGTTTAGCAATTGAATGCAGAAAGCTGTATATTAGAAATCAAATCAATACTGTTGTTAAAAACATGGTAGCATCAAGAATAGCTTTTATAAGAAAACCAATTTTCTCTAGATTAAAGTAAGATAAAAGAGCAGCCATCTTTCTGGCCACCAAGGCCGAGGGAGTTAAAAAGAGATACTCATCTGCACAGCTGTATAGGTGTGCACTCATTGTACTCATTTCACTCGCTATCAAAGTAACTGATGCACAATTGCACTAGCTCACACACTAGCAAAAAAAAGCTCAAATTTTTCTAAGCCAGGCTTCAACAGTATATAAACTATGAACTTCCATATGTTCAAGCTGAATTTAGAAAAGGCAGAGGAACCAAAGATCAAATTGCCAACATCTATTGGATCATTGAAACAGCTCAACTGGAATTCCATTACCTCTACTAGCTTTGTTCATAGTGATGCTTTCCAAGGCCCACTTGACTTCACACTCCAGGATGTCTAGCTCTAGATTAGTGACCACACCATCATGATTATCTGGGTCATGAAGATCTTTTTTGTACAGTTCTCCTGTGTATTCTTGCCACCTCTTCTTAATACCTTCTGCTTCTGTTAGGTCCATACCATTTCTGTCCTTTATCGAGCCCACCTTTGCATGAAATGTTCCCTTGGTATCTCTAATTTTCTTGAAGAGATCTCTAGTCTTTCCCATTCTGTTGTTTTCCTCTATTTCTTTGCATTGATCGCTGAAGAATGCTTTCTTATCTCTTCTTGCTATTCCCTGGAACTCTGCATTCAGATGCTTATATCGTTCCTTTTCTCCTTTGCTTTTTGCCTCTCTTCTTTTCACAGCTACTTGTAAGGCCTCCCCAGACAGCTCTTTTGCTTTTTTGCATTTCTCTTCCATGGGGATGGTCTTGTTCCCTGTCTCCTCTACAATGTCACGAACCTCATTCCATAGTTCTTCAGGCACTCTATCTATCAGATCTAGGCCCTTCAATCTATTCCTCACTTCCACTATATAATGACAAGGGATTTGACTTAGGTCATACCTGAATGCTCTAGCAGTTTTCCCTACTTTCTTCAATTTAAGTCTGAATTTGCTAATAAGGATTTCCTGATCTGAGCCACAGTCAGCTCCTGGTCTTGTTTTTCCTGACTGTATAGAGCTTCTCCATCTTTGGCTGCAAAGAATATAATCAATCTGATCTCAGTGTTGACCATCTGGTGATGTCCATGTGTAGAGTCTTCTCTTGTGTTGTTGGAAGAGGGTGTTTGCTATGACCAGTGCATCAGACACGACTGAGCGACTGGACTGAACTGAACTGAACTGAACTGATTGGATCATTGACAGAGAAGGCAATGACAAGCCACTCCAGTGTTCTTGCCTGGAGAATCCCAGGGACGGAGGAGCCTGGTGAGCTGCCATCTATGGGGTTGCACAGAGTCAGGCATGACTGAAGAGACTTAGCAAAAGTAGCAGCAGCATTGGATCACTGAAAAAGCAAGAGAGATCCAGAAAAACATCTACTTCTGCTCTATTGACTATGCCAAAGCCTTTCACTGTGTGGATCACAACAAACTGTGGAAGATCCTTCAAGAGATAGGAATACCAGGCCACCTTACCTGCCTCCTGAGAAATCTGTATGCAGGTCAAGAAGTAACAGAACTGGTGATGGAACAACAGACTGGTTCCAAATTTGGAAAGCAGTATGTCAAGGCTGTATATTGTCACTCTGCTTATTTAATTTATATGAAGAGTTCATTATGCAAAATGCCCGGCTGGATGAAACACAAGTTGTAATCAAGATTGCCAGGTGATATATCAATAACCTGAGATATACAGATGACATCATCCTTAAGGCAGAAAGCAATGAAGATCTAAAGAGGCTTTTGATTAAAGTGAAAGAGGAGAGTGAAAAAGTTGGTAAAACTCAACATTCAAGAACTTAAGATCATGGCATCTGGTCCCATCACTATATGGCAAATACAAGGGGAGACAATGGAAACAATGACAGATTTTATTTTGGGGGGCTCCGAACACTGCAATTGTGACTGCAGCCAAGAAATTAAAAGACCCTTGCATCTTGGAAGGAAAGTTATGACCAATCTAGACAGCATACTAAAAAGTGGAGACCTTACTTTGCCAACTTAGGTCCATCCAGTCAAAGCTATATTTTTTCCAGTAGTCATCTATGGATATGAGAGTTGGACTATAAAGAAAGCTGAGAGCCAAAGAATTGACGCTTTTTAACTGTGGTGTTGGAGGAGAGTCTTGAGTCCCTTGGACTGCAAGGAGATCAAACCAGTCAATCCAAAAGCAAATCAGTCTTGAATATTTATTGGAAAGACTAAGGCTGAAGCTGAAGCTCCAATACTTGGACCACCTGATGGGAAGGGTTGATGCACTGGAAAAGACCATGATGCTGAGAAACATTGGAGACAGGAAGAGAAGGGGACAACAGAGGATGAGATGGTTGGATGGAATCACCAACTCGATGGACTTGAGTTTGAGGAAGCTCCAGGAATTGGTTATGGACAAGGAAGCCTGGTGTGCTGCAGTCCATGGAGTCACAAAGAGTCAGATATGACTGAGCAACTGAACTGACTGAACTGACTCAGATAAAATACTTAGCAAGCAACCTTATATAATACATGAAGACAGGCATTGTATTTGTTATGTACTCGTACATGATGATGTTACCACATATTTAGTGATTAAAAACAACACACATTTATAACTTTACACTTTCTGTGGGTAAAAAGTTCATGGAACAGCTCAAATGAGTCCTCAGTTTAGGGTCTGACTGGATCAAGGTGTTGGCTGGGCTGTGAGCTCATTCAAGTCTCAATTCTACTTCCAATTTCCCTTAGGTTGTTGGCAGCATTCAGTTCCTTCCAGGCTGCTGAACTAGGGACATCTATTCTTATTTGGTTGGTTCTCTCCACACATTGGTTCACAACATGGCAGTTGCCTTCTCCAGAGCCATCAGACTAGAGGCATAACAACTTTCATCTTACAACCTTATGTGACATTATAATATATATATAATCACATACATCTTTTCATCTTTGCTTTATTACTGGTGAGGTCCTATCCATACTTCTAGTGTAGAAATGTAGTTTCAATTCAGGAGATGCAGGTTACATCCATGGATTGGGAAGACCCCTGAAATAGGAAATGGCGACCCATTCCAATATTCTTGCCTAGAAACCCCCCACGGACAGAGAAACCTCGTAGGCTAGAGTCCATTGAGTCAAAAAGAGTCTGATACAACTGAAAAACTGAGCACACTTGTACCCTTACTTAGTGAAGTCGCTCAGTCGTGTCTGACTCTTTGCGACCCCGTGGACTGTAGCCCACCAGGCTCCTCTGTCCATATTACTGGTGAGGTCCTATCCATACTTCTAGTGTAGAAATGTAGTTTCAATTCAGGAGATGCAGGTTACATCCATGGACTGGGAAGACCCCTGAAATAGGAAATGGCGACCCACTCCAATATTCTTGCCTAGAAACCCCCCACGGACAGAGAAACCTGGTAGGCTAGAGTCCATTGAGTCAAAAAGAATCTGATACAACTGAAAAACTGAGCCCACTTGTACCCTTACTTAGTGAAGTCGCTCAGTCGTGTCTGACTGTTTGCGACCCCGTGGACTGGAGCCCACCAGGCTCCTCTGTCCATGGGATTCTCCAGGCAAGAATACTGGAGTGGCTTGCCATTTCCCTCTCCAGGGGATCTTTCCAACCCAGAGATCAAACCCAGGTCTCCTGCATTGCAGGCAGATGCTTTATCCTCTGAGCCACTACTTACAAAAAGGTAAAAGGGATCATGCAAGTGTGTGAACATCAGGAGACTGGGACTGTAAAGCCCACCTTAAAGTTTACACCCCACAGACATTATAAATCAGTTATAACCAAAACCAAAGAAAAAACAAATTGCTTGTGTATGAATATTATTTAATTCAGTTCAATAAAAGGTCAATAACCTCTCAGAATTATTGGACACTACGGGAAATAGATGGGGAAACAGTGGAAGCAGTCAGACCTTTTTTTGGGGGGCTCCAAAATCACTGCAGATAGTGGTTGCAGCCATGAAATTAAAAGACACTTACTCCTTGAAAGGAAAGTTATGACCAACCTAGATAGCATATTCAAAGCAGAGATATTACTTTGCCGACTAAGGTCTGTCTAGTCAGGTCTATGGTTTTTCCAGTGGTCATGTATGAAAGTGAGAAGTGGACTGTGAAGAATGCTGAGAACTGAAGAATTGATGCTTTTGAACTATGGTGTTGGAGAAGACTCTTGAGAGTTCCTTGGACTGCAAGGAGATCCAACCAGTCCATTCTGAAGGAGATCAGCCCTGGGATTCCTTTGGAAAGAATGATGCTAAAGCTGAAACTCCAATACTTTGGCCACTTCATACAAAGAGTTGTCTCATTGGAAAAGACTCTGATGTTGGGAGGGATTTGGGGCAGGAGGAGAAAGGGACGACAGAGGATGAGATGGCTGGATGGCATCACCAACTCGATGGACATGAGTTTGAGTAAACTCCGGTAGTTTGTGATGGACAGGGAGGGCTGGCATTCTGTGACTCATGGTGTTGCAAAGAGTCGGACACGACTGCGTGACTGAACTGAACTGATATTAAATAATAGTTTTACCAGTTGACTGACTTGCCAATAGTTTACTTTAGAATTGCTTATGAACGATTCCCATAATTATCTCTGACATGGAAAAAGCAGCAAATATGAAGTAGTAATCACATTCAACCTGGAGAATCCACAGAGAGAGTCTTCAACTTTATGGTTTCACTTAGTATGTATATGTAAATTGATTGAATAGTACATAGATAGTTTGAAAATAGTTTTCCCAAAATGATTCCACTGCTATATTTATAGAATTGACAACCTTGAACTCTAATTTTTCAGTGAAGTAATGCCAATAATTATTTGTAGCTTCATTTTTGTACTCTATATTATACTTAGAAATATTAATTTAATTTTTGGGAAAGAATCAAATATAGAAAAAAAGAAGAATATGGAAATCAAAGATATCAGATGATAAAAAAAATATGCTTTAAAAATTATAATCATAGCTTTTGTTTCATATTTTTTTCAGGATAAATTGGACAATTATATAAATATCAAGCTAGAGAAAATGTATAGTGATACTTCAATTTTTTCTCACTAAAAACTGTTAAGTGTGAAGAAATGGTCATTCAGAATTTTACTAAACATTACTAAACATGATTTGGAACTCATGATTTTTCTTGACAGGTTGTCTACTTGAGAAAACACTAATGATCAATAAGCATTCCTTTATGTGTTTTTATTTTCATATATAACTTCCAAAGAGTTTTTAACCTTTTGTCATGTAACACCATTTTTAGTTTTCAGTTTAACTGGCCTCCCTGGAATGCTGTCAAGTTTTCACAATTCCATGTAAACTTATAAGTATCTATAATATTCATTCTTCATGAGATATGGAGTACAAAAGTCAGTCTACATTATTACTCTTAATATAACCTAGTACTACATATGCCTTTAAGCAGCATTTCATTTATATTGGATTTTTGTCAACCAAACGTTTCTCTTTTTTTTCACATAAACTGTTACCAGTCCAGATATTCCCATTTTATGTAATTGACATATGAATGCTTCAAAGAGAAGTTATGATTCATCTTTGCTAAACTTCAATCTGCTGGTTCAATATTGTTTTGCTTTAGATTTTTCAACTGAGCTCTTGTCTAGCACCTTAACTTCTCCAGGGTGACAATAAACACTGACTCCTTTATTACTAGGTATACTGCAAACAACTAAATACCTACCAACTGAATGGGAAAGGAAACCCATCACAATGAAGATCCATCTGGTCAATGACATCAGTTCTGTTCAGTCACTCAGTCATGTCTGACTCTTTACAAAACCATGGACAACAGCACGCCAGGCTTCCCTGTCCGTCAGCAGCTCCTGGAGTTTGCTCAAGCTCTTGTACATCAAGTCAGTGAGGCCATATAACCATCACATCCTCTGTCATCCCCTTCTCCTCCTGCCTTCACTCTTTCCCAGCATTGGGGTCTTTTCCAATGAGTCAGCTCTTCATATCAGGTGACCAAAGTATTGGAGCTTCAGCTTCAGAATCATTCCTTTCAACAAATATTCAGGACCTGATTTTCTTTAGGATTGAGTGGTTCAATATCTTTGCAGTCCAAGGGATGCTCAAGAACATTCTCCAACACCACAGTTCAAAAGCATTAATTCTTCAGTGCTCAGCTTTCTTTATAGCTCAACTCTCACGTCCATATCCGACTACTGGAAGAAAACATACTTTGACTAGGTGGTACTTTGTCAGCAAATGATGTTTCTGTTTTTTTAATATTCTGTCTAGGTTGGTTATAGCTTTTCTTCCAAGAAGCAAGCATCTTTTAATTTCATGACTGCAGTAACCATCTGCAGTGATTTTGTAGCCCAAGAAAATAAAATCTCTCACTGTTTCCATTGCTTCTCCATCTATTTGACATGAAGAGATGGGGCCAGATGCTATGATCTTAGTTTTATGAATGTTGAGTTTTAAGCCAGATTTTTCACTCTCCTCTTTCATTTTCATCAAGAGGCTCTTTAGTTCCTCTTTGCTTTCTGCCATAAGGGTGGTATCATCTGCATATCTGAGGCTGTTGATATTTCTCTCAGCAATCTTGATTCCAGCTTTTGCTTCATTCAGTCTTGCATTTTGCATGATGTCTTCTCTATATAAGTCAAATAAACAGGGTAACAATATAGGAGAGGAAATTTGCAGAGTATAGAGATAGAAAATTAATATTGATGATACTGTTGAACTAAATACTGGATCCTTAAACCTAAGCCCACCTAACTTTGTACTTTAAATTTCTGATGTGATTTATTTCTTAAATATGCATGTCAGCTGGCAATGAGTTTTCTCTGACTTCCAGCTCAGCTCCATGACTCAGGAGGCTGAGCATAGGTTAACTGGGACCTTGTTTCAGCATTTCACAAACTATACTCACATGTGAGCTGGGAGTACAGTCTCATCTGAGAATCAAGGGACTCTCTACAGAAATTAACTTCTTATGATTGTAGCAATAAGGCTCACGCTATCTTGCTAGCTCATGTAAGAACCACTCTCAACTCTGAGAGACTTCCTTTAGGTCCTGACTACAGGACTCTTCTACAGAGATTCTCACAGCACAGTGTTAACTTCAGAAAAAACCCTTCTGATATTGACAAGTCCATCCAAGTTGTCTCCTGAAATCAAAGTTAAATGATTAAAAACCTTACTTATTTTCACTCTCCTCTTTCATTTTCATCAAGAGGCTCTTTAGTTCCTCTTTGCTTTCTGCCATAAGGGTGGTATCATCTGTATATCTGAGTCTGTTGATATTTGTCTCAGCAATCTTGATTCCAGCTTTTGCTTCATTCAGCCTTGCATTTTGCATGATGTCTTCTCTATATAAGTCAAATAAGCAGGGTAACAATATAGGAGAGGAAATTTGCAGAGTATAGAGATAGAAAATTAATATTGATGATATTGTTGAACTAAATACTGGATCCTTAAACCTAAGCCCACCTAACTTTGTACTTTAAATTTCCGACGTGATTTATTTCTTAAATATGCATGTCAGCTGGCAATAAGTTTTCTCTGACTTCCAGCTCAGCTCCATGACTCAGGAGGCTGAACATAGGTTAACTNAAAATTAATATTGATGATATTGTTGAACTAAATACTGGATCCTTAAACCTAAGCCCACCTAACTTTGTACTTTAAATTTCCGACGTGATTTATTTCTTAAATATGCATGTCAGCTGGCAATAAGTTTTCTCTGACTTCCAGCTCAGCTCCATGACTCAGGAGGCTGAACATAGGTTAACTGGGACCTTGTTTCAGCATTTCACAAACTATACTCACATGTGAGCTGGGAGTACAGTCTCATCTGAGAATCAAGGGACTCTCTGAAGAAATTAACTTCTTATGATTGTAGCAATAATGCTCACGCTATCTTGCTAGCTCATGTAAGACCCACACTCAACTCTGAGAGACTTCCTTTAGGTCCTGACTACAAGACTCTTCTACAGAGATTCCCACAGCACAGTGTTAACTTAAGAAAAAACCCTTCTGATATTGACAAGTCCATCCAAGTTGTCTCCTGAAATCAAAGTTAAATGATTAAAAACCTTACTTATTGGAAGAAAAGTTATGATCAACCTAGATAGCATATTCAAAAGCAGAGACGTTACTTTGACAACAAAGGTCTGTCTAGTCAAGGCTATGGTTTTTCCAGTGGTCATGTATGGATGTGAGAGGTGGACTGTGAAGAAAGCTGAGCACCGAAACATTGATGGTTTTGAACTGAGGTGTTGGAGAAGACTCTTGAGAGTCCCTTGGACTGCAAAGAGATACAACCAGTCCATCCTAAAGGAGATCAGTCCTGGGTGTTCATTGGAAGAACTGATGCTGAAGCTGAAACTCCAGTACTTTGGCCACCTCACGCGAAGAATTGACTCATTGGAAAAGACCCTGATGCTGGGAGGGATTGGGGGAAGGAGGAGAAGGGAACGACAGAGGATGAGATGGCTGGATGGCATCACCAACTCGATGAACATGAGTTTGAGTAAACTCTGGGAGTTGGTGATGGACAAGGAGGCCTGGTGTGCTGAGATTCATGGGGTTGCAAAGTGTCAGATATGACTGAGCCACTGAACTGAGCAGATGATCACTCACCTAAAGCCAGGCATTGGAGTCAAAAGTCAAGTGGGCCTTAGGTAGCATCACTATGAACGAAGTTAGTGAAGGTGATGTAATTCTAGCTGAGCTATTTCAAGTCCTAAAAAATTTCAAGTCCTGATAAAATGTTGCATCAATATGCCAGCAAATTTGGAAAACTCAACAGAAGCTACAGGAGTGAAAAAATTGTTTTCATTTCAATCTCAAAGAATGGGAATGCCAAAGAATGTTCAAACTACTGCACAGTTGGACTCATCTCACACACTAGCAGAGTAATTCTCAAAATTAACTAAGCCAGGCTTCAATGGTACATTATTGAAGAACTTCCAGATGCTCAAGATGGATTTAGAAAATGAAGAGGAATCAGAGATTAAATTGCCACCACCCATTTGGATAATAGAAAAACGCAAGAGAGTTCCAGAAAAAAAAAAAAATCTGCTTTGTTGACTATGCCAACGCCTTTAACTGTGTGGATCACAACAAACTGTAGAAAATTCTTCAAGAGATGTGAATACCAAACAATCTGACCTGCCTCCTGAAAATCTGTGTGCAGGTCAAGAAGCAATAGTTAAACCAAACATGGAACAATGGGCTGTTTCTAAAATGGGAAAGGAGTATGAGGCTGTATACTGTCACTCTGTTTATTTCACTTATATGCAGAATACATTATGTGAAATACTGGGCTGAATGAAGCACAACCTGGAATCAAGATTGCCAGGAGAAATATCAATAACCTCACATATGCAGATGATACCACCCTTATGGCAGAAAGTGAAGAGGAATTAAAGAGCCTCTTAATGAAAATGAAAGAGAAGAGTGAAAAATCTGGCTTAAAACTCAACATTCCAAAAATTAGGATCATGGTATCTGGTCCCATAACTGCATGTCAAATAGACTGGGAAACAATGAAAACAGTGAGAGACTTTATTTTCTTCACTGCAGATGGTGATCTCAGCTATGAAATTAAAAGATGCTTGCTCCTTGGAAGAAAAGCTATGACCAAGCTAGACAGCATATTAAAAAGCAGAGACATTATTTTGCTAACAACGGTCCATCTAGTCAAAGCTTTTTTTTTTTTTTTTTTCCAGTAGTCATTTATGGATGTGAGATTTGGACCATAAAGAAGGCTAAGCATGGAGCTATTGATGCTTTTAAGCTGTGGTATTGGAGAAGACTCTTAAGAATCCCTTGGACAGCAAGGAGATCAAACCAGTCAATCCTAAAGGAAATCAGTCCTGAATATTCTTTGGAAGGTCTGGTGCTGAAGTTAAAGCGCCAACACTTTGGCCACCTGATGCAAAGTACAGACTCACTGGAAAAGAACCTGATGCTGGGAAAGATTGAATGTAGGAGGAGAATGGGATGACATAGGATGAGATGGTTGGATAACATCACCAACTCAATGGACATGAGTTTGAGAAGGCTCTGGGAATTGATGATGGACATGGAAGACAGGCGTTCTGCAGTCCATGGGGTTACAAAGAGTTGGACACGACTGATCGCCTGAACTGACTGACTAAAGCAAGGTGAAGGTAAAGGTGAAGTCACTCAGTCGTATCCGACTCTTGTGACCCCGTGGACTGTAGCCTACCAGGCTTCTCCATCCATGGGATTCTCCAGGCAAGAATACTGGAGTGGGTTACCATTTCCTTCTCCAGGGGATCTTCCCGACCCAGGGATCGAACCCGGATCTCCCGCAATGGAGGTAGACACTTTAACCTCCGAGCCACCAGGGAAACCCCTGAAACAATTTAGTATTTTCATAATTTTTTAAATAAGCTGGTAGACTTAAAATGTTTATAGCATATGTTGTATGCCAAGTTGAAAATAGGAATTTCATTTTCCTCCTGATTACAAGATCTATTCTTCAAACTTTCTTACAAACTATTCTACCATAAACATGATGGGAACAAATATATAACTATGTCTATATGTCTCTTTTAAACATGGAATAAAATGGTTAGTATGTCTACAGAATGGTAAAGAGGAGAATAATCTCATACAAGGAAGTACATCCTTCCTTGTGAATGGTCATATAAAGTAGGCTGTTGCATAATAATTGCCAGCACAACAGCAAAGTACCTGTTATGTGAAATCTTATAGCACAGTAAGACATTTATCACTGGTAAGCTAATAGTGTTAATAATTTCATAAATACAATTTAATACTATGTGACTAGTATTATCAATTTGATATCTTATTTTAGTTGAACAATTTAAAGAAAATGTAAAAATATTTAAAGGAGCCTAAGTATAGTAGCAAGTAAGCATACTATTCATTTTGCTAGATATATTAGTTTACTCAAGCTGCCATAATAAAATTCTGCAGATTGTGTAGATTAAGCAAATATCTATTTTAAATTTTCACAATTCTGGAAGTTTTAAGTCCAAGATTAAATTGGCAGCAGAGATGGCTTCCTCTGAGGCCTCTCTCTTTAACATACATATGGCCCACTCTCTTAAGGACTTTTCACATGGCCCTTCCCTCTGTGCATACAGGCTACCTCTGCTTTCTCTCTGTGTATGTCCTAACAGGCTTTTCTTACAAACACTCCAGGCAAAATAGATTAATATCTGACACAGTTGCTTCATTTTAATTTAGGTATGTACTTATGCCATCATGGAAAATTTAACTACAGTTTGATAAACACTGCTAGGTAAATTTTAAAACTAAGAGAACTCAAGAAATATCTAGGAAGCAAGAAAAGCTAGACCATCTCATACTAATGTGTATGGAAAACAGTGAAAGAGATTCCCACATGAAATTCTGGAAACTCAGATGATGTCACCAATTTAGAACACAGAGGAAAAAAAAATCTATGCACTTATTTTGAGAAATTAAAAGTCATAAAAGAGAATTAATAAAAATGAAATTTACCTTAATAAATAAAACTCCTCAAATAATTAAAGGATAATGAAAAAAAATATTTTGCTTTAAAAGACCTATCAGATAGACACATTCCTTGGGAATCTAATTTAACAAAGTATAAAATGCACAAGTTGATCAGCATAAGAATACAAAGATAGACTGGCACACAGAAATGGAAGATAATAGGAACACTGACCACAGAAAATCTCACAGCCTAACAAAATAGATGATTTTCAAACAAAATACGAGAATTGATACACAAGTAGAACAATTATAATTATTGAGGAGTTTATGCTATCAGATAATTTCCTAGCAAATATTCCCTGAAATACATATATGTAAATATATATTGCTGCTGCTCAGTCGCTTCAGTCGTGTCTGATTCTGTGCGACCCCATAGACGACAGCCCACCAGGCTCCCCCGTCCCTGGGATTCTCCAGGCAAAAACACTGGAGTGGGTTGTCATTTCCTTCTCCAATGCATGAAAGTGAAAAGTGAAAGTGAAGTCGCTCAGTCGTGTCCGACTCCTAGCGACCCTATGGACTGCAGCCTACCAGGCTCCTGCATCCATGGGATTTTCCAGGCAAGAGTACGGGAGTGGGGTGACATTGCCTTCTCCAAATATATATTAAATACATATAAATATATATTTTATATATTTATATAATGTGTAACATTGTCCACAGTTCATAAAAGAAAAAAGCAAAATACTCATTTAGTAGTGACTATTATCTCCTGCGCCATCTCAGCCTGGCACTCTCAGTCACCACCCCTGATCTTGGGTGTGGGGTAGCTCCTCTCGGCTGTGCTTCTGTCTAAAAACTATGCTAAAGCCTTTGATTGCGTGGATCACAATAAACTGTGGAATATTCTGAAAGAGATGGGAATACCAGAGGACCTGAATTGCGTCTTGAGAAACCTATATGCAGGTCAGGAAGCAATAGTAACAACTGGACATGGAACAACAGACTAGTTCCAAATACGAAAAGGAGTACATCAAGGCTATATATTGTCACCCTGCTTACTGAACTTATATGCAGAGTACATCATGAGAAACACTGGGCTGGAAGAAGCACAAGCTGGAATCAAGATTGCCAGGAGAAATATCAATAACCTCAAATATGCAGATGATACCACCTTTATGGCAGAAAGGGAAGACGAACAAAAGAACTTCTTGATGAAAGTGAAAGAGGAAAGTGAAAAAGTTGGGTTAAAGCTCAACATTCAGAAAACTAAGATCACGACATTTGGCCCCATCACTTCATGGGAAATAGATGGGGAAAAGGTGGAAACAGTGTCAGACTTTATTTTGGGGGGGCTCCAAAATCACTACAGATGGTGTTTGCAGCCATGAAATTAAAAGACTCCTACTCCTTGGAAGGAAAATTATGACCAACCTAGACAGTATATTAAAAACAGAGATGTTGCTTTGCCAACAAAGGTCCGTCTAGTCAAGGCTGTGGTTTTTCCAGTGGTCATGTATAGATGTGAGAGTTGGACTGTGAAGAAGGCTGAGTGTCGAAGAATTGATGCTCTTGAACTGTGGTGTTGGAGAAGACTCTTGAGAGTCCCTTGGACTGCAAAGAGATCCAACTAGTCCATCCTAAAGGAGATCAGACCTGTATGTTCATTAGAAGGACTGATGCTGAAGCTGAAACTCTAATACTTTGGCCACCTCATGCAGAGTTGACTCATTGGAAAATACCCTGATTCTGGGAGGGATTGGGGGAAGGAGGAGAAGGGGACAACAGAGGATGAGATGGCTGGATGGCATCACCAACTCAATGGACATGAGTTTGAGTAAACTCTGGGATTTGGTGATGGACAGGATTGCCTGGCATGCTGTGATTCACGGGGCTGCAAAGAGTCGGACATGACTGAGCAACTGAACTGAACTGATTCTCTTTTGAAAGTATGAGAAAAAGTGACCAGCTTGTTTCCATATTGTTTCATCACACATTTTTCATTTCTTCCCTTGTAGTATTTTAAATATTACTTATTCCTAACTGCTCATGAGAAGAAATTCTCAAAAGACTAGCATTATTTTTGCTATATATGTATATTATGTCATTGGATTTCACTTCCAATGATAAGATGATTTTGCACTTTGGACTCAAACACTTGCTCTTCCTATTAATAATTCAAACATAAAGTAAAGAGCTCTATCTTTTGAGCAAAGTTCAGAAAGTATTTATGTTTCAAGTAGTGACTTTTGTTATGTGCTAAACTCAAAAAATAAGTGCATAAGTGTTTTTAAAAGGCCTAAAATAAGGAAATAAATATAGTCAAAGTAGTCAAAATATTTTTCCCCATCAGCTTGAAGCATTAATCAGGGAGAAGTCTGCTACTAGCTCTCTCTCACTTCCTTCAGCATACTATGTTGAAGAATATACTGAGGACATTTTAACATTCTAGTTTTTTTTTTTTTTTTTTCCTGATTGGAGTAGCCCACTCACACCACTTTCTAACTCTGTATTTATTAGAGTTACTAGGATATTCCATAACTACCCTCATAGTGAATAACTGGAATAAATTACTTCAATTTGGGTCTATGGAACAGTATGTGTATATATATA
>SJYT01060702.1:0-55635 GCA_006410635.1 Cephalophus harveyi
TCAGTGATGCCATCCAGCCATCTCATCCTCTGTCGTCCCCTTCTCCTCCTGCCCCCAATCCCTCCCAGCATCAGAGCTTGGCCCTGCAATAAACCCTTCTCTGCTCCAAACTCGGACATTTCGATTTGTCTGGCCTCACTATGACTCAGGGACTTGAATTAAACAACAGTTTCAGGCACAGAAGTGAACAGAAAAATCCCTGCCTCTGGGCTCACAGTCTGGTGAGCGAGATGGACACATAGGCGGTGTTCTTGGGATTTTTCCTAGCTCCACACCATCTTTCTGGGTCACCCTCTAATGAGATAGGTCTCTCATTAATAGGGAGCCATGCCCAGCCTCACGGAAGGCAGAATGAATTTGCTGCAGCTGCACAGTGTCAAATTGGGCTGGGAGAGAACACAAAAGATTTCACAGATGAGCCTGGTTCTATTTTAAGTGAGGCAGGATTTCAACAGGTGAGCCAAAGAGAATATTCCAAGTTACAACAAGACACGTTTTGGGGAGACAATCTTCAAACAGCAGAGGCACTGAAACCAAGCAGGACCCTGTGGGGCTCCCTGGGCACAGAAGCCTTTCCGTCCCCTGTGCCTTGTTTGTAGGGCTCCTTGACTTTCCCTGAGTTCCAAAGGGCAGATTAGGTCAGTCAAGGCTATGGTTTTTCCAGTAGTCATGTATGGATGTGAGAGCTGGACTGTGAAGAAAGCGGAGTGCCAAATAATTGATGCTTTTGAACTGTGGTATTGGAAAAGACTCTTGAGAGTCCCTTGGACTGCAAGGAGATCCAACCAGTCCATATGTCCAACCTAGATAGCATTTTCAAAAGCAGAGACATTACTTTGCCGACTAAGGTCCGTCTAGTCAAGGCTATGGTTTTTCCTGTGGTCATGTATGGATGTGAGAGTTGGACTGTGAAGAAGGCTGATCGCCGAAGAATTGATGCTTTTGAACTGTGGTGTTGGAGAAGACTCTTGAGAGTTCCTTGGACTGCAAGGAGATCCAACCAGTCCATTCTGAAGGAGATCAGCCCTGGGTGTTCTTTGGAAGGAGTGATGCTAAAGCTGAAACTCCAGTACTTTGGCCACCTCATGTGAAGAGTTGACTCATTGGAAAAGACTCTGATGCTGGGAGGGATTGGGGGCAGGAGGAGAAGGGGACGACAGAGGACGAGATGGCTGGATGGCATCACGGACTCGATGGACGTGAGTCTGAGTGAACTCCGAGAGATGGTGATGAACAGGGAGGCCTGGCGTGCTGCGATTCATGGGGTCGCAAAGAGTCGGCCACGACTGAGTGACTGAACTGAACTGAAGTGTTAATTATTAGAAGTAAAATTTACCAGGAGAGGATGTGGGAGGGAAGAAGGAAGGAAACAGAGGAAGGAGAGAGGGTGGTGATTTTTTTTAAGCACTTATAAGGATGTAAAGGATGTAGGTATGTCTGATGAAACTAGCAGGCTTTCAAGGAGAAAATCTGTCAAAGTCAATCCCAGCAATTTCTTACTGCTATTCTCCCATTATAGGCATTGTCAGGCAAAGGTGACTAAAATGAGCCCCAAGCCCAAGAACTTTGAACCTATTAGAGTGAAACATGAAATTGCTGATTTTGGGGAGACACAAAAGGTCACAAAGTGACCAGTTCATGTGGTCTGGCCTAACAGAAAAGGCGATAAGACGCACACACTGATGCGTGGGACACAGGCAAGGTGGTGAGAAGCTCGGTTAGGGAGTCCAGGCAACACAGGAGCCTCCCGTGGAGAAGAGGGTTTCTGTTACTGGAAGTATATCTGTGAAATCCTGAGTTACACCTCACCTGGTGACCTTGAGCCTTTTGTGCTGAGTCTCTCATTTTCTTCTTTTTGCCCCCGTTGAACCCGGGGCAACTGCTTGAAGCAGTTGAACCTGCTTAAATCTGGGGAGCATTTGAGGATTCTTGGTGGCTGGAGATTTCTAGCTTTGTCTTGTTCGTGCAGTGATGAGACTCTTCAGGGTAACGCTGGTGGCAGCGCCGGCGTTTTTCCACTTTCCACTCATCTCTGCTTTGTAAAATGCAGCCAGGTATTCTGATGTCTGCACGTACAGGCGTTGCTGTAGAAAGACAACCACGCTGCTGAAACGGAGCTCACTCTTGGCAGGCAGCACTACCAGATCATGCTTGAAACATTTGTTAGCAACTGAAAATTGGCATTTGGGGCTCAGGAAAGGCTTTTTAGGTATATCTGTTTTGGTTAAGGTGTAAGTTTGGCAGCTCTTAGACCCAAGTAATAGTATCTTTCACAAGCAGAGCTTGATTTTTCTCTCCTGTCATTATCTGGTCGCTAGCTATTCTGGGCAGTGTTGGGATCCTTATTCCACCCCTAGAGTGTTGCCCTGGTTCTTCATGACCCAAGATGGCTCAGACCATCATGTCCCCATTCCAGCCAAAAAGAAAAGCATAAGGGTCAGGGGCAGATACACCCTTACCTTTTAAAGGTGCAGTCTGGAAGTGGCACATACATCTCTTCAGCTCACATAGACTCATGGGTCTACTGAGCTGCAAGGAAGGCTGGGAAATGTACTTATTAATCTAAAGACCAGAAAGTAGAATTTCTATTATGGAGGGGGAACATAGTGGGGGACACTTAGCACCCTCTGCCACATTGTCTGTGTGTGATTCACAAGAGGGCGGGCGTATGAAAGTCCATTCCACTCATCCACTTTTGCGAAGTGCCGTAAATGCACAGAGAAGATGGGGCGTTATGGAGGTAAGTTTCAGTGGATGGGAAATGGAAACATAAAAGTGCCAATACAAGTTATTAGTTTTATAAGCTTAATTCAATGGAAACAATGCAGAAGTTGTAGAAGTAGAATAAAAAAATTGGGAAGGAAGCATTTTAGGTAGCAAGAACAGTGTTAATGGAGGCACAGAGCTGGGGGAAACATAGCTGGTCGGTAACTCATCTGTTTTTGGAAAGAACAGAAGCGAGAAATGTGATAGGGACGTAAGCCTGAAAAGTTGATAGGAATCACAGATCACAGTGGTCTGTGAATGCCAGGCGACAAGAGGTTGGGCTTTATTCTGTAAGCATGGGAGACCCATTGATAGTTCTGGAGCATATCTATAGATGGCTGTGCTTTGGAAAGGTAACTATGGCAACAATGCATAAGATCAGCTGGAGCAGAGAGACTGGAGGGAAACGTGTTAGGAAGGGATGGCAGTGAGCCTCAGGTTAGTAGGGGCTGATACTGAAGTCGTGCCCTGGGAACTCGACAAAAAATGGGTCAGACAGGAGGGCAAGAAGCAATTAAAGAAGCTGGGACAGAGGAAGGGCTGTGGCTTTCCTGGCCTCTGGAGGGGCAGTTGTACTGTATTTTCATTCAGCCGGCAAAGTGTAGCCTCAATTCCGCTGACTCTGGGATTGGCCTCTAGAATGGTTCATTCTCTGCCCAAAGCGTCTCAGCGGGCGCTCGTCGCCTCCCCCGGGGCTGTAGCAGCTGTTGGCCCAGCAATGCCGTGAATTTCTCTCCTTGTGCTGCCAGGAGAGCAGCTGCCAGCGGGAGCCCTGGACAGACGCGTCTCAGGGACGTGGAAACTATTCAGCTTGGGATGGGGTAGGTTGGCCAGGGCTGAAATGGGTCTACATGGTTCGTCCCACCCTTTTCCAGGCCAGTCTCTCAAGCTGGCTAGATTTCAGCCCCTCGTACTGGGTTAGGTTAGGTATTTTGTTACAGTCTTAAGTGACCGCATTTAGGGACCAATGTTGCTGAACTGCTATTTTCATCTTTCTTGGACAGCTTCTTACTTGGAAGCCATTACCCTGTCTCTCTCGGTGGCTTGATTTCCTTTTCTGTTTTCCTCCTGCTCACCTTTGTCCTCTCCAATACTGTCTCAGTGCAGACACTCTCGTTAAAGCTCACAACTGTGACTCCATCGCAGAATCTGACCCTGTGGTTCCCCCTCCTCTTTTCCTCCCCCTACAAATAGAACTATAGTGATTATCTCTATCTTATTCTGCTTTGTTTAAGATAAGTCATGTGGCTTCCTTAATCCCTTTGCATTGTAGGAGGACCCTATTAATGTTTAAAAATTCTATCTGCCTGATTTAAGAGCGGAGATATTATGTGAGGGTAGAAAGTCTTCCTAGGGAAGATGCTCTTGCATTTTCTTTGACTCCTGGAAGAGTCTAAATGTATTCCTATTTGTTGCTAAGCCTTTGATTGTCTTTTTAAAGTGGAATCTGTGTTAATATTACCCAGCAGGACTCTAATTGATAATGCGTTTGTTTGTTTGGCTTTTTTATTTTTTTCGTAGACTTGCTGTAAATTACCTTTCAGTCATAGCTCATTTGGTTTTGATCTCCTACTTTTAATAGCTAGCTTTTTCTTTTACTTTGAGGTAGGGTTATGGGTTTGGTTTTTTGGGTTTTTTTTTTTTTCTCTTGGCTTTTAGAGGAATACTCCTACATTGCTATCCCGCTGTGTTCCTTACGGAGACCTTATGCTGCTTTATAACCCACTGCCAACATCTTGTCTTTTTTCCCAGCTTTTCCTTCTCCTCAACAACAAATATTTGTTGAACATTTTTAAGGTTCTTAGTGTAGCCTCTTAGAGGAGAGAGATTCAAAAAAGTGGAAGCAGTGGTTCTTTCCTATATAACTTTATACTTTCAGGTCAAGTCAACGGTGCTCCATCATGTCCACCTCTGCGAGCCCATGAACTATAGCCCACCAGCCTCCTCTGTCCATGGGATTTCCCAGGCAGGAATACTGGCATGGGTTGCCATTTCCTGCTCCAGGGGATCTTCCTGACCCGCATCTCCTGTGTTTCCTGCATTGCAGGTGGATTCTTTACCTGCTGAATCATTGGGGAAGCCCACTAACTTTATAATCTAATCAGGGACAAATTATGCCTGGATGTAATAACACAGATCTTCAGTGTAGGGCCGTATGGGGTAAGTACCAAGTGTGTGCTACAGAAGGCATAATGCCAATAAAGTTGGTCAGTCAGCAAACCTTCAAGAGGGGAATGGGATTTGAACCAGGCCCCCAAAATGGCTAGGATTTTGACAGATGAAGATCGAGGGAGGGGAAAGATGTTGTAGACAAGAGTAAAGTACAAAGCACTTTTGGGGTACAGTAAGTAGACTGGTTTGGTTGGGGAATGAATGTGTATGGAGGTTCTGGGCTAAAGTAGATAGGACCATATCTTGGTGAAGCTTCACTCTTAGCTAAGAGATTCGGCCTTATGCAGTGGACACCGGAAACCAGTGAAGGTTTGCACAGCACATGTCCAAGCTGAGGTGTGAACTGGATTTAAGGATGATTAACCTTAACCTTAATGGTGATGGTTTGCCAAATGACAAGGAAGCTGAGACAGTGAAACCTGTTGTTATGGTAAGTATTGAGGATCTAACTTAGGGTGGGATGGTAGGGATGGAAAAATAGACATTGGCCCTTCAGTCCACTTAGCACGTGTGTGTCGTACTCTTGCCGTGTGCCACACTCTTGCTGTGTGCCACATGCGTGCCAGGCAGACAGACACTGCCCTCTTCTCTCCTCCTGCAGCTTCCAGTCTGGAGGCGGAGGGAACACCTGGTGCAGTAAGACTACAGGAACTGCTGACTGGTGGGATTTGGGTTTCAAGCAGTCTTGGCAGTACAAAAGAAAGAGGGCTGTGAAGTTTCTTTTGGACTTGGGTGACTGGTAGATTAATGGTGCCTTTAATATAAATCCCAAAGTTAGGAGAAGGAGCTGTTTTTGAAGAGCTGAAATATGTGAAATTTGGTTTTGGGTTGTTAAGTTTAAGACTTCGGAAGGATATTGAAGCTGAAATTTCTGTAATTGACAGAAAATGAATGGCTTTAGTCAGGGCTAAAGATCTGGACTATATTCAGAGCTAATGTGTGGGTTGTTAGAGATTTGGGGCGTGTTCATAGGGAGATGATGGTTGAGGCTGTGGAATGTTTGACTTCCAACAACAGTAAAGGTGTTAGGAGTTTAAAAAGGGAAACTTGTATTGTCGGTGGTACTCAGATTGCAGAGAGTGAAAAAGATAAATTTATTTGGTATTCATTCAGTTCACATTTGGGGAACTAATTATATACAGGCATTGAGCTAGGTATTGGGGATAGGAATCTGGTAGATGTTCCGCCTGCAGTACTCCTTTCAGTGGGAGGTTAGACACGCAATTCATTAAAGAGAAATTCTTGTAACATCCATGTTCTTGGGCTTGGGCCCAGTATTTGAATGCTCAGTCTCTTCAGTTATATCACCTGTTGCCAATGGATTTTTCCTCTGGAGCTGAGTTCCAAATTGCCCATCAACCTCCCTGGACAGCATTGGGTTGAAAAATAGAGTCAGTCGGCCATGGAGAATATTATAGCTGTGATTGCAAATCAGAAGAGTGGAGGGCCAGCAAGTTCCTCTTTGAGTACGGTGTGTTTTTGAGGAGGGAAGTAGGAAAAAGCCTGAAGCTGCCAGAAGGAAGAGCCCTGTATTCCCTGGGACCGGTGTGTCGCTCATTTGCTTTGGACATATTTGGGAGCTGTGTGTTCCTTCAGGGAAACTTTGCCCTGAATTAGCATCTGGTGTTGAGCAAGGGTCAGAGAAGGCAATGGCACCCCACTCCAGTACTCTTGCCTGGAAAATCCTATGAATGAAGGAGCCTGGTAGGCTGCAGTCCATGGGGTCGCTAAGAGTCGGATATGACTAAGCGACTTCCCTTTCACTTTTCACTTTCATGCATTGGAGAAGGAAATGGCAACCCACTCCAGTGTTCTTGCCTGGAGAATTCCAGAGACGGGGGAGCCTGGTGGGCTGCCGTCTATGGGATCGCACAGAGTCGGACACGACTGAAGTGACTTAGCAGTAGCAGTTGAGCAAGGGTTGGTTTCCTTTTGCCGTGGCTCAAGCTGACTTGGTTTAGAAACTAATGAAAGATCTGATGGTGAGTTTTTCACTAGCCTAGTCCGTCTAGAACCATCAGTATGGTTGGGTCCTTTATGGAAGAGCTGGGAGGTCTCCTCACACGTAGATAAAAGACGATGGAAAAGACACAGGCAGTGTGGGGAATCAGCAAGACAGAGTAGTGGTTTGTCTTTTGAATAGAGAAAAAAAAATTCATTTGAAAGCTCTGTGGCAGGCTTTAAGACTTAGCAGAAAAAGCTGAGAGCTTTAATCCAGAGAAATTTGGATCTTTCATTTATAGCGATGTGACCTTGACCATGTCACTTAACCCCTTTTCGCTTCAGTTTTCTTATCCATGATATATGGAAAGTAAAGTGTACCTTGAAGAGTTGCTCTCAAGATTAGATACAATATCTGTAAAGCACTAGCCAAGTGCCTATAACTTACTTTTTGTTCAGTTGATAAGCCGTGCCTGACTCTGCAACTCCACGGACTGCTGCATGCCAGGCTTCTCTGACCTCCACTATCTCCCGGAGTTTGCTCAAATTCATGTCCATTGAGTCGGTGATGCTTTCTAACCATCTCATCCTCTGCCATCCCCTTCTCCTTTTGCCTTCAATCTTTCCCAGCATCAGGGCCTTTTCCAATGAGTAACTTACTAGCTGCTCAAAAAATGGTAGCTGACCTAATTGTCATCACCACAGAAGGAATGTAGCCTGATTGTCAAGATCACAGGTTCTGGAACCAGATTTTCTGGGCTCTGATCTTGGATTTTCTACTCACTAGCTCTGTGATTTTACATGCAGGTTGTTAGCTGCCTCAGTTTTTTCATCTGCAAATTGTGGATAATAATAGTATCTACCTCATGGAGTTGTTATGCTGATTAAATGAATGTGAAGCATTTAGGACAGTGTTTGACCCAAAGTAAATGTAAATATCAGTGACAGTTTTTTCTTGTCCAACTCCTGAGGAGTTGGGACCAAATATAGCTATACCATAGCTAATAGTAGATCAGATTCACCATTTATTCCCTAAGCAGAGTTAAGCACTCTTAAGCCTAGCCCTAGGTAACAGTATGTCAGTCTCCATTTACTTCAGTGACCGCTATGGGCCCTCTTGAATGACAGACTTTCTGCTTCTTGATTTTTATGATACGACTGCCTTGGGATGAAATATGTAATTCAGTGACTTTGTGTAATTATACATCAGTTCTTATAAGAACTCAGCAGTTGTGTGTTTTGTCCGATAAGGTGTCTTGTTCATTAGGCGTCATGAACTGCCTTGAACCGGGTAGTTAACCCTGACTTGTTATTTTTAGATTCAGGTTCACCATCATCAAGAGGAGGAAATTTGTCTTACAACTACCCTCTGATGTCCTTGCCCTCACAGAGTTAATAGTTAGCACTAATTGCCTAATCATTAAAGGTGTAGTGTTGAGGCCCACAGGTCCCAACCGTGCCCCAGGTGAATAAAAGAACACCAGTCAGTCCTGTTCCGCCTCCTGCAGCAGCCACCGGCAGGACCGGCAGGCCAGGGCAGCCCAAATCTCAGTCATGAGCACAGCAAACTGTGGTTTACGGGGCTGTCTGTCTCATGAGGCCACACAGAAGCTTACAAGCTTCTGCGTAAATGACTTCATATCATTCTTTTAGTGCAGGGAATGATAGAGGGCAGTTTGGGAGCAAAACATGCTTTTATGCTCAGTTGGGAGGATGTTGGAAGCTGGGGACTTCCTGTGTCTCGTGGGCTCTGCTGTTGAGAGGTCAGCAGGACACGCCTTGGTCTTTCAGCTTGCCAGGCACAGACCCTGGTGATCTTGTCCCTTAACCACAGTGCTGGGCACAAGGAACTCTTAGTATTCATTTTCCTGGCTCTTGTAAGCCCACAACAATTCCACAGTAGACGCTGGAAGCAATGTGCGGTGGGTTCTTTCATTCTCAGAAATTCATAGCCAATTAAATGAATTGACTTTGATCCAGTTCTCTTTTAAAGGCAAAAGCCATGTCATCTTTATTGGGAGATGGCTGTGTTAAGTGGGAGGGTTTGCAAGATAAGAAGAAAAGACAGTCTCTACTGTAAGGACACTCATAAGTGAAATTGGGAAAAATAAGATAGATCGGAAGAGAATAACAAGCACACGTGTGCATGCGCGCAGGCACACGAATCTAAAAATAGGACCCCGTGTAAAGCAGGTTTCAGTTGTCACCAGGAGCGGGGGAAGGTGGAGGGCTTGGGAGGTACTCGTGCTTGGCTCAGCCAGGGAGAGGTACAGGATAGCAGTTATGTTCTCAATTAGATTTGGTCCCAAGCTAATTGAAGTAAAGACTTTAATATCTAATTTCTGTGCTGCGCTGAAGTATCATGCTGTGAAAAGAAACAGAGTCATATGGGAAGAGCTCAGTGTTAATGAAGGATTTAGGGAGAATGAGAAAAAAGTAGGGGTTTGGTTTTTCAGATTTGAAATCCTTTCCACTCTCTCCTGCCTTTATATACCTCCACCGGTCGTTGGATCATTGCCCCTTGGGTTTTAATTCAGGGAAGATCAATGAACACAGCTCTGCTTCTTAGCATATTTTGGGTGCAGCTGGTTAAAGAGCCAGGATTAGAAAATGAATCGAACAAACTAGGATTATCTTCAGCAGGAGGATGCTGAGCTGTGTTTGCCGATTTCTGCTTAAGCAGTTGGGACAGGGCGCCCTTGCATGGAATTCAGACATCCCTCCCTGGCAGCCTCTGTGTTAAAGCAGAGGTGGCAGTGCAAGCTCTCCGCCTGAACCCTTGTAAACAACAGATGTTCATAACTAAGTTCTGGGGGTGGGGGTAGGGGTTTCTGTTGATGCTTGAAATTCTTTGAATTTACAGGCAGCATCTCGAGGATTTAGCAAACGGAGGAAGCTGTACAGAATTGATGCTGCAGTGTACAGGTGGAAATGATGCCTCACACGTTTCCTCTGGAAGACAAAGCACAGGCCTTGAGTGGACTCCGAATAGAGGGCAGATAAACCCAGGAAGGCAGGCACAATTAGGAAAGGCTCGGCTTCTCAGGGTTATTGACTTTCTGCCTTTCTCCCCGCCTCCCTTTCTATACATGGGCTAGATTGCAGCCGCCTCCTTGATTCTGTTTTCTCTGGTCCTGGGTAGAAATGTGTGCCCTTCCCTACCACCAAATGCTACATACACACACATGCACGCGCTCAGGCAGGTGTGCCACACACAGTTCCATTAGCACTTCCTGGTGCTTCTAATATGTGGATTAAGTGGTATTGTTAGGGGCTTTGTCTCGGATGCTAACCTGATTCTTGTGCATTCTGCTAACCTGATTCTTGTGCATTCTTGTGCATTCTAAGTTTTTTTTGCCAGGTCTCAGTTTCATCAAGAATTGGAAGTGAATGAAGATAATGTGGCTTTTAAAGAATTCAGTTATGCTTCTTTTTTTTTAAATCCTCAGCTCACTAAACTCCCAGCCCCCAGATATACATACTGAGTACCCAGACAGATGATGACTGATTAGGAAAGCCATTTTACAATGTAGTTTGGGGAAGCCATATGGAAAAAATACATATAGTACATCTTTTTAGTAGGCATTCCTGATATCAAATTAAAGAGACTGTAGAAAAGTTCTCACCTTTTAATCAAATGACAAAAGTGATTTGTCAGATCTCAACCTATTTTTGAGCCATTCTAGCCAGAAAGAATTGGCTTTAAGATTTTTCATTTATTATTTTGGGGGCTGAGAACTTCCTTACGCTATGCCCACTCCTGGCCCTGGTGTGAGTTAGCATAGGAAGTTTTGCTGAACACCAATCTTAGTATGTGGGGTTCACTTATCCTTTCAGCAAACATTTATTCAGCACTTATTCTAGGGCAGTTCTAGGAATTAAATATGCACAGAAGACTAAGCCAGTGTTTTAGCTTATAGAGGATACCACTTAATGTGAAATATCTTAAGGTTTATATATATGCATCTATGAATGTGTGTGTTCTGACAAGGTATAGAGTTCAAGATTGAGGAGCCAGGATTGTTGGGTGACCTTCTTGGTCTCCTGTATTATTGTGGTTCAGTAAAAGACTTTGATGCTGGGAGGGATTGGGGGCAGGAGAAGAAGTGGACGACCGAGAATGAGATGGCTGGATGGCATCACTGACTCGATGAACGCGAGTCTGAGTGAACTCTGGGAGTTGGTGATGGACAGGGAGGCCTGGCGTGCTGTGATTCATGGGGTCGCAAAGAGTTGGACATGACTGAGCGACTGAACTGAACTGAACTGAACTGAACAGATACCTGGCTTCATCAGCAGCAGCAGTGACCAACCGTTCCTGGCAGGTGCTGGGTCACAAAGATGGATAGGACCCAACCTCTGCTCCCAGAAGACTGAAGACTTATGAACAAGATAACACAAGGTAGCATATATTTACTGCCAAAGGAAAGATGCAAGAACTGATTTCCTTTTCATCCAGAATGAGATCTTAAAAAATTTTTTGGACATTATTTTAGACTTATAGAAAAGTTTCAAGAATCGGTCAGAGAATTTCTGTATACCGTTTCCCAGATTGTACAAAAATATTAACATATTAACATTTGCTTTATATTTCTCTTTCTTTCCACACACAACTCATGCACATACATATTTTGTTTTTCTGAAACACTGAACATAGGTTATGGACATGAGACCTTTTTAATCCTACATACTTCAATGTGTATTTACTAAAAGTAAGGTTGTTCTCTGACCTAATGGTAATATAGTTATTGAAATCAAACTGTGCATATTAACACAGTAACATTGTGTAATCTACAGATAATCAGATCTACAATTTGTTTCAGATATTTCCTTTTTGGCAAAAGAAAGTCCAAGATTATTCATTTCATTCAACTGTCTTATCTGGTTTCCTTTAGTAGTGGAAAGATTTCCAGGTCTTTCTTTGTATTTTACAACACTGACATTTGAGGGGAGCACTCAGTCCAGCTATTTTGTAGAATATTCTCCAATTTGATACTTTCGTTAATGTCTAATGTTTCTTTATTTGGGTTATGTACTTCGGGCAGGAAAACCATAGAAGGGATATCCTCTTGTTTTCAGTGTATCGTTCATGAGTTGTCCCATTTGAGGCCATGTAAATATCGTGTTATTCTTCAGACCTTACACTCACTAGTTTTAGCATCTATTGATGATTCTTGTTTGAACCTATTATTATGATGGTTACCAAGTGGTAATTTTTCCAGTTTCCATCATCCCTTCTACGTTTATCTTATCACTTGGACTCTACTGTAAGGAAGGGGTTTCTCTCCCCCGCCATATTTGTTTGGTGGTGTGTTTGTTTGCTTAGATCAATGTGAATTCATGGATCCTGATTTTATTCAACAGATTTGCAATCTTTGATGTCTTTATTTTAATGCTCACATTATCCTACATTTGGCTGGTAGAGTCCCTTCAGGCTGGCTCCTATGTCCTTTTTACACGCCCCCAACCCACTCCAGTGTTCTTGCCTGGAGAATCCCAGGGACGTGGGAGCCTGGTAGGCTGCCATCTCTGGGGTCACACAGAGTCGGACACGACTGAAGCAACTTAGCAGCAGCAGCAGCATCATTCTTTGAGTACTTTTTATACTTCCTGGTTCAGCAACAGGTTCTAGATACATTGTATATTTCTTTGCTTCAGCTTTGGAGCCATTTCATCAAAGAGCCTTGGTTTCTTTAGTGGGAAATGGTTTTTAGAAACAATGGGTGATAGATGTGCTCTTTGCTACTGCAACAGAATTGTTTATAGTCCCCCTGAGTAGATAGAAGTAATGAATAGCTATATGTATGCATATATGCATACCCACGGAGAAGGCAATGGCACCCCACTCCAGTACTCTTGCCTGGAAAATCCCATGGATGGAGGAGCCTGGTGGGCTGTAGTCCATGGGGTCGCTAAGAGTCAGACACGACTGAGCGTCTTCACTTTCACTTTTCACTTTCATGCATTGAAGAAAGCAATGGCAACCCACTCCAGTATTCTTGCCTGGAGAATCCCAGAGACAGAGGAGCCTAGTGGGCTGCCGTCTATGGGGTCGCACAGAGTCGAACATGACTGAAGCGACTTAGCAGCAGCAGCAGCAGCTTACCCACATGCTTCTATATCTCTATCTATCTATCTGTATTGGAGCCTATGAGTAAACATCAGTATCTTCAATTCAATCCAACACTGCATGTTTTATTCTATTTTCTCCCCTTTCCATATTTGTGACTGTGTTACCTGAACACCAAGAGACCTGGTCCCCATTATCCATATATGTATTTAATTGCCCATCCCTAGAGTACACAGACAGAGAAGGCAATGGCAACCCACTCCAGTACTCTTGCCTGGAAAATCCCATGGACAGAGGAGCCTGGAAGGCTGCAGTCCATGGGGTCGCTGAGGGTCGGACATGACTGAGCGACTTCACTTTCACTTTTCACTTTCATGCATTGGAGAAGGAAGTGGCAACCCACTCCAGTGTTCTTGCCTGGAGAATCCCAGGGATGGCAGAGCCTGGTGGGCTGCCGTCCATGGGGTCGCACAGAGTCGGACACGACTGAAGTGACTTAGCAACAGCAGAGTACATACAAAGTAGTTTCAGAATGGCTAACCCATGCTCTGAAAAAGCTTGACTGCTACTAATTAGATTTCAATACTGTCTTGAAGGTCTTTGTTTTTGTCTGTTTTTAGCCTTGGGAACCAAAGTAGTGTTCAAAGGGCCACTAAGCATACATTGAGGACCATCCTGTGGACCCACACCCCCTTCCCTGCGCCTGCCATGACTCTGAGAAAGCCCACTTAGCGACTGGGACCCTTGCCGCTTTCTCCTAAGACTACTCCTGTCCCGTTCTCATTCTCCACGATCACTTAACATTGCATTTAGGGAACCAAGAATCTAGCTTTCGTCTCAGTTCTCTGCTGTGACTGTGAGGACTCATGTAGCTCATGTAATGTGCTGATGTGGGGCCTCTGGAGGAGCTTGATTCGGCCCCTCAGAGGCGGAGCCTCGGGGCCCTGCTCCTGGACACCGGGACTTGTAGAAGCTTCTGCCCTGTTTGCTGACTTCCAGTTCTGATGGCCCGCTTGCTTCTCCTCCTTGGCCCTCCTCACTCAGATGCACCAGCCTCTCCAGTAGTTCTTTTGCATCCGATCTGACCTGGACATTCTCTCCTCTCTGTCTAGGGATGCCTTCCAGACTCCCCTTCCTCTGCTCTGTTTAACCCTCCTCCTCTGTCTCCCACACACTCATTTTATTTTTCTCCTTCCTCCAGACGCATGTAACATGGTCAGTGCCACTGATTCCAGCTGTTCTGAATCTTGCCTGCAGCTTAAGTTCAAAAACAGATGGGCCCAAAGCATCCTAGATGTGGTGCCAATATCCACCACATGAAAACAAATTACTGAAAAGCATCAGGGAATTTTAGATTAGTTTTGAGGTCTGACTCTCTGTCTTCTCAGTGGTCCTCCCTGCCCACTCCCCCATCTCCCTTTGCCCCCTCTCACGTTATACCTTCCCTCTCTCCTCTGTGTGCCTCATTCGGCAAAACCTTAACCCCCATACTCATCCTCTCTACACACAGATAGGAGTGGGATGAAATGGTGTTGACAGTCAGTCTGGGTTGTCCCGTTTTTCTAACAGGCTGTGCCCTTTTGGAATCTTGCAAAAAGGACTAAGGAATTTCTGTCCTCTTAGTCATGTAGGGAAAGTGAGGCTTGGTCTCTGTGTCTTTCAGGGTGGATCCTAGTAGGCCAGGGAAATCATTACACTGGGACTAAAGAGTACGTTCCTCTCGTGACTAATCCGTAGGGGCGTACAAGGTGCCAGTGGCACAGGCTGCCCTGGATGCTCTGGACAGGGAGTGTGCTTTTTGGATCGCTGGGACATTGGGCCCACACCATCACTTTCAGAAACCTTATGCTTGGAATTTGCCATCAGCTTTCTCCCAGTGTTCAGAGAGCATTGTTTCACTTCAACATTTCTAGTCACCCTGAATACAAGAGGAAGGGAATCAGTGTGGTGGGGCCACATATCTTACAGGGCACATTGCAGCACTGGCAGCCATTTACAGAGCATCAGGAAAAAGTTGTTGACATAGCCCAGTAATTATTAGGTGTCTACTGTGACCAGAGCACTAGACACTGTAGCAGTTGGCCCAAGAGAAGTCCTCAGGGGATGGGCTTCTGAAGGTCAGGAACCCTGACTCGTGCAAATTAAGATGTGTGTGCAGATGAGACCCTCCCTGCTCCCTCTCTCTAAGCTCTCCCTCTCCCCCACTTTTTTCCTCCCTTCTTTGAAGGTGAATCAGTTCAGTTCAGTCGCTCAGTTGCGTCCAACTCTTTGCGACCCCATGAATCGCAGCACGCCAGGCCTCCCTGTCCATCACCAACTCCTGGAGTCCACTCAAACTCATGTCCATCGAGTTGGTGACGCCATCCTGCCATCTCATCCTCTGTCGTCCCCTTCTCCTCCTGCCCCCAATCCCTCCCAGCATCAGAGTCTTTTCCAATGAGTCAACTCTTCTCATGAGGTGGTGAAAGGACTGGCGTTTCAGATTTAGCATCATTCCTTCCAAAGAAATCCCAGGACTGATCTTCAGAATGGACTGGTTGGATCTCCTTGCAGTCCAAGGGACTCGAAAGAGTCTTCTCCAACACCACAGTTTAAAAGCATCAATTCTTCAGTGCTCAGCTTTCTTCACAGTCCAACTCTCACATCCATACACGACCACAGGAAAAACCATAGCCTTGACTAGACGGACCTTTGTTGGCAAAGTAATGTCTCTGCTTTTGAATATGCTATCTAGGTTGGTCATAACTTTTCTTCCAAGGAGTAAGCGTCTTTTAATTTCATGGCTGCAGTTACCATCTCCAGTGATTTTGGAGCCCCCCAAAATAAAGTGTGACACTGTTTCCACTGTTTCCCCATCTATTTCCCATGAAGTGATGGGACCAAATGCCATGATCTTCGTTTTCTGAATGTTGAGCTTTAAGCCAACTTTTTCACTCTCCACTTTTACTTTCTTCAAGAGGCTTTTTAGTTCCTCTTCACTTTATGCCATAAGGTGGTTTCATCTGCATATTGAGGTTATTGATATTTCTCCCGGCAATCTTGATTCCAGCTTCTGCTTCTTCCAGGCCAGCATTTCTCATGATGTACTCTGCATATAAGTTAAATAAGCAGGGTGACAATATACAGCCTTGACGTATTCCTCTTCCTATTTGGAACCCGTCTGTTGTTCCATGTCCAGTTCTAACTGTTGCTTCCTGACCTGCATACGGGTTTCTCAAGAGGCAGGTTAGGTGGTCTGGTATTCCCATCTCTTTCAGAATTTTCCACAGTTTATTATGATCCATACAGTCAAAGGCTTTGGCATAGTCAGTAAAGCAGAAATAGATGTTTTTATGGAACTCTCTTGCTTTTTCGATGACCCAGCAGATGTTGGCAATTTGATCTCTGGTTCCTCTGCCTTTTCTAAAACCAGCTTGAACATCTGGAAGTTCACGGTTCACGTATTGCTGAAGCCTAGCTTGGAGAATTTTGAGCATTACTTTACTAGCGTGTGAGATGAGTGCAATTGTGCAGTGGTTTGAGCATTCTTTGGCAATGCCTTTCTTTGGGATTGAAATGAAAAGTGACCTTTTCCAGTCCTGTGGCCACTGCTGAGTTTTCCAAATGTGCTGGCAGATTGAGTGCAGCACTTTCACAGCATCATCTTTCAGGATTTGAAATAGCTCCACTGGAATTCCATCACCTCCACTAGCTTTGTTCGTAGTGATGCTTTCTAAGGCCCACTTGACTTCGCATTCCAGGATGTCTGGCTCTAGGTGAGTGCTCACATGATGGTGGTTATCTGGGTCATGAAGATCTTTTTTACAGTTCTTCTGTGTATTCTTGCCACCTCTTCTTAATATCTTCTGCTTCTGTTAGGTCCATACCATTTCTGTCCTTTATTGAGCCCATCTTTGCATGAAATGTTCCCTTGGTATCTCTAATTTTCTTGAAGAGATCTCTAGTCTTTCCCATTCTGTTGTTTTCCTCTATTTCTTTTCATTGATCACTGAGGAAGGCTTTCTTATCTCTTCTTGCTATTCTTTGGAACTCTGCGTTCAGATGCTTATATCTTTCCTTTATAAGAAAAGTACTCACCTTTGAAGGTGAATACTTGGAAGAAAATCCTCAGATTCTCAAAAGGGTCTGGGGTATGTAGTCACCCCCCAGAATATCATACTGTGAGCTGGAATGCATACACAGACATATATATATATGTTCTTTGTGCCAGTGTTATAACCAAGAACAGCATGTTTTTAAGCAATACCTAGATACCTTTGCTCTGTGTGATGTGCTCTGGTATTTCCTACTTTGTTCTGTGTTATTCTGTCCCACTGTCTTCTGTTTCATTCTCTGACACATGCTAACTGGTGACCTGCTAAGTTGACTTTTTAAACGCCACTAATGGGCTGTATCCCACAGTTTGAAAAACATTGCTTTAAGAGCATTGGTTCTTAAAATTTTGGCGTGCATAAAGTTACCTGGTATAAATATTTAAAATGCAGACTTGAGCAGCCCTGCACTTGTAGCAAATCAGAATCTTTAGCGAGAGGGCCACAGGAATCCAGATTTTAAACCGGCACTGCAAGAGATCCTGATGTAAGGTGATTTGGGGTCCTGAACACTCACACTTGGAGAAATTACTCCCTAACGGACTTTGGAGCTTAGCTGCTCCAGGCTTCAGATTACACATTTGCTTGGAGACGGTAGAGCTTAGTGGGTATCCTCTGAATCCAAACTGAGAATCTTCCTGTTATAGTTGCCCCAGTTACCCACGCTCACTCCTGGACCTTGCTGTGCTTTGATCTTGCTCTTTTTCCAAGATCTGTTATGGCCTCTGTGAAGGCATAGAAGGAGTTAACTGGGGCCACAGAACGGGGCATGAAGGAACTGAAGGGTCATTGTACAGAGTGGCTGGGGTGTGGTCAGCCTCCCGTAGGTGCCCAGAGTCAGCCCCAAATTAGAATGGGGCGGGATTGGAGACTGCTTTTCCTGCTCACTCGCCTTTCATGTATAACCACATGCAGTGCGTCAGCATGCTTTCCGGCGCCGTTAGGCACCAGCAGTTTTGCTCCCTCTGGGTTCACGGACCCTTGGTATTCCTGTTATGTGTTGTCTTAGAATAGCTCTGCGCTCTGGGGCTGGGGCAGCTGGACACTGTCCATTAACTCTGTCAGCACCAGTGCTTTATAGTTGCTAAGGGCGTCTTAGTTGAAATAGAGCAGCAACCACAATAAAATAAGAAAGCAGTTGCTGATCAGGAGACCTGGATCTTTGCCCTTGCTCTGCCACTATGTGTGACCCCAGGCTCCCTGAGCCTCAATTTCCTCACTTAGAAAATAAAATGACAAGTTTGGTTAGACTTTAGACCATCTTGAAAGTCCCTTCTACCTCTGAAATTCCACAGTTCTGTTTTGTTTTTCTTCTTATTTTTGTACCCTCTGCTGCTTCCTTTTACACTGTAGAAGTCTTCCCTTTAAAGCCTCCCCTAGGTCTTCTGTCCACAGGAGACTCACTGAGGTTGGGAATTGCCAGAGAACCAGAGGAGTTAATAACAACAGAATGTATTCCTATTTAGTGCACAGACAAGGTACAGAGTTTATAAAGCAAGTTCATTGCACGCTTGTATAATAAGGCCTGGGAATTTGGGGACAAGTTTGTCTCTTCCGACATGACTCTGGCTACTTTGTTTTGTGAATGTAAATACATTGTATGAAGTATCATGTAATAATAGTAGTTATAACAATGATAACACATGATGATACTGATTTGTAGGTGTAGAACACTTTAGTGTTTATGATACTTTTTAGTGGACATCACCTCTTTTGACTTGACCTTTTTGATAGCCGTGTGAGTTAGGCAGGGAAGGTCTACTGTCCCCACTTATTTTATTAAGCAGATGAAGAAATGCTGAGGCCCAGATTGCATCTGTGATGTATCCAAGTTTACTTGGTCAGCAAGTGGCAGAATTAAACTAGACTGTAGGTCATCAGCATGGTTCAGGGCACTTTCCACAGAGTACCGTCTTGCTGGGATGGGGTAATCATTGTTTACCCAGATGCCTTAAAGACCTGTAGAACTCAATAACCTACTAATCTGGAAATTGACCAGGGCATCTCTTACTCCATCCAGCCCTTTAAACTTTTGCCAGCAAAGTATCGGCTGGTTAATAATATGCTGTAATGTAGAGCACACAAACCAGTGGGAGCACAAAGTCAGTCACTGAACAGCCACCCAGATTCACGCTGCAGTCGTTGATTAGGCAGGCTTGGTGGAGGCTGGCGATGTTAACTATTCTTTACATGAGTTGTCTTACTGTGCGCCATGCTTACTGTGGAGCTCTGTGGCTGTGACATCTGTCATTAATCAGTGCTGATTAACTACCCACCCATTCTTGGTGATAGACATTCATTGAATATTCCAAACTATCCCCTGTCCTCAAGAGACTTCCTTCCAGTAAGGCAAGATAAATTTCAAAATAACACATGAGAACTGATGACCACGCAGGCAGCTGATCTGATGGCTATTTAGACTTCATTATATATAGTTCTGTAGTTTCACAGATCCCTGGGTTGGGAAGATCCTTGGAGAAGGAAACAGCAACCCACTCCAGTATTCTTGCCTGGGAAAGAAATCCCATGGCTAGAGGAGCCTGGCGGGCTACAGGCCATGGGTTGCAAAAGAGTCGGACACGACTCAGCAACTAGACAACAATTATAGTTTCACGGGACCGAATCATATTGCTTTATTTCTCCTTTCTCATTGTTATCATGAGCCAAGTAAGGAAACACATTGTCTCAATAACAGGTATTCTGCGGATGGGGGGGGGGTGGTGATTAAATCTTAGGGATGCCCTTTCTTCCTAAGCGGCTTGTTGGTACTTGATATGTGTAAGGACCATTTGCCAGGCAGGAAGAGTTATTGGCTGTCGATTAAGCTTCTCCACTTCTGCCTGATGCCGGAGAGATGCCTTCTCCCAAGGTAGTGGTTACTGCTTTGAAAATAAGTGTGTGGATTTCTGAGTGACATCATTCCAGTTTGGCACAGACAGGTATTTATTTTTCTACAATGAACTACCAGGAGTGAGCCAGACTGTCTGTCTCAGTCATCTCCCAAGATTTCATTCATTTAAAAAATCTGCTAACACATCTGCGAGTATTTTTTTCTCTGTACGTTTGTCATGTGCTGTAATTACTTATGGGGTTTCTGGTGACATCTTGATTAACCAGACAAGAAAAAACTGAAGAAATAATTGTAGTGTTGTTCACTGATTATTTTATGGAATATGTGGATCCAACTGTTAATGTAGATGGTTATAAAAGATTTTTTAATGAGAAACATATATGACTTTTTTGTTCTTTGGTTATCAGTCATATCTTTGTTATGTCTTTTACTTTGCTATGATATTTTATTTTAATTAAGTGAACTAATCAGCTCAGAACTTTAAATGATTATAGCCTATTTTGGGGAGCTGTCAGGGGAAAATTTTAATACTTAAGTAAATGTATAGGCCCTTAGTTCTCTGGATCATATTGGTATAGTTTTTCTTCTCCAGCATTTAGATTGTACCCAGAGTGCATTAGGAGGGTTTAGTAATCTCTTGGGGCTTCCCTGGTGGCTCAGAGGTTAAAGCGTCTGCCTCTAATATGGGAGACCTGGGTTCGATCCCTGGGTCGGGAAGATCCCCTGGAGAAGGAAATGGCAACCCACTCCAGTATTCTTGCTTGGAGAATCCCATGGACGGAGGAGCCTGGTGGGCTACAGTCCATGGGGTCGCAAAGAGTCGGACACGACTGAGCGACTTAACTAACTTAGTAATCTCTTTGATTATGCCTCCCTATAGTTCTAAGAATGCTAGTGGCAAGACATGGGATGTAAATAAAGGGAAGGACCCAAGTCTACAGTAGCCATGAATGGTCTGGTGGGCAGGTAGGTCTTCTAAGTCAGCCAAATCAGGGTTTCACAATGGGTCAGCCAAGCATCAAGACTGGGGTAAGATGTGGGCTAAAGCTGATGGACAGCTTAGGAGCAGAAAAGTCATGTCTTAGATCCAAGAGGTCTGCAAACATGGAAGAACCTGGTCAAAAGTAAGAATTGTGCTCCCTTTAATGCTCAGAACAGTGCCTGGTACATAGTAGGCGCTCAATCGGTATTTGTTGCATCAATGAATGAAGTAAGACTTCTGAGATCAAGGAAAGTCTTTCCTTTCGAGAGAAGGAGGCTGGACAGTAAGTTGCCAGAAATCTTGGCAAGAAACCAGGGTGGAAAATACTCATATCTTAGGCCAGCCACCCTTCAATGAGTTCTCTTCTTGTGACCCACAGAGCTGTCTTGAGTGAAGCTCTAACCTCCCCTCCCCACCATGAACATGGGTGGGGTAAGGGTGGTTGAAGGGAAGGCAAAATATCTCACCTAGCATAAATTGATGGAGGCATTTCCATTCAGCATCTATTAATACAATGGCTCGGGTTTGGGAACCACTCCCAGTTCTCTGACCTAACTCAGGGCTACCTTGGTCCTACAGTCATTCAGGAAATAGTCATTAAGATGTCATACACGTGCTAGTCCAGTTCTCAACTTCAAAGCAGATTCCTAAGCTCCCGGCTCTCGAATATGCCATTATCCCAAGGGTGTGGCTGGACTCCTTGGAACTGATCCAAAGCCACAAGAATTCCATTTCCATACAGCTCTTCCCCCACACGTGATTATAGGGGACAGTTTAGACTATTTTGAGTAAGGTGGGTACACCACTGCATGAATCCTTTCTAATCATCTGTCTAGGCCACTGAAGACAGTTTGTAGTATTAACTTATCCCTGAAAAATGGAGAGCTCATTTCTCCGTATGTAGAATATACATTTTCTGCCTTTGGCCCTTTTTTCTTTCTGTCTCTGAACTCTCCTGCTCTGATCTCATTGCTGGCAAAGCTGAAGCTGTCGCTGTGATAAGCTCAGGGAAGTGTGCCTGCCCCCTCCCTGTCTGCCCGCCTGCCTATCTTTGAAAGATGCCTCCAGGCTCCCGCTGTACTACTGGGTCACACAACCAGCAGCAACCATTACAGGCAGAATCTTTTTCAAGTCAGTTCCTACCTTGGTGATTTTTTCTTCTTCTTCTTCTTTTAACACCTTCCCCAGCAAATCCCATCCATCCTCTGGCTTATCTGGGTCAGCAAGGGTCTGATTTTATGCATGGCACTGTCAAGCCATAAATCCGCTGAGGCTTTGCCTCTCTATCCAGCAGGTTTGCTTCTGTCAGCATCAGCAAAATGCATAATAGAGAAAATAAGCCAGAAAGGCTAATAACACTCATCTGAATAAAATAATCTCTTTGGCTGCCTCAGTTCATTTCATTTTAATCAAGGCACCAGGAAGGAATTTAGGTATAGAAATCTAGCCTCCTCCTTGTCACCAGTTTCCTGTCCAACTGTCACTAAATGGTCCCTTTTATTATGTTTTTTTGGGTTTTTTTTGTTTTTTTAATTTTAATCCTCCTCATAGCTAGGTACTGAGTAATCTGTATTGGAAGATGTATTTGTTTAACTCATTTGGATTTTTGTCTGACAGCACATATATGTCTATTTTTAAAAGTGAGAAACCACCTTCTTAGATGTATCGATATTTGCATCTTCATATACAGACTGGCAGGTTTGAAAGGAATGGTGGGAAAGGGGGCCCAGTGGAAGCACGGAAGCACCCAGGGTTCTGGCAATCTGGTCTTATTGTGGCTTCCTTCCTGTCTCCCTCAGCACAGTTCCCTGTGTGGAACGCAGGGCTGCTCCTTCACCTTGCCCCTTGGGGGAAGGACAGTGGAAGATTAAATTCTGCTCTCCCGTTGGTATCTCCCTCACGTCTTCCTAGAGACTTACAGCTGCTTGGTTAATTGCCTGTTGCTACTGTCTGATCCCAGCCATTATTTGCCGAGGGCTGTGCATTTGCAGCAGGCTGCGCTCTTGGCCCTGGCCCAGGGCCGGGTGAGGAGCATGTCGGAAATTGATGAATGCTGAATCCTAGTGTATTTGGAAATGAAAATAATACTTCTTCACATTTGTATAGTGCTTTAATGTTGATGTAATTGGTTTTCACCCACCATCTCATTTTAGCCACACAACAGCCTCATGAGGTGGGCAAGGCAGAGACCACTGACCCAAAGGGAAACAAATCTCAGTAGAGCACCGCAGAAGCTCAAGCCATCCCAGTAATGCCAGGCTTGCATCATGCAGCCTGTCTGCAGATCTGTGAACGTAGCAATCATTAATTAAATGGTACCTTAAGCCAGGAGAGCTTGCAGGTTTGCAGTCATGCTTTGAAGATCTTGGGAGAGCTAGATGTTCAACAGCGGGGCATGTGTCCATTTTACAGGTGAGACACCTGAAACCGGACAGGGGAGATAGAGAAAAAAAGGGACGTGCACTCCCGAGGTCGTCGGAGACTGAGTCAGCTCTTCACCTTAGTGTTTTAGAGGAATCCCTTTAAGGATCTGGTGGCTAAGTGTGTTGAATGTCCATTAATAGTTTAAGTTGAAGGAGAAAAACTGGGCTAATGTATTTGACGTTAATGATTCAACTGTACAGGTTTAGCTCTTTCAGTGCATTTATAATGATCTTCTTGTCTGTGGATGCTTAGTTGGCTTGTGACTTTCTGGGCCTCCTTTTTCTTTTTTTTCCCCTCTTTTTTTTGACTCCAGAGTCATTCCCTCTGAATTACAATATTACATTTTCTTGATCTTCCTCCTGAAAAAAATTTTTAAGAAAAATCCTTCTGGATATTTTGTCTGCTTTTTAGGGATTAGTGTTTGAGGAGGTTTGCAGCTGTTCAGCACATGCCTAAGGGATTCAGACCCTTTTCTTTAAAGGCCCAAGTATCACACAACCTAAGACTCCAGGGGCGGGGAAAGTAAAGAAACTGTACAAACAAATGATAGATGGAAAAGATATAAAGACAAATTTCAATCTCCTGACCAAACGAAGCTCCCTTGGCTCTAGCAGCCCCAAATAAAATCAAGCTGCAAAGCTGCTGAAGCAGGAAACCACTCTAGCAGAACCTTAATATGCTCCCTATGAAATCATGTCTCATTGACTTGTTCGTTTTCCAGCCTGAAGTGTGTTTCGCCTTTGTTCGTGTTGGCTGGGAAACTCATCTCTACAGCAGAGTTGTGTTCCCCTCCTTCCACATGCCCCATACCTCTCCCACATCACTGTCCCAAAATAAATAAATGAATTAATTAAAACGCCTCTGTTGGAAGGAGAAATAAGTCCAAAGAACTTATAAGTCCAAACTCAAATAAGAAATAAGTCCAAACTCAAAGAGCCAAAAATATTATATGAAAGCTACATTAATAGTGTGGAGAAGGAAATGGCAACCCACTCCAGTGTTCTTGCCTGGAGAATCCCAGGGACGGGGGAGCCTGGTGGGCTACCGTCTATGGGGTCACACAGAGTCGGTCACGACTGAAGTGACTTAGCAGCAGCAGCAGCAGCAGCACATTAATAGTGAAAGAGAGTGGGAAATCCTGGGAGAAACAGACAGTGGAGTCTAATATTATTTTGTTTTAGGGCCAGACTCCTTTTTTAAAACAAAGATTTTACACAGAGCTCTCATATATGCAGCAGATTAAAGCAGTGTTTTATTGGTGTAAATGTACTTTTGAAGTACCAATTTATAATCAGAGGGAACAGTGAGGCTGGGTTTATGAACCTCGATTATGAATCAGAGGTACAAGTTTATATCAGTTTCAGCATCAAAATTATTTTAGGTGCTGGTTTGTGTTGTTTGGCATCAAGAAATCCTGACTCATACAGATGAGTTGTCATAATCTTGAGATGGTTTTAAATTGATTTAGATGCTTGAAAAAGAAGGATGGTTCTTGTTTTAAATTTGAATCACTGACATTACCTAGAAGCTATTCCCATTCTCCTTCATCAGTATTAACTGGATAAATGGGAATGTTTAATAAACTTTACAGCATTGGTAATGAAATTAGGTGATACTGAGTGCTTTTACCCTTATTACCCAGCCGTGGTCTACCATGGGCCCAGCAGAGGCCCCCCACCCCCGAGCCTTCTGCGGCATGCAGTTGAACTTGGCCACAGTGTGTCAAATCAGGTAAACCTGAATAGCTTTACCCAAGGAGACATGTTGGTTGAATTAAAAACTAAACCTGTACAGAGCAACATTCATTCTAGTCGATAGCATATTTTTCAACAGTCTGGACCCATACATTGATTCTTTATTCTAAAACATGCGTATAACAAAGCTCACCTGGGCAGCCCCTGAGACATGGGTGGAATCTGCTGCAGGGAAACTGTGTCCTGGACCCCTTACATATTTCAGTAGAGGTTGCTCATTTGAATGGGTATATTACAGTTGTTTGAAATTGAAATGTAATGTTCTGTAATTCCAATGTTTCTCAGAATGCATTATTAAAGCTCCTACTCACTGAAACTAATAATGGCTGTCCCACCACATGCTATAAGGATGGAAATAAATGCATGTGGTAAAAATATGGATACTTGTAGCACCTTAGAAGTTCTGAATAAGTATAAATTTATGAGTGGTGAGTGATAAGGCATTTTAAAAGATTCCCACCTCTTCCCATCCTTTTTATCTTTGTTTCCTCGAGGCTCTGCATCCTGTTCCATGGTACTGGGCTGGTTTCGCCTCTCCTGCCTCCGCCTGTGATCTGTGATGGTTTCAGTGCATGGTGGACTAGCTGGCCTCTGTGCCTCTAGCCTTCTGTGGTATTATAGGTCTTTCTTTGTCTCCCAGCTGTATTGTGATAGTATCACTTTTATAACCACAAAAGCACCTACTACTGTACTTTGTCCGTTTAAAGCGCAGATGTTTGTACACTTATAAATTCGAAATGTAGCGTTGTTTTTATGCATGTAGACTGTCATAGAGAAGAACAAAGAGGGACCACCAACCCACAAGAAACAGATTGAAACCAGTTGTAAAGTTAAGGTCACGTGAGATCTGCCCCTTTAAAAAGTGTGTGCATTTGTGTGGTATATTCCAGGCTTACTGAGGACATGGATGTCTTGTCACCCAGTAAAAATTAGGTTATTTAGGATTTTGTAACCGGGGGCTGACTTGGAATCAGTTTGAAAGTTCTCTTGCAGTGGAAACATCAAATGTTGCTGAATGCCTGTGCTCTGATCTCACTGTTTTGAATTTAAGATTGTTTCTTATTTACCTCTTTTTTGTCCCCAGGCGCTAGAAATTTTGAAAGGAGTGAACTAATTATATGTATCTCTCTCTTAGTTAGTATATATTTTTAATTTCCATAGAAATCTTTTAATTTTCCTAGAAAGTGGATATAGTTGTTATCACAGTGATCAGCACATATGTGATAGGGACTTTGACCCCAGAAGCATGGTACCTGGGGCAGGGGCTGAGGGTAGAGGGCAGGTATAAAGTAGTTTCATACTGTTCATGGGGTTCTCAAGGCAAGAATACTGAAGTGGTTTGCCATTCCCTTCTCCAGTGCAAACTCCAGGAGTTGGTGATGGACAGGGAAGCCTGGCGTGCTATAGTCCCTGGGGTTGCAAAGAGTCAGACGCGACTGAGTGATTGAACTGACTGAACTGATAAAGCAATTTCAGTTTGGACTCTTAATATTCATTGGTTTGGAGCAGCCTCTTGGTACTGTTTAGACAGATATTTTGATTTAATGGTCTGGTGTGTTCAGAAGCCCAGAGAAGGCAATGGCACCCCACTCCAGTACTCTTGCCTGGAAAATCCCATGGACGGAGGAGCCTAATAGGCTGCAGTCCGTGAGGTCGCTAAGAGTCAGACACGACTGAGCGACTTCACTTTCACTTTTCACTTTCATGCATTGGAGAAGGAAATGGCAACCCACTCCAGTGTTCTTGCCTGGAGAATCCCAGGGACGGGGGAGCCCGGTGGGCTGCCGTCTATGGGGTCGCACAGAGTCAGACACGACTGAAGCGACTTAGCAGCAGCAGAAGCAGCAGTTCAGAAGCCAGAGTAGGTGTGGTGTGATTATTTGTTAATGGTTACCTTACGTCTGAATTGAAAGAACTCCTCTAAGTTGAATTCTGCCGTACAAGTCACAGGCGCCTGGCACAAGAAGGAAGGTGGTGCAGACTCGATAACCAAGCCATTCACAGCTTTCTTTCTTTGCATTAAGAGTCTGACTGTAGGGAGGCAGGAGGGAAAATGGGAACAAACAAGGTGTGATACTTTGCAGTGATTAAGAGCATTCTCTTTGCAATTACAGGGCTTCCTCTTGAATTCCAGCATTGCCACTTTTTAGCTGCATGAACTTGAACAAGATATTGTAACCTTTCTTAGTCCACCTTTTCCTCATCTGCTGAATGTGGTTGATAACCCCCACTTCATCAGGTTTTGTAGGGTTCAAATTAAACAGGAGTATAAGGCCCAGCCATATGCCACGTACACAGTAAGCTCTTGATAAATAGCCCTACCTTCTGTTTCTTTCCTTAAAGAAATCCACATTGCAGATGCAAAACTTTCTGTTGCTTCAATTAGTGCTGGGAGCTGATTATCTCATCAATAACTTTTTGAGATCACATCCTTTGCAGTAGAAATGAGCATCTCGGTTTAGTGCTTTACTGCTCCACTCAGGCTGATAACGTCCTCACAGTACACGGAGCAGATAACGGTTTATGCTCTTGGTTGTATGGGACATGAGAAAATGGCTCAGTCAATGAAATCAAACCTCCATGGATATGTTCTGTGGGACTGAAGAATTTTCAGTGACTTTTTCATGGCAAATGTGTCCACAGCTGTCTTCATTGAATCCTGTGGGAGAGAAATGTGAGGGATTTAGTCTGTAGCTTAGATTTTGTCTAGAGACTAACTTTTGCCTGTAATCCTAGACACAAACCAAATATTGTAGTGGTTGAGGTCATGGAATTTGGAGTCAGACCTCCTAGAATCATTCTAGTCAGTACAGAACTGTGGTCTAGTCCCTGACTCCCTTTTACTGTCTCTGTGACTCCTTACTAGCTGTGGGCAAGTGACAACTCTCTGAGTATGTGTTGTTTTGGTTTTTTTAATCAGTGAAATAAGGATAATAGTAATTCTTTTCTGACAACAAGATGATGGAGCTTAGATGAGATAATGTATATAAAGCTTTTACCAAGTTTCTAGAACACACAGGTGTGGATGCTGAGTCGCTTCAGTTGTGCCAGACTCTGCGACCACATGCACTGTAGCCTGCCAGGCTCCTCTGTCCGTGGGATTCTCCAGGCAAGAATACTGCAGTGGGTCACCATTTCCTCTTTCAGGGGATCTTCCCGACCCAGGGATCGAACCCGTGTCTCATGTCTCCTGCATTGGCAGACGGGTTCTTTACCACTAATGCCACCTTCTAGAACATAATAGGTGCTCCACAGATAATCCTGCTTCTCTTCTTTCCCTCTTCCTATCACTGCCTTCTTACTATTATTTTCTCCCTTTTTCCTCCACTGAACTTTCAGAAAAAGAGAAAACTAGAGGTGCAGCTTCAGGAAAGACATCATTATTTCTGGTTTGGCTCTGATTGCTATGATTTTGTGACATGGACTGTAGTCAGAGATGTTGACCCTGCCTGTTCACCAATGCTGATTTGTTTTCTTGCCGTTTCTCTGCAGGAAGGATCAGAATGTTCTCTCTCCAGTCAACTGCTGGAACCTCCTCTTAAACCAGGTGAAGCGGGAGAGCAGGGACCACACCACACTGAGTGACATCTACCTGAATAATATCATTCCTAGGTTCGTCCAGGTCAGCGAGGACTCAGGAAGGCTCTTTAAAAAGGTAAATAGGCTATTTCTAACCATAGACACCATCTCGCAAATAAGAGAAAGAAGATCTTATTGACCCACTTAAAAGGCTTTCCATGGTCTTGCCCTAAAAACGTACTTATGGAGAGAAAACATTGAACTGGCTCTTTTTCTTCCTTTCTCAGATGTTTTATAGCCACCTTGGGAAAGGAACCATTTGCAAGGTACAACCCCAGGTCTGGCAGCATAATTCATAATTTATGACTATTAATAATGACCATATTTGGTTAATTTCCTAAGGGATTTGTGCAGCTATCAAGATTCAGAGGAGTTCTGTGCTGTTTTATGATTTCGTCTTCTAGTTCATTTAGCACATCCGTGTATGTTTATGTTTTTAGTTTAGTTCTATTTCCAAGTTCTCATCTTGGCCAAGGTGAACTCATGAATTTGGTTATTCTTATCATGACATATCTTTGTCTTTGGTCCCTGAATGTGTTTTGGGGTTTTTTTTTTTTTTGGGGGCTCCCAGGTGGAACTTGAACCCATCCCTGAATGTTTTCTAAAGCTCAATTGTTCGTCACAATTCCTTGGGTATATGTCAAAAATTTTGACTAAGGAAAAACTCAAAATTAATTGTGATAATCTTAGGAAATTTGTGCCAAATTCACCTGTCAGTAGTGGAACTAGACTTTTGGAAACCCAGGAAGCTCTTTTCTAAGCTCTCAACCTGAGCTCTTAATGGTGTCATTTATTCATAACTTTTGATTACAAATGGTGGCAAACACCCCAATCATTGTACATGATGTACCATGTCTGACATTCAAGCTCTGACATTTCCAAAAGATTTTTTAGAAGATGAATAACCTTCCCACAAGTGATATGTAAAAAGAGGATATATTTATATAGAGGGGTATCATTGGTTTCATACATAGGGAATTCACTGGTTTCCAGTTGACAAAATCAGTGTTAAAATTTGAGGCTGGGGGAGAATGAACTTTGCTGCTAAGTCGCTTCAGTCGTTTCCGACTCTGTGCGACCCCATAGACGGCAGCCCACTGGGCTCCCTCATCCCTGGGATTCTCCAGGCAAGAATACTGGAGTGGGTTGCCATTTCCTTCTCCAATGCATGAAAGTGAAAAGTGAAAGCAAAGTCGCCCAGCCGTGTCCGACTCTCAGCGACCCCATGGACTACAGCCCACCAGGCTCCTCCGTCCATGGGATTTTCCAGGCAAAAGTACTGGGGTGGGGTGCCATTGCCTACCCCAGAATGAACTTTGGTAAATAATAAATAAGACTGTGGTCCCTAGTAGCCTTAGCTCTTGATCAGTTTTCTGATTCTTNGGACTACAGCCCACCAGGCTCCTCCGTCCATGGGATTTTCCAGGCAAAAGTACTGGGGTGGGGTGCCATTGCCTACCCCAGAATGAACTTTGGTAAATAATAAATAAGACTGTGGTCCCTAGTAGCCTTAGCTCTTGATCAGTTTTCTGATTCTTAACATTAGGAAGTATACAGATCTCAGTAGGTCTGGAATTAGAACCCAGTTTCTTCTTTTTTTTACCAGCATGAAAAAAGAACTTCTTTAGAATTGTCCATCTACATAATTGCATCTGTGAAGGGCCTTTCCCTGTGTCGTCCAGATAGGATATTAAGAGTAAAATCATCTGAGAATGAAAGAAGGAAGAGAAAGATAACTTCTTGCAGAGCTCATTGGCTATTTTTAGTGGCCCGGCTGTGCTGTGGTTGGGCCCTTACTTCATTTAGGGGCGAGGGTACTTTTCACCATCTCCTCAAGCTTCCTAGCATCTGCTCCAGCTTGCTTGTCATTAACTTAAATTATTCTGTAACATTTGGTGACATTGTATGTGACTAAAATTAATGACTACAGTTAATAATACTGTATTCGATTCTGGAACACTGCTAAGAGAGTAGATTTCAGGGGCTCTTTTCCTATGCACAAAAAAGGTAACTATGTGATGAGATGACATATTATCTTGATTGTAGTAATCATTTCACTGTGCATGTGTATACTAAATCATTTTATACACCTGAAATATATAGAATTTGTGTTAAAAAATTTTTTAAACCTTAGATGGAACCAGTGATCAGATACCACCTCTCTACCATCTTGATGGACACTTAGACCATCTCGAGAAGAAAAGGAGTTGATGGATAGTGTCCTCCTCTATTTCCTCTGTTCATCTGAGAAAAAATTTTTATGAGAGATGTTTAGCTATCTAGACTTCACCCCATCTCTCAGCTCCCTTTTTTCCAGTGTCAGAAGGTTAGAGAAGAACCAAGCTGAGAGAATCTTATAACCCCTCCAGATTTTAGAGATGTTTGTGCCAAAGGCAGTCAGTTATCAAAGCCACAAGTCCCTGGTTCCACAAATGCCATTCACGTTTCACCAAAGGCCTAAGTGCATGGCATGTATATAAAACATGGCATGTATCCCTATCCACTCATGAATGATATTCCGAGCTTTGTCTAAGCATTGGCCTCCTTTAAGCAATGCATTTCTATGCTGAGGGTGTAAGGAAGAATTTCTAATTAATCACTGGATTGTTTATATATTACATTTCATTGAAGAAAAGTGAATATATCATTGGCTTAAAGCTAAATGCATCTGTGTAAACTGATGCACCCGGTAACCAGCTTCCAGCTCAAGAAATAGAATATTTCAGTACCCCCAGAAGCCCCCTCATGCTCCTTTCTTGTCACTAAGGAATTGGGAGGGGTGTCCCCAGTCCCTCAGAATAGCATCACTCCTGACTCTTCACAGCAGAGATTAGTTTTGCTCAGTTTCATACTTTATATAAATAGAATCTTGCAGTGTGTACTCTTTTGTGTCTGGGTTTTCTCATTCAACATTGTATTTGTGAGATTTGTTCATATTATTGTAGGTAGTTGTAGATCATAGGACTTTCTCTTGATCTTTATAACTTTTCATCAGTTAAATTATAGTGGATTAGAGATAGCCTCATTGGAGAAGGAAAAGGCAACCCACTCCAGTGTCCTTGCCTGGAGAATCCCAGGGACGGGGAAGCCTGGTGGGCTGCTGTCTATGGGGTCGCACAGAGTCGAACACGACTGAAGCGACTTAGCAGCAGCAGAGATAGCCTCAGGATTGTCAAATAACCAATGTTTACCATCCCACAGGGTGAATAACCTTTTTCTTTCTCCCCTGGGTTCCAATGTAGAGAACCCAGAGGAGAACTCTAAGGTAGAAGCTAGCTTGGCTGACTCTAAGAACAGATTAATTCTGTTTGGATGAGAAGCCCTCTGCTTTCTAGTAATGGTCAAAGAAGCAGTTTCTCTCCATACCTCACAGTTTCAGTCTCCTTTGCTTAGAGTATGTTGCACATGTAGAATTAGGATCCCACAGGTTGAGCTATAGTAATCGGATAAGAGAACCGAGGCGTGTCCCTGGCCACCCTGGCAGTTTCCTGACGCTTCTTGGGGCTTGCTTTATGCTCTTAAAGCAGAGCCCTTCCCTAAGAGATTCTTTCTCTTGGGCTCAGCTTAGCCAGTAACTCTGAAACTCTGGACAATTCCTTCTTTTTTCTCTGCCTTAGTTCTCTCAAGTTTAAAAGAAAACTGAGCTATAGGACCTTCATTCTGCCTCTGAAGTCTAATGCACTGTTCAGTTCAGTTCAGTTCAGTCGCTCAGTCGTGTCCGACTCTTTGCGACCCCATGAATCGCAGCACGCCAGGCCTCCCTGTTCACCACCATCTCCCGGAGTTCACTCAGACTCACATCCATCGAGTCAGTGATGCCATCCAGCCATCTCATCCTGGGTCATCCCCTTCTCCTCCTGCCCCCAATCCCTCCCAGCATCAGAGTCTTTTCCAATGAGTCAACTCTTCGCATGAGGTGGCCAAAGGACTGGAGTTTCAGCTTTAGCATCATTCCTTCCAAAGAAATCCCATAACTGTATAGTAACAAGGACATCCTACCCTGGGGGCTTCCTTCTGGTTGCTGGGTGACCTTTGTTACATTGTGATAAGGTAAACTGCAATCCCTGAGATAAGAACGGACAAAAGTGTGTGTGGGTATAGAGAAGGGGCTCGCTTAAGCAATGGAAGACCACATTTCTTAAAAGATTGAAGTATTGTTTCAATTTCTTTTATCTGTAATGGCCAGGAACCAAGAGATACCACACTGAAATCCAAATATGTAGAATAAATACACCTCTTATTTTACCTGTAAATTTGGGTTTAGTAGCAAAAGGAAAAGCCCACATTTCTCTGGAGACACAAAGAAAATGTACCTTTATTTCTGGTTTAGCTGTGGACACCTGAAAATTTACCAGTATTTTCTGTGAATTTGAATCTTCTGCTTGTCACTGGGAAAAGTCAGGGCTTTTCTGCCTTTAAAGAAATTTATTTTAATCTATAAAACTTAATGATTCTCTGGCAAATGTTATAAATCAGAACCAAAATTTTTGAACCCTTGTATGGTAGGTACAGTATTAAGCACTTTGTATGCATTATCTTATTGAATCCTTACAACACTTGTATAAGGTAGTTATTACTATTACCCTTATTTTATGGAGGAAGAAACTGAGACTTCAAGAGATTAAGCAAGAAAAGAAATGAGGCTGGTATTTAAATACAGCCATCAGGCTCTAGAACCCAAGGTTTTCCACCTACAGCCCTATTAGCCCCCTCTAGGTATTGTATGCAGAGTAGAGGGTACTCTGGATTTTCTTGCTCTTTTTCATTGAATCCAGATATTTCACTTAGTTACAGAATTAAACTAACCTCTTCTTTAGCACGCAACCCTTCAAAGGATCTGGAGGTGTTAAACATCAACCTTCAGTTGTTTCTCCTACCTGGTGTCTGGGCAAGCACCTGATGGTGAAAGTGAAATTCGGCAGCAGGTTTTTCTCCCTAGGGGCAGAATCTCTAGTAAGAGGGGAACAAAGACTCATTAAAGATGAGAGCTGCCTGAAAACCTGACTGGAAGCTAATTCAGCTAATTTGGGGATGTCAGGGTGGCTGCACAATTGGCCCCTCTTTGCTCTGAACCCCTTAAGGGATGCTCCCTGCTGGCCCTCTGGTTTGTGGTTATGTCTGCTGGGACATATTTCACATGTTGCCTGAAGTCCTAGTAGAGATTCCTTTAGCTAAATATAACATGTAAAGAAAGTAGCCTCCTGTCCGCAACTTAGAAACAGGCGCACTTTGTTTAAGACTCCAGGGGAAATTGAGCCGGTTTGGTGCTCCTGACATCTCCTTTCATGTTATGAAAGCTTAGTCTGTCTAACCCCTGTTGGAACCAGGGTCTGGGCAAATATTATTGCTGCCACCTTCATTTGTTTAATGCGGTGGCTTCAAAAACAGGGGCCAAATTCTACCAACTCTGACTCTCAGCTCCATCTCGTCTCTTTGCAGGGCATGTCCTACTAAAGGATCCCACCAAGAAGAGAAATTGTTTCTCTCACTCTCTTAGTTTAGACTGAAATAAACTTGGATGTTCTTTTTCCCACCGGGAAGAAGACCACCCTGTTCTCTCCGCGCGCCCCCCCCTCCCCCCCCGACTTAGCTGGGACACTCTAAACGTACCTCCAACTTGGCTTTTCCAGTCACACTTTCTAGCCCTTAACAGCTGTTTACTCTTAGGCTTGGAAGGCAGTCAGTTCAGACAGTCCTAAGACTGAATTTTATTCTGCCTGCTATGGTATTTCAGGTAACTGTTTTATCTTTATTACCCTAAGGTTCTATGGCAGAAAGTTAGGTTAAATTGAGAAAGCTAGGTCAGATTCCCAATAGACCAGTAGTTCTCAACTTCTTCTTTTCAAGAGAGCCACTTGGGAAGTTTGTTTTTTTAAATCTTTGCGACCTTGAAGAGACAAAAATTTCTTAGGATATCAAAAGCATGAACTATGAAAGAAAAAAAGAAAAAATGGACTTCATCAACTCTTAGACTTTTATTCTTGGAAAGATTTTGTTAAGAAAATGCAAAATAAGCTATAGGATGGGGAGACTGTATTTGCAATACACAAGACTCAATAAGAAGAAGATGGAATACCCAAATTTTTTTAAACAAGTAAAAGGTTTTAATAGACACATTCACCAAAGAAGATATATATAAATGGCTAGTAAGCTCATGAAAAGATGCTCAATATCATTACTCATCAGGGAAATGCAAATTAAAACCACTATAAAGAGATATGCTACATACGCACTAGAATGGTTGAAATTAAGAAGACTGACAATCTCGTTAGAATGGATGGAATTCTCATATGTTGCTGGTATAAAATGTAAAAAGGTACAACTGTTTTGGAAAAATAGTTTGACAGTTTCTTACGTTAATAATGTACTTAACCATATGACCCATCAATTCCATATCTATGTGTTTATCCAAGAGAAATAAAAGTATATATCTACACAAAAACTTGTACCTGAATATTCATAACAGCTTTTGTTGTAGGCTGAATAATGGTCCCACCCCCAAAGATGTCCCTGTTCTAATCCCTAGAACCTGTGGATGTTGTTGAACTTTATCCATAAGTCTTTGCACATATGATGAATTTGAAGATCTTAGGATGTGGATTTAATTCTTGTTTACATAAGTGGGTCCTAAATGCAATCACTAAGTGTCCTTAAAAAAGGGAGGTGGAGGGAGATTACAGGCAAAAGAGAGGAAGGTCAAGTGAGAGAACTGGAGGGAAGGAAGCAGAGTCACAGAGAAGATGCTAGGCCACTGGCTTTGAATATGGAGCCGAGGAGCTCGGCTCTAGATGCTAGGAAAGGAAATTGAGAGCCTCGCTGCTGATACCGATTGGCCCAGTAAAATTGGTTTTGAACATCTCATCTCCAAAACTCTGCAAGAGTAAATGTGTGTTGTTTCAAGCCACCAGGTTTGCAGTAATTTGTTATGGCCACTGTAGGAAACTAATATTTTATTTATCAGAGCCAAAACTGGTAACAACTCAAATATGCATCAACAGATGAATAAGCATATTGTAGAAAATCATATTGTGGTATGTCCATATATGAATACTAGTCAGCAATAGAAAGAAATGAAATGCTATTGGATACAATAATGCAGATGAACTCACAAAACATTCTATTGATAAAAAGAAGCCAGACATTATGAACACATTCTGTATGATTCCATTTATATGAAATCTTATAAAAGATAACCCTAATATATAGTGATAGAAAATAAATCAGTGATGGCTTTGGGGCCAGAGTGGGGATGGGGTCGACTGCAAAGGAATACAAGGGAACTGCGGGTTGTGGAAATGTCCTACACTCTTCATTATGGCTGTGTGCATTTGTCAAAATGTGTCATCGTATATACTCAAAATGTATACATTTTATTGTATTCAAATTATGCCTTAGTAAAATTGATTTAAGCTAAGTTGCTTCAGTCGTGTCCGACTCTATGGGACCCCGTAGACGGCAGCCCACCAGGCTCCCCCGTCCCTGGGATTCTCCAGGCAAGAACACTGGAGTGGGTTGCCATTGCCTTCTCCAATGCAGGAAAGTGAAAAGTGAAAGTGAAGTCTCTCAGTCATGTCCGACTCTTAGCGACCTCATGGACTGCAGCCCACCAGGCTCCTCTGTCCGTGGGATTTTCCAGGCAAGAGTACTGGAGTGGGGTGCCATTGCTTCCGGTTACATGTGCTTTAATTTGCTTCCTGGGGGTCCCAGAGGCTGCTCTCCAGGCCAAGGGGCTAGGCTGGGCTCTCCTGCAGCAGGCCCCCAACGCCACCCCTGCAGACCCTCGGGAAGGGCTGTGTCCTCCTCCAGGCCTCCCGTGCCTTCCACGAGCTCCTCGTAGGTGATCTTCTCGGCAAATGGCCGCGGCCCGAGCAGCCTCACCATATCGGCCCACTCCAGCACCTCCTCCAGCAGCCGCCTGCCCACCTTGTCCACCTGCTCGCGGCAGCGTGTGAGCAGGTCCAGGGTGCGCGCATGCGTGGAGCCGATTTAAAAGATAGTAAAAGAATACCATGCCAAGGCTCCACTTCAGGACAGCTGAATCATGGTCTCTAGGAAAGAGCCCAGCTGATCCTTGCATGTAATCGGGGTTGAGAATCACTGTTGTAGATACCCTGGTTTCCATCCTGGGGAAACCCAAGAGCATAGAGGTATATGTGAAGCAGTCAGATCCTGTCCGTCTGTCTGTGAGCCATATTTTCTTCTGCTGCAGACAGTGTTGAAGCATCTAGGTCAGTTTGTCTAGGCTACCCATTGTAGTTTACCTTTATTCTTGGAGAATGACAAAGAGTGAATCTGGCTTTAGGGGTCCCACTGAAAATAGAAGATGTAAGAAGGGTGCTGAGGAAGAATCATAAGAATTGCCATGACCGATCAGATTTTTCTGGCCAAGGAAATGGCTCTGGCAGTAAAACAAGTTAAAAGGCGATTTGAAACTAAAAGCAGTACTTGTTACCTGCTGCTGCTGCTGCTGCTGCTGCTAAGTTGCTTCAGTTGTGTCCAACTCTGCAATCCCATAGACGGCAGCCCACCAGGCTCCCTCGTCCCTAGGATTCTCCAGGCAAGAACACTGGGAGTGGGTTGCCATTTCCTTCTCTACTACTACCTGTTTATCCCCTTTGGATAGGACTTCCCATGGAACCTTTGAGTCTAGCTGTTTGGCATATATGAGGGGAGAGGATGATGACTCACCACCATGTTCTGTGGTGGTGGTGTCATAACTGGAAGGAGAAGAAATGACCTATGATGCTGGTAGAGTTGAATGTCCCTGATCGGTACCATAGATAAAATGTATGAAGAAAGCAATAGATTTCCAAAGGTTTTGTTCTGCCCTCTTGAGAACGGGTTTGACCTAAAGATGTTTCTGGGGGAAGGAGTAGATGATTGACTTACCCTCCCTCTCTTCCCCAGTCCACCCTACAGCTTCTCCTTCACAGAACTCAGTATCGATTGTTGATTAAATTTTCCCCCTTTTCTAACAAGATAACTAACAGCGGTGTGTGGTGCTTTATAGACAGCTGTTACCATTGCCCGATTTATCTTGTTGGTAGCAAAACTCTCTTCCAATTAATTGAGCTTTATTCTCTCATATCTGATGAAGAGATCCCCTTTGGAAAAAAGAATAGGATGTGAAACTGAGCTTATTTGAATAGGGAATGGAAGGCTGCCAGCTACTTCAAAGGTATCTCTGATGATAGGGGGGCGTCAGGTTTGCTGCCAAAGCCAGCATTGAGGGGAGCTTGGTACTTAGTGCTGTTTGTGGCATTTTAGCTTTGGTTTCTGTGACACTGGGTCAGAAGCATCTGTATCCTCCCCCATGGGACTTCTCTCTGGGTGTCCCAGGGTTCTTTTGGCCTTAGGAAGATTCAACTAAGAGGAAATGTATGTATCAAAGATGCCTGCTTTGACTAAGGTTAGTTTATACGTTGCCTCTTTGGTGCTTCAGTTCTCAGGTACATATGTGCCTTTTTTGAACTCCATCTTCATAAATCAAGGGGTGGTTAAGAGTATCAGAAGAGCAATTTTAAATTATGGAAAAGAGAGATGCAGTGGACAAAAAGCAAAAATGTCTCCATGCCACCTTGTATGTACTGAGATACTACCCTAAACTAGGAAAGCATGTAGTCAGGAAGTATTATAGTGAAAACTATATACACAGCATTATGCTAGTGCTAAAGAGAACTTGAAATCAATTGAGGAGGAAGATTTGCCCCCAGGGGGCTTTTCAGTCCATTTAAAGTCCAAAACTTTCTATGGGAAGATGATAAGAATACTAATAAATAACGAGCTTTCTTGAAATGCTTATATACTTATATTGTTGTTGTTTAGTCACTCAGTTGTGTCCAACTCTTTTACGACCCCATGGACTGTAGTCCACCAGGCTCCTCTGTCCATGGGATTCTCCAGGCAAGAGTACTGGAATGGGTTGTTATTTCCTTCTTCAGGGGATCTTCCCAACCCAAGGATCAAACCCTCGTCTCCTGCGTTGACAGGCGGGTTCTTTACTGCTAAGCCATCAGGGAAACCCGTTATATACTGTTCTGCTGCTGCTAAGTCACTTCAGTCGTGTCCGACCCTGTGCGACCCCACAGACAGCAGCCCACCAGGCTCCTCTGTAGGAGGCCCTAAATATATTTTCTCTAGTCTTTCCATCTATTTTGAAAGGTTTTTTTCCCTTAGCTTTTTACATAAGTATAAAGTTGTTAGAGAAAGTGCTTGTATTGTAAAGTGTACAGCTCTATGAATTTTTACAAATGGAATCAAGTGTGTAATTATTACCCAGATAAAGAAAAGAATGTTCCCAGTATCCCACGAGCCCCCTCTTTTGCCCCTTTCCATTCATTATCCTCTGAAAGCCACTAGCCTGACTTCTAACACAATATAAGTATTTGCTGTTTTTGAAAAAAAATTATATAAATGGAATTTTATTTTTTCAGCTATTTAACTATGGCATTTTTTTCTTCCCTTGTTTCGACTGTTTATTATGAGAAGTCAGCTCTGATTCTTATTGTTGTTCTCCTGGATATGTTTTGGGGGATTGGGTGACTGCTTTTAATATTTCTTCTTTTTTTAATGTTTATTTATTTTTGACTGCTCTGAGTCTTTGTTGCCGTGAGTGGACTTTCTCTAGTTACGGTGAGCAGAGGCTGCTCTCTCGTCACGGCGTGCAGGCTTATCGCAGTGGCTTCTCTCTTTGCAGAGCACGGGCTCTGGGCTGCACAGGCGTCCCTAGTTGTGGGGCAAAGGCTTCGTTGTCCCTGCAGCACATGGAATCTTCCTGGACCAGGGATCAACCCTGTGAACCCTGCATTGGCAGGTGATTCTTAGCCACTGGACTACCAGGACAATCCTATTTTTTATCTTTGGTTTTTAGCAATTTGACTATAATGAGTCTAAGAGCAGTGTTCACTTTTTTTTTTTTAATTTGACTGGGATAAGTGCAATATCTAAATAGCCTAGATCCATAGATAGTGGTTTTACCTCAATTTGGGAAAAATTATGGGAAATATTTTTTCTGTCCTGCTTTCTCTTCTTGCTTTGACTCCAATTGCACACTTGTTGGACTGCTTGATACAGGCCCATAGGTCATTGAGCTCTTTTTCCCCTGTGTGCTTCAGTTTAGATAATTTCTAAAGTTTACTGATCCCTTCTTGTTGTATCCAATCTGTTATTCATACCATCCAATACATTTTTAATTTCAACTGTTATATTTTTTAGTTTTATGATTTCCATTTGGTTCTTCATTTTTTTTCTTACAGTTTCCGTAGAACTCCTGAAAGTACCCTTCTCTTCATCTATGACTTTTAAAACATATTTGGCAATTATTTTAAAAATTCTTCCCTGCTGCCTTCAGCATCTACATCATCTGTGGTTCTTTTCTATTTATTATTGACTTTCTTCTCTTGACCATGAATAACATTTATTTTTTCACATCTACTAACATTTTATTTCATATTAGACATTGTAGATGCCATTATTGAGACTCTTATTGTGTTTAATCTTCCTCTGCAGAGGGTTAAGTTTTGATCTATTAGGCAGTTAAATTGATCACCTTGAGCTTCTAGGGAACTGGTTTTATGCTTTGTTAAAATGGGTCTATTTTAGTTTTGCCTGTAGTTCTGAAGCATGGTCTATACACGTAAGTTATGACCTTTCTGGGGTTCCCATGGAAAGCCCAGGATGTTTATCAAGCCCTCTAACTTGTCAGGCTTTGAACTCCAAAGTCCATCTCCCCTACAGTGGCAGCAGCTAGGATGACCAGCAGTCCCAGTTTGCCTGGGGGTGAGAAGGGAGTTCCTGGGATATGAGACTTTCAGTTTTATCCATTCTACTGTTGATGACATTTGGATAAGTTTCCACTTTGAGGCTATTATGAATAATGCTTCTATTCACATAATTTTAGAAAGTTATTTTTCCTCCCACTGTATAGTTGAAAAAACTAAAGCTCACATTGGTAAAATGCTCTTTTGTAAGACCAAGGAGAGGTGACATTGGAATTTGAAATCCCATGCTCTTTCTACAACATCACCCTGCCACTCACGTTTCAGGATTTATAGGTGCCATCCTTAAAACATAGTTATTGCCAAATCAGATTGTTGAGCCTGGTCACAATCTGAGCTTTGATGACAGTGAATTCAAAACCTGCTTCTCTCTTCCCATTTCCCCTTTTCCCCTTCTCTGTTTTCCTCTCTCTTCCTTCTTACTTTCTGTTCTTTTGAATAATCTTTTAAATTTTTATAGCACATGTGCATTGCAGAAATGAGAAAATATCAAGAAGCAAAAATATGATAACTAAAAAGCAGATTGTATTGTATATACTATTTTATAACCTATTATTTTAGTCAAAATCTCCACTTACCCATTTCAGTAAATTTTCATTTCATCTAATGTGCAAACCATGTAAACATTTACCTAATTGTCCTAGAATGTCCTTGACACCTCGTTTTCCCAACCTAGTATCTAATACACAGTGGTTTTATGTCCCTTGCTGCTGCTAAGTCACTTCAGTCGTGTCCGACTCTGTGTGACCGCATAGACGGCAGCCCACCAGGCTCCCCCATCCCTGGGATTCTCCAGGCAAGAACACTGGAGTGGGTTGCCATTTCCTTCTCCAATGCATGAAAGTGAAAAGTGAAAGTGAAGTCGCTCAGTTGTGTCCGACTCTTTGCGACCCCATGGACCGCAGCCTACCAGGCTCCTCTGTCCAAGTCTCCTTTAATCTAGTACTGTTTCTTTGCCATGACGCTGATTTGTTGCACAGACCAGGCCAGTGTCCTACAGATTTTCCCTCCTTTTAGATTTGCCTACTTGCTTCCTTGTTTTGTTATTTAACTTCTTCCCATATCCTGTATTTCCTGTAAATTGGAAGGTGGTTCTATAGGCCAAACCTATTCACGATATATATTTTCAACTAGAATATTTAGTAGGAGATGTTGGATACTTCATATTGCATCACATCGGGAAATAAACCCACCAGTAATGATGCCACTATTGATCACCCCCCCAGATTAGGATGATAGTCTGAATCCTCTATTTTGCAGCTACATTTTTCTCACACAGTAAAAAGCCTGTTGTATGGTATTATTTATGGTGCTATCATACATATTTTGGGTGCCAGTTGTTCATCTGATATTTTTTAACATCAATTGATAATCTCTGTACTTCTTATATTTGATTCCAAGATGCTGATCTGAGAAAAGATTACTAATATAATTTATCAGGCACCATGAAAATAGATAGCAGTTTGTAAAAATGTATTACTCCCAGGAGAAACTACACTAATGGTGTAAAAGCTGGCTAGGTATCAATTGTTTATTATAAGACTCACAGCAATAATAAAAATAAAAACTATAACTAATACTAAAAGAACTGATGCTGAAGCTGAAGCTCCAATACTTTGGCCACCTGATGTGGAACTGACTCATTAGAAAAGACCCTGGCGCTAGGAAAAATTGAAGGCAGGAGAAGAAGGGGACGACAGAGGATGAGATGGTTAGATGTCATCACTGACTCGATGAACTTGAGTTTGAGCAAGCTCTGGGAGTTGGTGATGGACAGGGAAGCCTGGTGTGCTGCAGTCCATGGGGTCACAAAGAGTCAGACACGACTGAGTGACTGAACTGAAAGAAAAGAAAGAAAGAAAGTGAAGTCACTCAGTTGTGTCTGACTCTTTGCAACCTCATGGACTGTAGCCTACCAGGCTTCTCCATCCACAGGATTTTGCAGGCAAGAATACTGGAGTGGGCTGCCAGTTCCTGCTCCAGAATATCTTCTCAACCCAGGGATCGAACCTGGGTCTCCCGCATTGCAGGCAGACACTTTACCCTCTGAGCCACCAGGGAGGCCCTACTGAATACTGAAAGAGTGGTAACCATGCCTAAGGACTATGCTAAGTACTTTATATGTATTAACCTATTTAATCATCACAACAACCCTTTAAGATGGTGGGCTGCCGTCTATGGGGTCGCACAGAGTCGGACACGACTGAAGCGACTTAGCAGCAGCGGCAGTGGTTCTATCATCTCCATTTATAGATAAGAACGTGGGCAAAGGTTAAGCAATTTATTCAAGGCTGTACAGCCGATTGGCAGAATTGGGATTTGCAGCTACGTGGCCCACTTCCTCTGTGTCATCTCTTCACATCACTGTGGTCTGCTCCCTCGCATGTAGAAAGGTAGCAGTCATTATATTGGGAAGTTAAAGGGCCAGTGCTTGTGAAAGGAATTAATGACTTGGGCATTCTGCAGCAATACCTTTGGGTACTTTTGCCAGGCCAGGATTTCCCTTGTGCTCTTCTGACTCAGCTTCTTGCCCAGCTTGTCCAGAGAAAATAGGTGTCTGATTTCACCTCCCTCCTCGCTGGACTGGCTTCTTTTGATTCCCCTATTTGTCTTTGTCAGGAGTTTTCCTTTGAGTTTCTTCCTGCTTGTCTGAACATGATTTTTAATTAAAATCTGAAAAAAAAAATCTTGTTTTGAGATAGCATCTTCAGTTTTTCCATTCTCTTCTTCTTTCCTTTAAGATACTGAGCTTTTCAGATCTGATGGTTTTCTACCTGATCATGCCCATCCCTTAGCCTTTTTACTTTGTTTTTTTCTTTTTCCGTCTTTGACTCTGTGCTCCACAAATCATTAGGGTCTCTATCCAGCCTTTCCTAGTATTTAGCCAACATGAAGCTTTCAGTTACTTGCTAATTTTGTCTGCACTAACTCTTATCTTTGAGAGTCCATAGGAACTTATTTCTTACGAGCTCTTGGAATCATCCTGTGTTGAGCTAAGTAGTTATGGTTAAAGCCCAGGGACAAGACTAAGTAGCAGCATTTTCTGTCACCTTTGATTTGGAAGCAAACAAAAATCCCTTAGCTTAGTTTACTTTTTTTCCTAATTGTTAAAGTAAGACATATTCTTCACATTGAGGGGAAAACAAAAATAATAAAAAGAAAATAATGATTACTTAGAATTAGTATTAACATTGTAAGGTGTATTTCTTTATAGTCTTTTTCTATGTGTATTTTTCTTTAGAAAATTAAGATTATATTGTAATTATTTTGTATAATTTTTTTCATTTACCATTTTAGCTGAACATTTTTTCTGTGTCACTATATCCTCTTGAAAAATGTGGCTTTTAATGATTAGACAGCATTCTATTTGCTGATTATCCCACAGCTCATTCCTAAATTCTTTATGGTTCTTTGGCTATATTGTTTTATCTATCTGCTCGAACATGTTCTGGTATGTCCAGAAGCAATCCAGAATCTCAAATGAGATCTTCCTGCAAGGCACTTGTTTGTAGGAATGCTTTCATTTGAAAATACCCTACTTCCACGTGATATAAGGCAAGGAGAGAGGATTTCCCCTCTTCTTTTTTCCCCTTTTCTTCCTCTGTCTTCCTCTATCTCCGAGTTCAGCCTGGAGCCTAGACCTCAGACCTATGGCTGACCTGGGTGCTGGCTGGCTCAGTGGAATTCTTTCACTACATTAGGTTTCAGTTTCCTCATCTTTGCACTGGAGAATATTACTCATATGCTCACTTTTCCTTCCCAGAATGTTTATACACACACATGCGTGCGCACACGCACATGGACTTCCCCAGTGGCTCAGAGGTAAAGAATCTGCCCACAATGCAGGAGATGCGGGTTTGATCACTGGGTTGGAAAGATCCCCTAGAAGAGGGCATAGCAGCCCACTCCAGTATTCTTGCCTGGAGAATTCCATGGACAGAGGAGCCGGTGAGCTATAAAGTACATGGGGTTACAAAAGAGTCAGACATGACTCAAGCAACTTGGTGCATGCACGTGCGCGTGTGCACACACACACGCACACAAGAATATTATTTGTCCATTAAAAAAAAACAAGATCCTCCCATTTGTGACAACGTGGATAAAGGAGGAGGGAATTATGCTAAGTGAAATAAGCCAGACAAATAAAGGGAAATGCTGTAGGGTATCATTTATACGTGGAATCCTTTTTTAAAAAGCCAGTTTCATAGACATAGAGAACAGAATGGTGGTTGCCAGGGGTTGAGGAATAAATGGGCTGATGTAGCTTGAAGGGCACAAATTTTTAATTATAAGTTCTGAGGCTCTATAGTAAAGCATACAGTTAATAATATAGCATGTGTACTTGAAAGTTGCTGAGAGTAGATCTTAAGCCTTCTCACTACACACACAGAGAGTTAACTATGTGAGGTGGTAGATGTGCTAATTATCTTGATCTTGGTATTCATTCTACAGTGTATATGTATATCAGATCGTCACTTTGTAGACTTTCAGTTCAGTTCAGTTGCTCAGTCGTGTCTGACTCTTTGCAGCCCCATGGACTGCAGCACACCAGGCCTCCCTGTCCATCACCAACTCCCAGAGTTTACTCAAACTCATGTCCATTGAGTTGGTGATGCCATCCAACCATCTCATCATCTCTCGTTCCCTTCTCCTCCTGCCTTCAATCTTTCCCAGCGCCAGGGTCTTTTCTAATGAGTCAGTTCTTCGCATCAGGTGGCCAAAGTATTGGAGTTTCAGCTTCAACATCAGTCCTTCCGATGAATATCCAAGACTGATTTCCTTCAGGATGGACTGGTTGGATCTCCTTGCTATTCAAGGGACTCTCAAGAGTCTTCTCCAACACCACAGTTCAAAAGCATCAATTCTTCAGTGCTCATCTTTCTTTATAGTCCAACTCTTCACATCCATACATGACTACTGGAAAAACTGTAGCCTTGACTAGATGGACCTTTATTGGCAAAGTAATGTCTCTGCTTTTGAATATGCTCTCTAGGTTGGTCAAAACTTTTCTTCCAAGGAGTAAGCATCTTAATTTCATGGCTGCAGTCACCATCTGCAGTGATTTTGGAAACCCAAAAAATAAAATCAGCCACTGTTTCCATTGTTTCCCCATCTATTTGCCATGAGGTGATGAGACCAAATGCCATGATATTAGTTTTCTGAATGTTGAGCTTTAAGCCAACTTTTTCACTCTCCTCTTTCACTTTCATCAAGAGGCTCTTTAGTTCTTCTTCATTTTCTGCCGTAAGGGTGGTATCATCTGTAATTTGAACATTCTTTGGCATTGCCTTTTTTGGGGATTGGAATGAAAACTGACCTTTTCCAGTCCTGTGGCCACTGCTGAGTTTTCCAAATTTGCTGGCATATTGAGTGCAGCACTTTCACAGCATCATCTTTTAGGATTTGAAATAGCTCAACTGGAATTCCATCACCTCCACTAGTTTTGTTCATTGTGATGCTTTCTAAGGCCCACTTGACTTTGCATTCCAGGGTGTCTGGCTCTAGGTGAGTGCTCACATGATGGTGGTTATCTGGGTCATGAAGATGTTTTTTATAGTTCTTCTGTGTATTCTTGCCACCTCTTCTTAAGATCTTCTGCTTCTGTTAGGTCCATACCATTTCTGTCCTTTATTGAGCCCATCTTTGCATGAAATGTTCCCTTGGTATCTCTAATTTTCTTGAAGAGATCTCTAGTCTTTCCCATTCTATTGTTTTCCTCTATTTCTTTGCACTGATCACTGAAAAGTTATAGACTTTAAATAAATACAATTATGGTTTTTAATTATCCCTCAATAAAATTAAGAAAGGAAAGAAAGAAAGCGCTCTGCAGAGTGTGCCCCTTGTGCCTTCTCCCTGCTAGAGTAGTCCTTGCCTCTCTAAGCTAATCGCTTTTAGCACTGTGTTATCATATAGGGTAGTGAGGAAATACAGAAGGCAAACTGGGCGGTCCAATCTCTAGCTTTAATCGTCTCTTCTCCAAACCCAAGATAATCCAGTCCTTCTGCCCACATTAGCATCACATCCTTTCCTGCCTTGCTTCTTCCCATGACCTTGTTTTCCTTTTGATGTTCATTTTGAGGATGGAGAGTAGAAAAAAGCTTTCTCTTTTTGCATCTCTATGAGTCAGTGACTTTTCTGGGTTCTTGAGTTCTCAGACAGGAAAACTGCAGAGCCCACCTGATTCTTCTTTCAGGGACACTTTAAAAAGAGAGAGAGAGAGCACACTGCTTTATTTAAATCCAGGAGTACTGCTATCAACTAATTCATTTAGTTCAGTTTAGTAAATACTATTAGATTATCTTTAATTGCTTGGTAATCAAATTGGCACTATAAAAGAGCTGCAGAACAAGCTTAAAACATGGTTCAAGATCTTAGATTTCTTACCTCGCAGTTGCATAGACAGGCCATAGACTCCAGAAGCAGGTTACAACTTAAAACATCAGTTTAATGAATGGTACAGATAATTGGTTATCTATAAAAGTTTGGACTTGCACTTTCACTTTCCATAGAAGTTTGGAAAAGGCACAGATTTATGAGAGGTGAGTCAGGCAAGCTTCATACAGGGAAACAAATTGAGCTGATGTTATTTTAATTATCTGCCAGGATTCTTAATTAACCATCCACGTCTTATCTTCTGGAAATATCTTTTGATTATTTCCATATTACCTGGTGCCAACTTCCTCTCCTGTCTCTTTGTCCCCATGAGAGATGCCACCCATGAGAGCAGGCTGACAGCTGCAGAGGCTTGGTTTCCCCAGCAGTGTGGGATGAGCTTGGAGCCTGAATGTACAGGGCTTTGAATGCCAACCCGAGGAGTTTAAGCTACTGGTCAAAGAAAGCCATTGACCATTTTAGGTAAGGCGGTGAGATATTGAAAACCATTGTTTCCAGCAGCATTGATGGCTCAGTATGGTTTAGAGTGGAAGAAAGTATTTGAGAGCCCACTACAGCAATTGAGGGGATAATAGAAACCAGTTTTTGGATAATGGCAATGGGAACTGAAAGAACAAGATTTTTTTTTTTTTTTTTTTGCCATGCTGCTTGGTGTGCAGGATCTTAGTTCCTCAACCAGGGATCAAACCCATGCCCCCTGCACTGAAAGCACAGTTTTCAATGTTTTGTCAAAATAAATAAGGTAAAGATGATGGACGCGCCAGGACAGTGTTTCATATAGGGTGCTCAGGAAAGGCCTCATTGATAAATTGGCATTTGACTTGATTATTGGAGGAAATGAGGGAGTTTGCTATTTAGCTCTCTGAGGAAAGTATTTCAGGCAGGGGAAACATATCTAAGGCCATGAGATGGGAATATGTTTTTCTTATTTAAAAAAACAGCCCGATGGCCTTGCACACAGTGGGCAAGATGGAGAGTGGTGGGTGATATGGTTGAGGATCGGGGGTGGAACAGAGAATTGATAAAGTCTGACTTCTGTTGAAATAGGATTGTTCTGGCTGCTGTGCTAAGAGAAGACTGGAGGAGGGACAAGATAGGAGCAGACCAAGAAGACCAGTTAAGGAGGCCCCTATAAGCACTTCAGACAGGAGGCGATGGTGGAAAACAGTGGTATTCATAGATGTGGAGACAGTGAGATAAGGTCAAAGTCAGATATATTTTGAAGATGGAGCCAGTAGCATTTGCTGCTAAATCAAACGTGGTGTGTGGGGGGAAAAGAGTCAAAGATGATTCCCAGCATTTTGGCCTGGAAGCTGGAGCAATTGGAAGCTGGAGTTGCTGTTTATTGGGGGAAAGTGTGTGAAAGAATGAAGCGTCCCTTGTGGTTCAGACAGTAAAGAATCTGCCTGCCATGCAGGAGACCCGGGTTCAATCCCTTGGTCAGGAAGATGCCCTGGAGAAGGGAATGGCAACCCACTCCAGTATTCTTGCCTAGAGAATCCCATGGACAGAGGAGCCTGGCAAGCTACAGTCCATGGTGTTGCACAGAGTCTGATTTTGCTCAGTTGAGCTACTAACACTTTCATTTCACACATGTGATGGAGTCACTGATTCTAGGTCAGCCCTTTAATTAGTGATGAATCTGAGAGCCAGGCGGAAGGGACTTGCCTTAAGTCACCCACTTAGGTAGTAGAAGAGGTGGGACCAACCTACCAGGTCAGTGCCATGCTTCCTGAGTTCAGTTTTAGGCATGGCGATGTGAAAGTTCAGTGAGGGTTAGGGTTAGATGGGAAATCTGCAAATTAACCCCATAAAACTGGCAGTGGAAAAGCTGACAGTGGAAGGCTTGCAAGTGAGTGTGTGGAGAAAGGAGAGGTTGAGGCCAAGAGAGAGGATTTTAAGGAGCCAGCAAAGAGGAGAGAAGAGCAAATTAAAAGGGGTAGAAGGAAAATGAGAATAGCATGGCTCACAGAACCTAAGTGAGAAGAGCCAGATGCAGTGGTGTTGTTCTGAAGGGGTCGGAAAGAATGGTGTCTGAGCAGATGTCATTCGATTTGGACTCTGAAATCTTGGGAGACTGTGGTGACTCATTGGAAAAGACCCTGAAGCTGGGAAAGATTGAAGGCAGGAGAAGGGAATGACAGAGGATGAGTTGGGTGGATGACATCACCGACTCGATGGACATGAGTTTGAGCAAGCTCCAGAAGTTGGTGACGGACAGAGAAGCCTGTGTGCTGCAGTCCATGGGGTCACAAAGAGTTGGACACAACTGAGCAACTGAATTGATCTGAACTGTGGTGTCCTCAACAGAATCTCCACTCATGTTTTACGTACTTTTCTTAGCCTCACTTTACTAATAGTAAGGAGAAATACAACAGCATAAGCTGGAGACAGGGAAATTTGTTTTCAAAAAACTCCCTTCCAACTCTAGTGTTACATTCTTATGAGTCTTACAGTAAAGTTTGACCATTCCAGACCTCTGCATGCCCTTTGGTAAACTGAATGAGCAAGCATCCTTCTTGCCCACTTTGTGAGGATAATAGTGGGAAAGGATCTAAAACTGCTTGGAAGAGAAATGTTGTATAAATCAAGATTCCTTTTCTAGTTGATGTTAACAGGTTTTTTATTTGAAAAGGAAACTTGATAGAGGTATAAAAACACTTTACATTAGGGATACATTAAATGCAGAGCACACTGATTGATAAAATTGATGTTGCTCTTTGAAACAACATAAAATAGTTGTTATCATTTGGATTAAATCTTGCTAGATTCCTAGGTCCATTAGAATCATATCAAATCCTGCTTTTGAATGTGATTTAATTTCATTGACCTTTGCCCCCTAGGCCACACAGATCTTTTAAGCATTCATAGACTAGCATCAATCTAACACAGGATGAGATTTTCTGTTCTGAGTTCTTAACAGTCTGTCTGTTTTGGAGCTGCAGGCTAAAGCCCCAGTGGAATTTAATTTTGTCCTTCCAGTCCCCTTCACATAACAGTCTATGAAGAGCAGGAATGGAAATTAATTGTACCTGCTGGCATTATTAAAGTTATCAGTGCGTATCCTCTCCTGGGCCAGGAAGATTAAAAAGGGTGTTGTAATCAGAGCAGATGATTTCTGACACAAGGGGTGGGCTTCCTCAGCAGGTTGATGTAAGGATGTGATCCGAGCATGTCGCCTCTGGCCTGATACCACATAGCTCAGGGCTATGCAGAATCTCTGCCTCAGCCTCCCACCAGCTCTGGAGGAAAGCCTCCAGATAGGTCTCTTAGGTAGAAACCCCGTCCTACTCACTGAAAACTAGCCTATTCCAGCTGCACCTTCTTGACTGCGGGATTCAGTCAGGTGTCTCGGGCAGGTCGGGCCTGAGAGTCAGCCGCACCTTGTTCCGGTGCCCCTGAATGAAGTAAGGCAATGTGCTGCTGCTCCCTGCTGATTCAGTGAGCTCTAGCAAGCGTTTATTAAATGCTTCCCCAAGCGCCACGCTGGGCCCAGACATTTCTGCCTGCATAGGTGCTGCAGTATTTTGTTGGTTTGGAATAAAGAGGCCTTTTTTGTAGTTTACGAATCAAAGAAGACCCTGATTTGGGAGTAAGAGTCTCTTCCCCGCTTTGACGCTGACTCACAATGTGACGTCACTTTTTAATCTAAGGCTTGGTTTTCTAATCTGTTCAACTACAGGTTTAGAGTTGTATTTCCAAGACTGCTCCCTGAAATCCTGGAATGAAGTGCAGGAATTTTTAGAGAAGTGTTTGGTATTATCGTGGTTCGAACTGAAGACAGTGTTTGAGTTCTGACTCTGTGCAGCCTGTTGCCAGAGACGGAGAAAATGGCATGGCGAGGACCCTGACCTCAGTGCACAAAGTCTAGTGGGCAAAATGGGCACACAAATAAGCAATGATAGTGTAGTATAATAATGGGTTCTTCCGTGGAGAAATGCATGAGCTGAGGTTTGCCTTGTGAAGTCCTTTGAGTCTTAGTGGCGGAGAAGGAGAAGTGGGTAGGGTGGTGAACAGAGATTCCTGGGAGATGAAACAGCCTCTGCAGAAGACAAGCAAATCGTGTCCGGGAACTATAGATGCTCTAGGTGAGGACAGCAAGCACGCCCATGGAAGATGGCAAGTGATGAGGCTGAAGAGGAAGGCCGGGCTTGCGTGCCTCATGCCTCACTCAGAGCTTACAGTCTGAATTCAGCAAAGGGGAAGGCTCGTAATGTTATTGTGCCTTTTTTTTTTTACTTTTCATTTGGAAAGTGACTTCAGACTTAAAAAGTTACAAAAGCAGTATAAAAAATCCTATATACCCTTCACCTAAATTCTGCTAATGTTAAAATCTCATATAACCACAGTACCATGATCAAAATCAGGAAATTAACACTGATTCAATACTATTACCTAATCTACTGGTCTAAATCAAATTTTACCATTTGCCCCACTCATGTCCAGTTTCTGGTTCAGAATCCAGTTCATGTGGCACCATCCCACTCATCCCCTCTAATCGCTGACATTTCCTCTATCTTCCTTTGTCTTTCATGGCTGACACTTGTGGATAGTTCCAGCCAGTTACTTTGTAGAATATCCCTCAATCTTGGTTTGTCTGCTGTTTCCTCATGATTAGATCTGATTAAACAGGTTTTGGCAAGAGCACCACATAAGTGATGCTGTGTCTTTTATCAGGAGCCACTTTTGGTTGATTTTTCCCATTACTAGTGGTGATTATTCTGATTGCCTCGGTAAGATAGATGTCTGCCAGATTGCTTTACTATAAGTTAGTTTCTTTCCCTTGCACTTCAGATAACTTGTGGAAAGCATTTTTGAAACAATGCAAATATCCTATTTCTCCTCATCTTTGCCCACTACTTTTTTGCATCTATAGCTGCTTCTTAACTGAAACAGTCACAGTAATGGGTTTTACCAAGGGAGTACCATGGACAGATTTGCCTTTTAGAAAGATTACTCTGAAATCTTTGGTTGTGAGAGAGTTTAGTAAAGCAAATACAGTTAAAACTGTCTTGATAGTTCATGTGAGAAATGATGGGGTCCTAAATTAAGATAGTAGGAGGAGGCAAAGAGAAGATGGGGGAGACATTCCAGCTATATTTGAAATCCGAATGCACAGGGCTTATATTTTGTGCTATAGATTTAAATCCTAGAAAAATAATGAGATTAAAAAAAATCATTTTCTCTAGATTATCTCTGTATAACTGCTGGGTTATTCTTTTAAGAACTAGAGTAGCTGATTTTATTAAATATATTGTAGATCTCATTAAATGAAGTTTTATAAGTTGTTGTTTCTCCTCTTGGGCAACTCTTGGACCAAATACCTTTTGTTTAACCCAGAGCCATTTCTAATCTCCAACACAGATGTGCTCATCTTTTGGTTATAGAATATGGTAAATGTGATCTTCTTCTCAATATCCCAGAGGCTGTCTCTGCTGGTCCTGTTCCCAAATTTCTGCCATCCTTTCTTTGCCCTAACAAAAAACCCAGAGCAATAGGCCATAGTCTTGATTTGACAGCATCAAGGAAGCATTTCTTATCAGTTTTTCCAGAAAAAGAGAGAAAATATGCAGGTCAGCAGAAAAGAGGTAGAGGGCAAAGGCTCAGTTCTTACCTTAAGATGCAGTGTGGAGAAGATGTTTGTTTACTATAGGGCAGCGAGATTTTTTAGCACGGCTTTGCAAGGGAGCTGAAAATCATTTTAGTTTTTCATGTCAGGGAGATTAATTGGGTTTGTAGAATTACATGAGAATTTAGGGATTAGCCGAGGCATTTAGGATAGTTTCTGACCCCAGACCAGTTGTTGACTTGATCTAGGCTAGAGGAAATGGAATTGAGCTCAAGATTCTTCTTCCTTCAAAAGCTGTAGCAGACACACCCTGTTCTAGTCTGGAGTCCTGCTTACTGGGTTTCTGAAAATCCTCTCATGGGTTGTGAAACAGTACTCCTTTGGCTATATTTCTGTCCATGGTGATGTGAGTTAATGAAACTGGCAAGCAGATAGTGGAGAGAATGGGTTAGATGTCCCCGGCAAGAGGTCATGACGAAATGGATCTGTGGTTGACAAGAGGAATTTCAACACAGACCCAAATCAGTTTCTCAGATAGGTCATCAAAGTTCCCCAGCTCTGCCTCACGCTTCCTTGAATCTGACTCCTGGCCTGCAAGACTCAGACTTCAGAGGTTCTGCTGGGCATCACACAAATCAACTTAGGAAAGTGGTGATGAGCAGTGAGGCTCTTTACAGGAGATACCACAGCATAGAAATCAGGTAACCTGGGCAGGGACCCAGGGCTCCAGATGGTTTCCTTGTTTATTTTTCTTACTAGTTTAATTCCCTACCACAGTTTTGAGATTTACTTCTGGCTGTGGTCTAGAGAAGCAGCTAAGAAAGGCATGTTTGAAGTTAAATCTAGTTTGTAGGTAAGGCAATTGAAGTTTTTAGATTTTGCAAAATTATGGGTGAGAGGAGTGGAGACTAAGAGAGAAATAGCAGGCAACAAGCTGCTCTTTTTTAGTTCTACATTCTAAGAACACTACTGATGAGTAAATCCTGTGTTTTTTTCCCCTTTGTTTTTTGTTTGGCTTTCTTTCTTTTTTTGCTTCTGATACAGGCATATATTTTGCTTTAGAAAATATTTCTTGACCTCTCCAGAATATTTAGGGTTAATGAAAAATTATAAGAGCGTGTCATAAACCTAGTGCGCTCTTTAAGCCTAGGATTTACACAAAAGATTGCCACACTCTGGCTCAGTGACCCTGACCCCATCTCCTCGACTAACCTACATATTTTGCTTCGAAACCCTAATGCTGTGAAGAATGCGGAACTGACGAGTCCACACATCTACAAGCTAGGACATCTTGATTAAATTAGTGTCAAGGGGGGTGGAGAGAAAGGCACAATGACACAAAGGGCGTTTTGAGGAGCCCTGTAGCGCCTGTAGAGAATGAGTGTTCTCGTTAAATATGGCTCTGACCTGTAGCTCCACACATGCCAGAGACACAGCTCAATTGTCCCCAGAAGTTGGGGGGTGGGGATAATCGGGGGGAGAGGACAGCCTGGCATGGAAAGGCAGGAATGTGGGAAGGCCCATTGTTATTTTCTTTTTGCTATAACTTCAGCAAATTGATTCTTTGATCACAACCCTTGTTTTTGCAATGGATCAATAAGTACTTTCCTTTCCCCTGGATATTTGAACCTTCCCTCTTCTTCTCTCTTCTCTTCTGGGTACTAAGGGAACTCATGAAAGCACCCATTGTCTTAAGCCTCTTTCCACTCCCTTCCTTGGGGCTCCCCAAGAAGACTGCTGCTTGAACTCTTTAGCAGTGCCCCAAGACAGTGCTCACTCTTATCATTTACCCCCATCCTCATCCCATTCATCCTGAATTCTCAAGACTGGACGAAGAACAGATGATCCGTTCAGGGCTTTCACAGAGCCACTACCTTGGTGGGAAAGCAGTAATCAGTGACCTCTTGGCTTGGTTCCGATGGCCAGGGTGCTTCATGAGATGTGCGTTTGCCATTTGCCCTTTGAACTGCCAGCCATCCAAATACAGCAAATGGACTTAAAGCACATTAAGTTTTGGATTCCCTCCTTATAACTAAAATATCCTAGCAGCTTATTTTTATGGTTAACATACATGATTCTCTTTTTAACAGATGGAATCATAACCTTTTATATATATATATACCCTAGGATTTTAAAACTGATGCATCAAGGATATTCTTTTGTACTATCCCTCTCTTTCTTGCTATAAAATTACATGGCCCTTTATCCTCTCATTTTCACTTAATAAATAATTATTGGGTGCTTACTATATTGAAGACATTGTATAAGATGAGGAAAATACAAATCTGACGAGCATTGAACAGGAGTTTGTGGGTTCAGATTATAACTATGCTATTTCACAGCTGTTTCCATGGACAAATAACAACTTCTCCAAGATTTAGTATCAAAAATATAGAGATAATATTAAATACCTCATAGATTAATACGCCCTCATAGATGACTACAAAAGTGAAAGAGGAGAGTGAAAAAGTTGACTTAAAGCTCAACATTCAGAAAACGAAGATCATGGCATCCGGTCCCATCACTTCATGGGAAATAGATGGGGAAACAGTGTGAGACTTTATCTTTTTGGGCTGCAAAATCACTGCAGATGGTGACTGCAGCCATGAAATTAAAAGACGCTTACTCCTTGGAAGAAAAGTTATGACCAACCTAGATAGCATATTGAAAAGCAGAGACATTACTTTGCCAACAAAGATCCGTTTAGTTCAGGCTATGGTTTTTCCAGTGGTCTTGTATGGATGTGAGAGTTGGACTGTGAAGAAAGCTGAGCGCCGAAGAATTGATGCTTTTGAACTGTGGTGTTGGAGAAGACTCTTGAGAGTCCCTTGGACTGCAAGGAGGTCCAACCAGTCCATTCTAAAGGAGATCAGTCCTGGGTGTTCTTTGGAAGGAATGATACTAAAGCTGAAATCCAGTACTTTGGCCACCTCATGCGAAGAGTTGACTCATTGGAAAAGACTCTGATGCTGGGAGGGTTGGGGGCACGAGAAGAAGGGGACGACAGAGGATGAGATGGCTGGATGGCATTACCGACTCGATGGATATGAGTTTGAGTGAACTCCGAGAGATGGTGATGGATAGGGAGGCCTGGCGTGCTGTGATTCATGGGGTCGCAAAGAGTCGGACACAACTGAGCGACTGAACTGAACTGAACTGATGCCTATAAATGATTAGCGTACACTAAGCACTGGGTAAATTAAGCTACAGTTAACTGTCAGTTCAGTCATTCAGTTCAGTCACTCAGTCGTGTCCGACTCTTTGCG
>SJYT01060709.1:4690-19023 GCA_006410635.1 Cephalophus harveyi
CCAAAATCACTGCAGATGGTGACTGCAGCCATGAAATTAGAAGACGCTTACTCCTTGGAAGAAAAGTTATGTCCAACCTAGATAGCATCTTCAAAAGCAGAGACATTACTTTGCCGACTAAGGTCTGTCTAGTCAAGGCTATGGTTTTTCCTGTGGTCATGTATGGATGTGAGAGTTGGACTGTGAAGAAGGCTGAGCGCCGAAGAATTGATGCTTTTGAACTGTGGTGTTGGAGAAGACTCTTGAGAGTCCCTTGGACTGCAACAGAGACATTACTTTGCCAACTAAGGTCTGTCTAGTCAAGGCTATGGTTTTTCCTGTGGTCATGTATGGATGTGAGAGTTGGACTGTGAAGAAGGCTGAGCGCCAAAGAATCGATGCTTTTGAACTGTGGTGTTGGAGAAGACTCTTGAGAGTCCCTTGGACTGCAAGGAGATCCAACCAGTCCATTCTGAAGGAGATCAGCCCTGGGATTTCTTTGGAAGGAATGATGCTCAAGCTGAAACTCCAGTACTTTGGCCACCTCATGCAGAGCTGACTCATTGGAAAAGACTCTGATGCTGGGAGGGATTGGGGGCCAGAGGAGAAGGGGATGACCGAGGATAAGATGGCTGGATGGCATCACAGACTCGATGGATGTGAGTCTGAGTGAACTCCAAGAGATGGTGATGGACAGGGAGGCCTGGCGTCCTGCGTTTCATGGGGTCGCAAAGAGTCAGGCATGACTGAGCTACTGAACTGAACTGAACATGGTCCCATGCCCACCATCCAAGCACATTATAAAAGCTTGCATTGAGTAACAGTTGAGTTCCAGAACTTGACTAGAATGCCTAGAAATCAAGAACTGGAGGGGCCTTAAGGGATGACTTACTCCTTTCTTCACCAAAGATGCAGAAACTCAGAACGGAAAAGTGACTCCCAGTTAAAATACAAAGCAACATATTGAAAATCAAGTGACTTGGTTTCCAGGCCCAGTTTTGTCATCTAATTTCAAAGAATGATTATTAGCTGAAAAAATAAAAGAATTAGTAATAAGAATAATAAGCAGAAAAATAAGAGTTTACTCCCTTAAATTTGTCAAAAAATAAATGAAGCTCATGGAACATAAGTCTAACTTCTGTTGAAAGTAAGTTCAATGGCATATTTAGCAAAGAACCTTATCTTCTAGTTCTTATGCATATCCCCAGTGGATCCATCATAGATTTACTTATTTTACATAATGTGATTTCCTAGTTTAATGAAGAAGAAAGTCTCTAGTATCCAAGGAAGCAATTCCTTAGTGTTCAGCAACAAAGAATGAAACAAATAAGGCCAAAGCTCCCAATTCTACCCAATGCAAAATATAGGAAAGAAAAACTAAAGCTCTCTTTGGCTGCTAATGTCTTATGATGATAATCATTTCAGGAATAGCACAAGCAAAAATGTGTGAGAAAGCAATGAGTGAGAGAAAAATGAAGAATATAAGAGAAAAGAGCAGTGTTACCATACTGGTAAAAGAAGTGCTGCTGCTGCTGCTAAGTCGCTTCAGTCATGTCCGACTCTGTGCGACCCCATAGACGGCAGCCCACCAGGCTCCCCTGTCCCTGGGATTCTCCAGGCAAGAACACTGGAGTGGGCTACCATTTCCTTCTCCAATGTATGAAAGTGAAAAGAAGCAATCATGACTTAGTCTCTGCCCCATGATATACACAACTGAATCTCTAGCTACGTGTAACCAGACAATGCAATAATTTAAGAAAATGATGACACATAGTATTTATTCAGAGAATAATTCCACTGGGAAAGGTTTAAATTTAAAATAAAAAAATAGGAAGAATTAAAGCTATACAGAATAACAACTTGTCTAACATTACTTATTGTTCAGGAATGCTGTATTGTTGAACTTTTAACTTTCTCTGCAGTGACATAATGTTGATTGTTGCAATTATCATCATTACATTTTTATGCATTTATGGAATTCTCAGTTTCTAAGAATTATTTTTTAAAAAAAGGTTTATTTCTTTACAGATGTATTATTTAAATTCCTCAAAAAGTAGTATAACAGCATGTACTTTGTACACCTGTATTAATTACTTGTAGATTTTATCTCCAATGACTCAACACAATGAAATTACATTTATTCCTAACTTCTTATGCATGTGGGCTCAGTTGCAGCTGACTCTTTGTGGCCCCATGGACTCTAGTCTGCCAGGTTCCTCTCTCCATGGAATTTTCCAGGCAAGGATGCTGGAGTGGGTTGCCATTTCTTCCTCCAGGGGATCTTCCTAATCCAGGAATTGAACCCATGTCTCCTGCATCTCCTACATTGGCAGGTGGTTTCTTTACCATTGAGCCACCTGGGAAGCTCCCTACCTACTTATACTAAACCCTGAACTCATTTATTTACATTTTAATTAAATTAAATATTGAATTTTTTTTTAATGAAAATTATAAAAGTATACCATTAAATATAAAGCACATTGTTAATATCTATTGAACTGCTAAAAATGACTAGATCTATTTCATTATTGTAACATTATACATGAAAATACTTCTAAACATTATGCAATGAGATTTACTGGCATACTTGATTAGATTCCCTAATCAAGTATGCTGCTAAGATGTTAAGTCACATCAGTTGTGCCCGACTCTGTGCGACCCCATTAATGGCAGCTCACCAGGCTCCTCTGTCCCTGGGATTCTCCAGGCAAGAACACTGAAGTGGCTTGCCATTTCCTTCTCCAATGCATGAAAGTGAAAAGTCAAAGTGAAGTCACTCAGTCGTCTCTGACTCAGTGATCCCATGGACTTCAGCCTACCAGGCTCCTCTGTCCATGGGATTTTCCAGGTAAGAGTACTGGAGTGGGTTGCCAGTACCTTCTCCACAACTCAAGTATATTTGTATTAAAAAAAGATTTTATGATTTTTGAGATTATACAGTGGTTCAGGATTATGAAGTGACCTTCATCTTATAGACACTTCAGCTCTTCCTGTATATATCTGAAAAATTAATTGCTCTAAAGCATTTATTTCATGTACCACTCACCTGTTAAGAAACTCAATTGGCTTTCCTATGGAATAAAGTATACACTTTTCATCCTAACCTTTAAAGTTTCCCACGATCTGGCCTCAGTCTAGCTTCAACACTGGCTGTGTTCCAGCCAAACAGCACCATGAAATAATCTATAAACTACTCACGACCCATGAATATTTGATCCCGTTCTTGCCATCTGGAAGGCCTCTCCTTCCATATGTATTTTTGTATGCTGAAATAGCCTCAGCAATGAGCTAATTATCTTCCTTACCAAGAGCCTGCATTCGTGTCACATATGTTGCTTTTGTCAGTCTATCATAGTTCTGTAAATATGTTTTATGTCTTCATCTATTTGCTAAATGCCTATTTACTGACAGTTACTTCTGTTTTCTTTGCAACCCACACTCTGCTCAGTACTGTACCTTATCACAGCAGACTCATTAAATATTCAACTAAAATCATTGAACTAAAATGTGAATGCACCTTAGTTTCCTCTTTCATGTTTTCCAAGGTGCCATGCTCAGAACTGAGTACTAAATGTTCTAAAGTTGACATGGTTTGTATTCTTATGTTATTAAAACAAAATTAAAATTGTCCCATTTTGCATTCATTCTCATTATGTTCTATGGGATTGTCAAAATCAAATGCTAAAATCCAATCTCGCTTAGAAGAAATAGATAATCCCTATACTTGGTGGTCCTGGAAAGGATAAAAACAAAACAAAAGCAAGCACACTACTCTATCATTAGGAGTATGGAAATCTGACTTTTGGAGTGCCAACTTACCATGACCCAAACCACTGGGAGAATTTTCACCAAAAAGCAAAGTTTCTCATTCAGTGGTTTCTCATTCTCATAAGTTTAGGCAATACTTATTGCCTAAAACAGTGATTCTTAAACTTTTGGTGCTTGCTTTTATTTCATGATATCCATCTTCCTAAATGAACTGCTTTTTGAACACTACTGATTTTTAAAGAAATAATTAAAATGAATTAAGATCTACTTTGTTCTGAAATGCATTTAGGGAATGGTGAAGTTTGAGATTTCTACAACATTCTTGGACATAACTTTGGGCATCCTGTTATTGCACAAGAAGATTAAGAAACTCTGTCCTGTATCATCTGATGTCATCAGTTTCCCAACAGATACACATATTGCTCATTTTATAAACATCTGTCCAGAATGAAATATGCAACCAGATATAATAAAATTTTCAGCTTTTTTGAGTCAGGATTTAATGATATGGTGAAAGGTGATGTCTGAAAAACTTTTGTTTGATTTGCATAATCCATTAAATCTCCATACATGACATTTCTACATTTCCTACTAGCTGCTAAAACAGTTGACATTTCTTATTTGCTAAGTTTAATTCAGGCAATGACTTTTCCATCCCTTGACAATTGTTTTTATCTAAATATCATTTTATTAGAACCAGAATTTATCCTGCATGATGCAGTGAACATTGCATAATGCTAAACATTTGTTGTCCATATTTTTGACAATATTTGCATAATGAACACTATGAATATTTGCATAATGCTAAACATTTGTTGTCATTGTTTTTTGATCACACCCTTCACATTCTTTTAGCCCTCTTCCCTCAGTTGGCCTAGCTGAGAAGATTTAGTTCTTTTCATCTGTTTAAATAAATCAATACCATATTTTTAACAGAACATTTCTATTCTTCATGTATTCTTTGCATCCTCATCAACTTTTAGAAGTCTTTCTGATACAAATGCCCCCAGAAAAATATTTAATGTATTTTCAAAAAAGAAATATAGAAACAAGAATAATTTCTAAATCAAGAAGTCAAGGGCAAAAATGGCTTCTGGCAAGCTTTCCATTGTCAAATCACAAATTAAGATCAACTTGTTCTCTACTATGTCACAGGATTTGGGAAAGGAAGACTCTGAACTATCAATTGAAGAAGAGAGAGAAAATAACACTGAACAGATAACTTACAGATGTGCTCAGTAGATTTTTACTAGGGTGCAGTAAAATCTGCAGGCTTCCCAGGTAGCTCAGATGGCAAAGTGTCTACCTGAGATGTGGGAGACCTGGGTTCAATCCCTGGGTTGGGAAGATCCCCTGGAAAAGGAAATGGCAACCGACTCCAGTACTCTTGCCTGAAAAATTCCATGGATGGAGGAGCCTGGTAGGCTCCAGTCCATGGGGTCACAAACAGCCAGACACAACTGAGTGACTTCATTTTCAATAAAATCTGCAGAAAATAACCTATTGTCCTTTGTATTTCACATGCTATTTTATATCAGTATGCTAAAGTTTCCATGGGTATAATTGATTTTACATTAAATTTCAGCTTCCCACTCTTGTTTGTGAGTGGAACAACTACACATATTGATCATCATTTATCTGTGACCATCTTACATCTTTTTAAATTGAGAGTGAACATTAGGTACATGGAATTTCATGGTGGCCTCCTATGACCTATGTATTTTTGGAGAATCAGACTTAGTGTGGTAGATGACTCTAACTTTCTTCCCCAGGTAAACTTTACCTTCTTTCAAAAGAAAAACACTGTACACTAAAGTTATGAACATTGTCTAATGTAATTTGTGAAATTTAAAATATGAAAGAATTGTAGAAAATGTTCCTTATACATTGTATGAAATACCCTCAACATAAACATATTTAATGATTTTTACTGATACCTAAGTTATTTAAAACAACAAAATACAGATTTCATTATTTATAAACATTTTTCTCAAAGAAAAGATGTTCTAAGATCCAAATACATAGCTGACTCTTATTTTTTACTGTGAAACAAAACTTACTCATTTCAGCATACAACCCTTCACAGCTGCAAGACTGCAGGCTTCATCTCCTGCTGTTGAAAACATCTTACCATTAAAATCACTTCCTATAATTATACAACAAAGACAGAACTTTTTATTAAAAACATCCATTAAATTTGTACATATTGCTTTGGATTGGAGGTCAAAGAAAGTCTTATCCTATTCTCTAATCTTTGTCTTACCAGTGAACCAAGAGCCTCTCATCTTTACAGTCAAGAGAACATACTGCTAAGAAAAGGAGACACAATTATCCATTGGTTGCTTATGCAACCATCATTTATTACAAGTCTTCTTTGTACCTGGCACTAAATTAAGTGCTGGGAAAGTGAGGGAAAATAAACACATACATGTACTCACTTCCCACATAGTTTCTGTCCTGTGAGACTCTCAGTTCAGCCAGGAATATAGACCGATGAACATATTATCTATCATTATTGCACTGAGAGGCTTGTACATCGCACAAAGATTTTGGATGGTAAAGTGCAGAGTAATAGAAGGATTATCCTGAAAGTAGGAAAAAACGGTTAGTAGACATAAGGAAGATGTATTGAACGAGGAGAAGGAAGAGGCATTACTTTCTCCTTATTTTCTTATTTTCTCTTTATTATTCTTCACCCTGAAAGAAAAAAAAAAGAAATGCAACAGGGAGAAAGCGGATGAGGCAGCAAGGAGAGCTTTGGGGGTTGAAAGTAGGGTATAAAGGATACAAGAGGAAAGAGACAGCAGACAAAGGTGAAGAAAGAAGACAGGGTATAACGTTCTTGGTGCTCTTCACGTGTCCACAGCCAGATCAAAGGAGGGCAAACAGGGCACACAGACCATATATCTATTCAGTTCAGTTCAGTCGCTCAGTCATGTCTGACTCTCTGTGACCCCATGAATCGCAGCACTCCCTGTCCATCACCAACCCCCGGAGTTCACTCAGACTCACGTCCATCGAGTCCGTGATGCCATCCAGCCATCTCATCTTCGGTCGTCCCCTTCTCCTCCTGCCCCCAATCCCTCCCAGCATCAGAGTCTTTTCCAATGAGTCAACTCTTCGCATGAGGTGGCCAAAGTACTGGAGTTTCAGCTTGAGCATCATTCCTTCCAAATAAATCCCAGGGTTGATCTCCTTCAGGATGGACTGGTTGGGTCTCCTTGCAGTCCAAGGGACTCTCAAGAGTCTTCTCCAACACCACAGTTCAAAAGCATCGATTCTTTGGTGCTCAACCTTCTTCACAGTCCAACTCTCACATCCATACATGGCCACTGGAAAAACCATAACCTTGACTAGACGGACCTTAGTCGGCAAAGTAATGTCTCTGCTTTTGAAAATGCTGTCTAGGTTGGTCATAACTTTTCTTCCAAGGAGTAAGCGTCTTCTAATTTCATGGCTGCAGTCACCATCTGCAGTGATTTTGGAGCCCCAAAAAATAAAGTCTGACACTGTTTCCACTGTTTCCCCATCTATTTCCCATGAAGTGATGGGATCAGATGCCATGATCTTCATTTTCTGAATGTTGAGCTTTAAGCTAACTTTTTCACTCTCCTCTTTCACTTTCATCAAGAGGCTTTTTAGGTCCTCTTCACTTTCTGCCATAAGGGTGATGTCATCTGCATATCTGAGGTTATTGATATTTCTCCCGGCAATCTTGATTCCAGCTTGTGTTTCTTCCAGTCCAGCGTTTCTCATGCTGTACTCTGCATAGAAGTTAAATAAGCAGGGTGATAATATACAGCCTTGACGTACTCCTTTTCCTATTTGGAACCAGTCTGTTGTTCCATGTCCAATTCTAACTGCTGCTTCCTGACCTGCATACAGATTTCTCAAGAGGCAGGTCAGGTGGTCTGGTATTCCCATCTCTTTCAGAATTTTCCACAGTTGATTGTGATCCACACTGTCAATTTAATTTTAATCAAGTTTATTTTTATCTTAATTTTAAAATTAAACTTTTAATTAATTAAATAGAATGCTCTTTACATTCATTAACTCTGATGCTATTGTATCATGCTGATTATATTTTTAAATAAAAACAGCTTGAAGTACAAACAATTGTTAGCCTGGCCATTGCAACAAATTATAATTTTGGCTGGGGAAGACCCATATCTCTGTCAGTCATTGAACATGCATTGAGATATTTTGTCTTTTCTATAGGAATGAAGAAGGGGAAAGAGAGGTCAGAGAGGGACAGCAGCTTGAAGCAAGAGAAACTGGTTTTAGTCAAACCACACATCAGTATAAATGTATCAAATGTGGTTTTTGAAAAATTGACACTCATAGAACAAACAAGATTCAGTGGGAGTCAGAGAAGAAATTCAGGACCTCAAAGAGAAGTTCAACTCAGTCACTCAGTTGTGTCTGACTCTTTGCGACCCCATGAACTGCAGCCCGCCAGGCCTCCCTGTTCATCACCATCTCCCAGAGTTCATTCAAACTCACGTCCATCGAGTCGGTGATGCCATCCAGCCATCTCATCCCCTATCGTCCCCTTCTTCTCCTGCCCTCAATCTTGCCCAGCATCAGGTCTTTTCCAATGAGTCAATTCTTCACATCAGGTGACCAAAATATTGGAGTTGCAGTTTCAGCATCAGTCCTTGCAATGAATATTCAAGACTGATTTCCTTTAGGATGGACTAGTTACATCTCCTTGCAGTCCAAGGGACTCTCAAGAGTCTTCTTCAACACCACAGTTCAAAAGTATCAATTCTTTGGTGCTCAGCTTTGTTTATAGTCCAACTCTCACATCCATATATGACTACTGGAAAAACCATAGTTTTGACTAGACGGACCTTTGTTGGCAAAGTAATGTCTCTGCTTTTAAATTGCTGTCTAGGTTGGTCAAAACTTTTCTTCCAAGGAGCAAGCATCTTTGAATTTCATGACTGCAGTCACCATCTGTAGTGATTTTGGAGCCCAAAAAATAAAGTCAGCTACGGTTTCCTTTGTTTCCTCATCTATTTGCCGTGAAATGATGGACTGGATGCCATGATCTTAGTTTTCTGAAGGTTGAGCTTTAAACCAACTTTTCACTCTCCTCTTTCACTTTCATCAAGAGGTGCTTTAGTTCTTCTTCTCTTTCTGCCATAAGGATGATGCCATCTGCATATCTGAAGTTATTGATATTTCTCCTGACAATCTTGATTCCAGCTTGTCCTTCATCCAGCCCAGCATTTCGCATGATGTACTCTGCATAGAAGTTAAATAAGCATGTTGACAATATATAGCCTTGATGTACTCTTTTCCTAATTTGGAACCAGTCTGTTGCTCCCTGTCCAGTTCTAAATGTTGCTTCTTGACCTCCTTACAGATTTCTCAGGACGCAAGTAAGGTGGTCTGGTACTCCCATCTCTTGAAGAATTTTCCAGTTGGTTGTGATCCACACAGTCAAAGACTTTGACATAGTCAATAAAGCAGAGGTAGATGTTTTTCTGGAACTCTCTTGCTTTTCCTCTCAAAGAGAAGATATTCTTACTAATAAAAAGAGCACATTACGATTATCCTATCAAAGGTGATAGGGAAGAATAAAAGTGCCAAAGTCACTGAAAAATAAACAGAAAACAATGAGTAACCCATGTAGGAGGTGCATTACAGAGACACAATAATCTTAAAAATATATCAGGTTTAAAATTATGGCATTTAGCTGTTTATCTATGAATTTTGATATTAATAACATTTAATCTCAATCATGTCTACCTTGTCATATAGACACATATTAGTTCCTTTAAATTATAAGAGAACTTGATATGGATGCACTACAGAATTGCCTAGACACTTAACAAATATTAAGCTAGCCTACTTTCCAACTATATTTCCTTTACTCTAAACAATGAACACTTTACAATGAAACGTCTGATGTTATCTATAAATCTTGTTGGTTCCCCTACCCTTACTTATAAATAGTTCCACCCTTACAAACAGTTTCCTAGACCTGAGTGTTGCACAATATCCCCACAAATGCTGCAACCTTGCCCTACATTGCAGTATATAGAAAAGGAAAAATGAAAGAACAAATACAAAAATAATTGAGAAAAAATAAAGGATGTGTTGGGAAACCAAACATACAAAACTACACACATTCTCACCTATACCAACTGTAACTCATTTCTGAACATTCTCTTAACACAGCCAGTCCCCAGGCAATAATGATGCAGAAGTGTATACTTAATGTATGTCCATAATATGGGATTCTAGTTCTTATAATAAAGTTCGACTCACTCCACCACACTTGATTTGTTATTTAAAACATATTCTTGGGGAAAAAAGAATTAAAAAAAAATTTAAGACTTTCCTGGAGGTCCTGTAGTTAAGACTCCCCATGTCCGCTGCAGAGAGCACAGGTTCATTCCTGGTCGGGGAAGTAAGCTTCCTCATGCCGCATGGCATGGCCAGTACAATAATTTTTTTTTCTCCACTTCCCAACATTAGAATTTAGCATGCCTGTTTTAAACTTAACAACAGACAGTTTTGAGGTGTCTTGTTACCATTAGATCCAAATTTTGATAGAATATGTTATTTCAAATGAGATATGGGTGAAAGGGTAGAAACAGGAATAGGTGACAAGAACAGAGATGGCTTGTCTGCCTGACACAATTATATTGGGAACAGAATATAAGAAAGAGTAAAAGTAACTTTGAGAGGTACCTATCCTTAATGATGGTCTCTGTCAAATTTAGACAGTTATAAGTTTTCATGTTTTCAGAATTAGGTTATTTGTTCTTCTATTCCATGAAACCTAATTAGCACAAATTAAAATCCAGACATGGTGAACAAAGTAGTCACAGAATTTACTGTCTAGTGGGAAATAAAGATATTGATCAAACTAACATGCATGTAAAAATATAGCTTGATAGACCGACAGTCTAGTGGGAAAGACATTAATCAATGTCTATCTAGCATATATATAAATATTTCATTTTATTTATAGCAATAAATATTATTATTAGTTGCTCTGAAGATTTAGATATACAGTGCTAGGAGGATTTAACACAGGAATACTAATGTTATTGGTGAACATTTTGGATGTCCAGGGTATGTTGGAATGATCATTTGTAATGTAAAAGACAATTGCTGAGAAATCTAACACTAAAAAGATAACAGTTGAAAACAGGTATAGTCATAAATCAATCATCTAATCTCAAGAATCTGGAAAGAGAAGAGCAAAATAAACCCAAACCAAGTAGAAAGAAAGAACAAATAAATACAGACAGACATCAGTGAAGTTGGACACAAGCCAAAAAAAAAAAAAGGGAGAAAAATCAATGAAACAAAAGCTTATTATTCAAAGATATTAATAAAATTGACAAGTGCCTAGCAAGACTGACAAAGAAATGAGAAGAAAAAGACACAAGGTGCCGTATCAGACATGAAACATATCACTACAGATCTATAAATATCAATAAGGTAAGTGAATACTATGAACAGCTCTTGACTGTATTAATGTCAATATTGTGGTTTTGCATTATGTTGCTGTTGAGGCAAACTATACATGGGATGTACATAAATATCAGGCAATATATGTTTGATTTTAACTTTTCAGAGCAAATTGATTGAGACTGTAGGTTGTGGACAGACCACAAGGAAACCTTGAAAGACAGGATAAAGAATCTGGAATACATTCTCTAAGATATAAAAAAAAAAAAAAAAATGGTGGGTGGTTTTTAAACTGAAGAATAGATGTTCAGTGCCTTAGTTTAGGATGAAAAACACTGTATATTAGTGTGGAAAAACTTTTAATTCCAAACTATGGCAGTGAGAAATACAGAGTAAGTGTTTGTAAAAGAAAACATGACATTGATCTATGGATTTTAAATGCAAGTCATCAGTGTTGGCAAAATGTCTTCCACTGTTTCCACCTCTGCCTCCTGTCTGTTGTAACTCATTCTATGACCTTGAAGAATATGAGTTTTTATAACTCCCCAAATTAGTTTGATTTTGCAAGGAAATACAGAGACTTTAGCTTCTTATATAAAAGCTATAAATAGTAGTAGGACTCAAAAAACTATAGACTTTAAAATTTACATATTTATTACTAACCTATAATGTTGAACATTTTTATATCTCTTTATAAACGGAAACTACAGCTTTACAGCTAAATTCTGAGATAACATCGGCAGTATAAAAAGTTAACATTTCCAGGAAACTTTATTTATGTGTTTTCCGCATATGTTACCATTTCCAAATAAATTTTCTGGTCAATATGACATTTTTTCTTAACCTGAAGCAGAAAAGTAGAATATTTCAAAGGAATATTAAAATAAATCTTGGTGGATCGATTTGAATTTAGAGGATTTATTTAATGATTTTTCTAAAGTTAAAATGCCATTTATTATGTGCCTTCTTAGGCATTAATAACTCATTAACTTGCCATTTAGGACTGATTTATCAAAATAACAGCAAGCACACTACTTGTCTACTCTGAATATAAATAAACTAATTCTGTGGACCAATTTTGCTGACCAGTCCCTTAAGTGTTGTTATGACTTGGGGTTCATTCTAGTCATCTCTTAGACACTGCTCTTAATTTTTAGTAAGTCAATCTTTAGTAATCTTTGATCTAGGAACACAGTTCCATAGGTAAACCATCATTTTGACATCTATCTTTGAATTTTGTAGGCTGACTACAGCTTTGCCTGTAAAATTCCATTCATTGCAAGTAATGTATAATTTCTATCTCAAAAAAAAAATTTTTTTTTAATTTTAATCAAATAACCAACACTCACAGAGCACAGAACCATTTGCAGGAAATGGAGATTTACATGGTACATTCTTCCATGGAATCATAATATGTATATTAGAATTTGGTTTTACTAACACAGAGGTCCTTAGATGACAAATGCTGTTATTTCCAAGGAGTTTATCTGCCCATTACAATCAATCTACCTACAAAAATGAAGAGAGGGTTAAATCCAGGAAAAAAAACCCTCCTCTATTAAATCATAGTTAGGTCAATCAGAATTACATAATGTAAAAAAGTAGTAGAAAGCGTGAAATATTTTCTTCATGGGCAGCCATAAAATCTCAAAATAGATTGTTCAGTTCAGCTTATGAGCATTATTCTTACCAGAAGATGAAAATAATTTAGAATTTATATGCCTTTTGTGATTTTAAATGACAATCAAATTTAGTCAATTTTTTTTTTCAATAACTTGAAAAGCATTACAAGGAAAAGAAACAACCAAAAAGAGATTTTGCAGCTCTTAGCACTGAAAAGATTTTGGTTTTCCTTGGTTTGGTTTAAAATCATAAAAGCAAACAAACCCAAATTAAAAAGTAATTATAAGGAATCAAAATGTTCTGATTTTTGGCATAAAAACAAGTTCAACAAGATTCAAAATAACAAAAATCAAGTTATCTCAAAAACATTTTGGTGCTGCAGCATGCAATGGGTCACTCTGTGGATTAGACTAGTGGTCATGTCAGGACATATTTTTCTAATAGGTCTGACTGTCTCTGAGGTCACAACATAGTACCTTTTATTTTTTTGGAGGAATGGGCATGCAGTGATTATGAGTGTGGTATGACTGGGGAAACTAAGGTAAAAAGAACAGTTTTATAACCTCCCTTTAATCCACCAGATGTTACTAGTCCAAAGGAGAACTAGCCAATGCATCAACTTGGTCACACATTAAGTTGACATCAACCCTTTTTACAGTTCTTAGAATGCTAGAAATCTATAAAAGAGGTTGAGTCTAATAATAAATTTTTTTTCAAATACATTTATGAGGGTGGGTAATATAATTTGAAAACCTTTGGCCATTGGATATCAAAATTGAAATCAATTTTTTCTCTATGTATATGAGGTCTAGAACACATGTTTAATTGTGAATAGAAAATGTCAAAAGCCTCCTTGAACTGAACTTGGTGAGTATATTTCTAAGGCCCTATCCTTACTAGTTTTTGGATTTTATACTTAAATTAACCCTTAAATTTCCTTCTCTGCCTGATAAATTACACCCTGTTGAAATTTTACTAATGAATCTGTTTCCCCACCAGATCAGAAAAAAAGTTTAGTCTATCTTATTTTAAAATGAAGGTAACTTTCCATGGGGAAATAAGTGAGATTTTAATTCTCTGCAGTCTGTGTTCACAAATTTTTAAAGCAAAATTCCTTCCAACTGACAGTGTGAGAATGAGGGATTTTTGTAACAAAACTTATCTGTGCAGGAATGCAATGCACAGTGAGTGGAAACTGTCATGTAGCTAATGACATACAGAACCTAGGTCAGAGGTCCGAATTCCAGTCTCTTTCTGCTACTTTTTGTTGCATGAGTTTACATAGTAAAAGCTTCTCTCACCCAATTTCCTTCCTGTAAAAGATTAACAAATGCTAAAGTAAATGTAAGGTGATAATGATTTTAAAAGACATTTTATATTATGTCACTGTGAAATTTTGAACACCCTAAACTCTGGCAGGAATTAAGGAAAAATAGATCTTGATGGTGGGAACAGCAGCCAAAATTAAGAGATAATATGGCTGCATGTTACATTCAATTACTTTAAAAGAGAATACTTTTAATACTAAT
>SJYT01060709.1:19123-46802 GCA_006410635.1 Cephalophus harveyi
TCTCGCAGCCGACCGCGCGTAGTGCGCCGGCCCGGCTCTCGCAGCCGACCGCGCGTAGTGCGCCGGCCCGGCTCTCGCAGCCGACCGCGCGTACTTCAATTAGTCAATCGTATAAGCCATACCTAGTTTTTTCCCTTAACATTTTTATTTTCAAATAATTGAAGATTCACATGCAGTTGCAAACAGTAATACAGGGAGATCTTGTGTGGCCTTAATCCTATTTTCCCCAATAGTAACCTCTTACCAAAATCACTGCAGATGGTGATTGCAGCCAGGAAATTAAAAGATGCTTACTCCTTGGAAGGAAAGTTATGACCAACCTAGATAGCATATTGAAAAGCAGAGATATTACTTTGCCAACAAAAGTCTGTCTAGTCAAGGCTATAGTTTTTCCTCATGTATAGATGTGAGAGTTGGACTGTGAAGAAAGCTGAGCACCAAAGAATTGATGCTTTTGAACTGTGATGTAGGAGAAGACTCTTGAGAGTCCCTTGGACTGCAAGGAGATCCAACCAGTCCATTCTAAAGGAGATCAGTCCTGGGTGTTCATTGGAAGGACTGATGCTAAAGCTGAAACTCCAGTACTTTGGCCACCTCATGCGAAGAGTTGACTCATTGGAAAAGACTCTGATGCTGGGCAAGATTGAGGGCAGGAGGAGAAGGGGACGACAGAGGATGAGATGGCTGGATGGCATCACCGACTCGATGGACATGAGTTTGAGTGAACTCCGGGAGTGGGTGATGGACAGGGAGGCCTGGCGTGCTGCGATTCATGGGGTCGCAAAGAGTCGGACACGACTGAGTGACTGAACTGAACAGGACTGACTGAACCTCTTACAAAACTATAGTACAATTTCAAAAACTGACAAAGTATATGTGTCAAGGGGCTTATGGTGCTGGTGGTAAAGATCCCACTGGCCAGTGCAGGAGACATAAGAGACATGAGTTCAGCCCTTGGGTTGGAAAGACCCCCTGGAGGAGGAAAATGGCAACCCACCCCAGTATTCTTGCCTGGAGAATCCCACGGACAGAAGAGCCTGGTGAGCTACAGTCTGTAGCATCTGTCACAAAGAGTCGGACATGACTGAAGCAGTTTAGCATGCAGGCCAGAGTCAAGATGCAGAACGTTTCTACTACTCCAAGGATCCTTCGCTGACCAATGCTTCTCTATGAGTGAACAGTGTGATTGAATAGCTTAAAAAATCATGAAAACTCATGTTGCATTTGTGGTCATGTAGAAAACAGAGGTCTTTATCTATAGGACTGAGACGTTACCAGAAATTATTGAAGGAAACTTCTAAATGATTCCCTGTCTTTATTAGTGCTTCCCCTTTCTAATTCATTGTACCCGATCACAGAATGACATTTTGAAATTTTAATAGGAATCTCTCCAGCATAAAAGGAGTCCATCATTCTCTGCTACTTTAGGCCCGCACGTCCAAACTCACTAGCATGACATAAACAATCTCCCTGGAATAAGACTTCTGTTAAACCTCCTGGCCAAATCTGTGCCTATTTCCTCTACTTCTGATCCTGGACACCATGACAAGCTAGCCTCTAACACCAGGCTGGGCATGCATGCTGAGTCACTTCAGTTGTGTCCCACTGTTTGTGACTCTATGGACTGTAGCCTGGCAGGCTTCTCTGTCTATGGGATTCTCCGAATGGGTTGCCAATTCCTCCTCCAAAGGGATCTCTCCTACCCAGGGATCAAACCCATGTCTCTTGTGCTCTCGAATTACAGTTGGATTCTTTACTGCTGAGCCACTAGGGAAGCCCATTACACCAGATTATCTCAGCTCTGTATCTATGCACTATTTACCCATAATGCATCCTCTGCCAGGATTTCCTCTCATTCTCTTTTAATCCTCACTCTGACTCAGCATACTTGGAATAATTCTATTTATCTTTCATGGTGCAACTTAGTTATCGTTTGCCTTAAAAATTATTTTCTGATAGTTGACCATCTCTTCTGCTTTTTTTTTTAAAAAATGAGATTTTGTTTATGTGTTTATATATTATTATTATTCATGGTAAGAGCAGTTAACATGAGATTCACCCTCTAAAATGTTGAAATGCACACTACCACAGTGTCAATTATGGGCACTCTGAAGTAGAGTAGGTCTCTAGAACTTATTCGTCTAAGATAACTGAAGCTTTATACCCACTGAACAATGCCCCATTTATCCCACTTCCCAAACCCTAGGCAACTAGTATTATACTCTCTATGAGTTTCTTGCAAGCTATAAGTTTGCGAGCCCCTCGAAGGTATCATCTATGTCTTATTTCATGGATCCCTAGATCAAGACCAAGTATACACATGATAAATACATGTGCTATGTGTATGTCTATGTTTTATGATAAACATATCAATTCCATTTTGGTCAGAGGAAATTGTGCTGTAAATTTTCAACAATAAAAATGTTTAATGAAATGTTTGGACAAGTCATCTAGAAATTAAATTTTGGAAGAGATTTCTTCATTAGATGAGAAACTAGCAGGCAAATTTGGCCTTGGAATGCGGAATGAAGCAGGGCAAAGACTAATAGAGTTTTGCCAAGAAAATGCACTGGTCATAGCAAACACCCTCTTCCAACAACACAAGAGAAGACTCTACACGTGGACATCACCAGATGGTCAACACCGAAATCAGATTGATTATATTCTATGCAGCCAAAGATGGAGAAGCTCTATACAGTCAACAAAAAATTAGATAATATCTAAATAAAAATGCGTGTGTGCTCAGTTGTGTTCAGCTCTTTGCAACCCCATGGACTGTAGCCCGCCAGGCTTCTCTGTCCATGGAATTCTCTGGGTGAGATTACTGGAGTGGGTTGCCATGCCCTCCTCCAGGGAGATCTTTTGGACTCAGGGATCAAACTGTGTCTCCTGCACTGTCAGGCAAATTTACCACTGTGCCAACTGGGAAGCCCATCTAAATAACAATAATAATAGCATAATAATAGCAATAATTTTATTCATATATCACCTCCCACAACAATTAACAAGTATTTGTTATGTGCCAAGCACATGCTAAGTATTTTACATAGATTATTTGAATTGATTCGACTTTCTTGTAACATGATTGTGTGAAAAAAAAGTCAAAGCCGTGATATCTTCCCTGATGACTGTGTGAAACAAGAAACACTAGGACCAAGACCCAGGTCAGCATCAAGGGACCAGGAAAATCGAGAGAGTGTCACTAGAGTATAAAAGATTTCAGGAATCCAGAGGTCTCGGGGAAGAAGGACAGGAGCTAAGATTCAGGTTAATATGAGACGGCAAAACATAGAGACTGATACTGCAAGGAGATCGAACCAGTCCATTCTGAAGGAGATCAGCCCTGGGATTTCTTTGGAAGGAATGATGCTAAAGCTGAAACTCCAGTACTTTGGCCACCTCATGCTAAGAGTTGACTCATTGGAAAAGACTCTGATGCAGGGAGGGATTGGGGGCAGGAAGAGCAGGGGATGACCGAGCATGAGATGGCTGGATGGCATCACGGACTCGATGGACGTGAGTCTGAGTGAACTCCAGGAGATGGTGATGAACAGGGAGGCCTGGCGTGCTGCGATTCATGGGGTCGCAAAGAGTCGGACACGACTGAGCGACTGAACTGAACTGAACTGCTCCCTCTGTCCTCTTAAAAAATAACAAAAACCACCACAAAGCCTAAGCTTAGGCAGTTTGGCTTACAGAGTTCAAAAACAAAGAGCTTTCCTTGGATCTTTAGTCCCTTTGGCACCGTTCCCAACTTCTCATTCTACCTACACTCTCTTGTCTAATAGCTTTTTAAAAGTACAAACAAATCTTCTCAGTTTACACTAAAACATAAAGTTTGGAGAATTATGCTTTGGTCTTGGAGCAACCTGTTAATTTATTAAATTGTTAATACCCAAAATATAAGTTTTTTTTTTTTTTTTGCAGAAAGTCAAATGATTGCTAGACTGCATTATGTCATTTCCTGGATACATATATAATATATTTGGTTTCCTATCTTTATTTTAGCCTGGAGCATAAATAGAAGGAATTTGAGCTTGGGGCCAAGGTTTGGAAATAGAAGAAAAGAGTATGTTAAATCCTTGTTCGTGGATCATTAGACATAATGAAAATGAATCTTCCAGATGCCATTATTGCCACTCCAACCGAAGCAAGGAATAATATGTCTTAAGAAATGCAAAAAAAAGGCCATATAACCCAGCAAGGCTCAGTAGAGATCTGATTATATAGCCTTCCTCTGAAAATTCCCCTCTTCCCTTCCCCGTCATGACCCTCTATGCCATTCTCATCTGTCCTTTAAATTACAGCTATGTTTCACTCCATAATCAATTTACTTGAACAGAGCGGAATTGTGTTACAACTTTGTTCTTAATATATTCCTCATTATTTAAAACTTTATTCATTTTCCCCCAAATTATGTTGACTTCAATTCAAAGTAAATTCTGACCCACTGTGAGATGAATGAGAAATGGAAAATATGACTATTTGTTACTTCTCAATAATCTTATCATAGATTATATCTCATTTTCTGTCAAAGAACTTTTTCATTAATAAAGTATCAGTTCAGTTCAGTTCAGTTCAGTCGCTCAGTCGTGTCCGACTCTTTGCGACCCCATGAATCGCAGCACCCCAGGCCTCCCTATTCATTACCATCTCCCGGAGTTCACTCAGACTCACGTCCATCAAGTCCGGTCGTCCCCTTCTCCTCCTGCCCCCAATCCCTCCCAGCATCAGAGTCTTTTCCAATGAGTCAACTCTTCGTATGAGGTGGCCAAAGTACTGGAGTTTCAGCTTGAGCATCATTCCTTCCAAAGAAATCCCAGGGCTGATCTCCTTCAGAATGGACTGGTTGGATCTCCTTGCAGCATAGCTCATCAAATATCAAAATGATTCTCTTAAAGCATGTGTAACAGATTACTTACAAAATTCTGTTAAATTTTTTCTCGTAGTAATACTGTGGTGTAGGAAGCATTATTTATAATTTTGCCAGTATGTGTGTTTGCATACATTATAATTATAATAAAACACATTACATAAACAAATGTATGTTCTTTACAACATATAAATAAATAGAAATGTATAACTATATAAACATACTATGATAAATATATCTAAATTTTTGTCTCTATCCATCATATGCTGTTCTTCTTAAAATGATGCTTCACATCATCAGATAAATCTTCTGGTAAATGTCATCCTTTCTATTCACTTACATGATATTTGAAAATATGTGTGTGTGTGCGTACATATATATATATATGTAATGTATTTATATAATACATGGTTCAGCAGGTAGAGAATCTGCCTGCAATGCAGGAGACACAGGAGACTTGAATTCAATCCCTGGGTTGGGAAGATCCCCTGGAGGAGGAAAATGGCAACCTACTCCAGTATTCTTGCTTGGAGAATTCCAAGGACAGAGGAGCCTGGTGGTCTACAGTCCAAAGGGTCACAAAGTGTCAGACAAGACTAAATGACTAAGCAGTATATATTTTATAATGCATATTACAGAAAGAAACATGTTTAAAATACATATGAATCATTTCATGTTTTGGCATCCCAGATAAAATGCAACACCTGATATAAAGGAATTCAATTTGGTTTTACAAATATTCCAAGCTCTGTATCACATAACAATGGTCTGAATGATCATGCCAGAAGTCAACATCTCACATACTTTTTCCAGTTATCATGACCCACAGGTCTAGCTAAAACCATCAAAGAATCATCTGTGGAGGCATATAGAACTAACTAGAAAAACTCTGATCCTTTAAGGGGATCTCAACTGAAAATAAAATATATCCCTGTTTTCATAATAATATAATATATACCTCAGTCAGAACTGTAATATTCTATCTGACCAAGTAACTACAATAAAAGAGAACAAGGAGCCTCAGTTTACCCTTGAGGTATCTTGGTGTATAAGTAGCAGCCTTAATGTGTACAGTACTGTGGAAAATAAAATACATATTTCAGGTTTGGAGATGTGATATGTTCCCATTTAGATTCTGACCATGAACGCTGACAGGAAAATGAGACTTCATGAACTCAGACTCTAATTCTGGAGAGTTTCACTTTTATTGGAATTAAAATCATCAGGGAATAAAAATCAAAAGTAAAAATATTCCTTAACACCTTAGAATAATTTTATATGCTTCAGAGGACCCATAATTCTGTCTCACAAATAATTTGGAATTTTTTTTTTAATACGGCCGATTTTAGTGCAAAATAAAAGAAGTGAAAATCTATGTTATAATCTTTACAGGCTGTCCTCAAAAGTGTGTTATTGGGACCTATGATCACTCACTGGGTTAAATGTAAATGCATGACTATCTATTTATATTATTTGCATAAACTGATCAAATTATAGCTCCCAAAGATACTTTTCTATTTTAAAATATTTTAAAATTTTTGAGTAATTCACTTATTAACATTTCTCTGAATTATTTTATTAATAAATTTATTCAAGTGACTATTACATATTAGGCACTCCAAGCCTCCAAGAGAGTCAATATATAGCCAACCTTGAGGAACTTAAAGCTTATTCAAATCAGCTTTATAAAATCATATTAAAATACTCATTTAAACTGATCTAGACAGGTAACATAGTTCTAATTAATTCTTTTGTTCATAACTCATAAAACTCCATAAAATGTGTCTGTTCCTTTTTCTTAAAGGTCAAAGATTTAAATTTCTAATATATCCCCAGTCTTCAGTCTGTTTATCTATGAACACTTAAAAGATATGGAAATGAATTTTAAATATGTGTAGCTCTCTAACCATGCCCTTGAAGACAGTACAGAGCTTTCCCTCTTAGATGACTAGGCACATGTCTGCAGCTGAAGCTGACACAAACCAGCCCTTCCTTTTCCCTTTAGCAACATAATCCTCAGAACCAAGACGCCTCAGATGGGCAACAGACCGTCTCCTCTCTTTGGTTAGGCGCTCGCTTCTCTCATCTTCTGGGTTCCCTCAGATGAAAAATGATTTGCTTTCTAAACCACTGGAGGCTCATTACTTTAGAAACATAGTTCGTAGTTATTTTGGAGTTCTAATTTTATATTTTCAACATCCTGAAATAATTTGATAACATGTTTTCCTAGGTAATCTAAATGTCTCCAAATCCTCTTTCATCTCAGGTAACTGTACTAAGTCCTGAGCCCTCTGCCATAATTCTGAAGTATACCAGGACACATATCTTTTCTCTTGGTCTCTCTTATCTCTCCTACTGAACTCTTGGCTTCCCTTGAATCACCATGGCCTCATTCCTCACTATTGATGCCAGATGCTACCCTCTCTCAGTAACACTTGGTCCCCAATGTGGACATAAATCATTAATTCCTCATTAATACTGAGTTAGTGTGTGTATTAGACAGTACCAAAACTGTGAAGTTGATGGAGGAGAATCTCAGTTCAGGATATTAAATAATTGAAAACTGGATATCAATATCATGTTTCTCAAGTTTCTCAACCATTCTTAGAAAAGAGGGCTTTATTATGCCCTCTCCTTAGGCACAAACCTGTTCTGAGGCCTTTAGAACTTTAGAACAGAAAGATGTTCTCTGCTCATCATCTCGCTTCCCCATTCCACTAACCGACAACCCAGTATAAATCCAATGCAGAATAAACCCACATATAACAAATGGTATAAACAAACATGAAACACTCTCTAAGGCAACACCTGTTACTTCATTACACAAAAATTTGTGTATTTTCTTAATTTTTCCCTATATATGTTTTGCTTCCTATACCTACAAAGCTTATTAAAGAGTTCCCTAAATGAGAGTAGTGAGCCCCAGAAATGAATTCGTCACTATAGAAGATGTAAGGAATTCCACAGATGATACTCTGAATTTTATTAAATAACACTTTTTTTCCTCCTCCTTTCATGTGACATTGTATTTATTTGCTTGCATAATCTCTGTCTAATCTACCTGGGAAAATGTCACTTCAAATAGCATTTCTGAGAAGTGGCAATCCTGTTCTCTGGGAAAGAATCATCTGAAATAAAAGTGAGTCATTTGGAAGAGGCAGACTGGCCTGGCTGGGAGAAGGTACTGAAACATGACAAGGGAAATTTGAACTTCATATTGGAATGAGAGTTTGGAGCACTTGTACTTTTTGAGCAGACTTACAGATATATAAATATATTTACAGGCTCATTAATCCTCTGTCTTTGAGCCAACAGTTGAAGATGAGTTCTTAGCAATGATCTGTCTGTTTTGATCTCTGTGCGCCAACTTCACCTTTCAGCATTTTCAAGACAAACTTGTCTCCAGACCAAAAAGCAGTAAACACCTCTTGTTAGTTAGTGTTAGTCACTCAGTCGTGTCTGACTCTTAGTGATCCCATGGCCCATAGCCCATCAGGCTCCTCTGGTCAAGGGATTCTCCAGGCAAGAATACTGGAGTGGGTTGCCATGCCCTTCTCCAGGAGACCTTCCTGATCCAGGGATCAAACCCAGGTCTCCCACATTGCAGGCAGATTCTTTAACATCTGAGCCACCTGGGAAGCCCGCATACCTCTTACCCCAGGGCAAAAGCTTGCAATTATCAATGGCTACTCTTGGCTTTGGGCTTCCCCAGTGGCTTAGCGGTAAAGAATGCCCAGCAATGCAGGAGACTCTGGAGACGTGAGTTTGATCCCTGGGTCAGGAAGATCCTCTAGAGAAAGAAATGGCAACCCACTACAGAATTCTTGCCTGGAAAATTCCATGGACAAGGAGCCTGGCAGGCTACAGTTCATATAGTTGCAAAGAGTCAGACACCACTAAAAGCAACACACTCTAGGCTTTAGGGGCTTCCCAGGTGGTACAGTGGTACCGCTCGCCAATGCAGGAAGTTCAGGAGAAGTGGGTTCCTGATCCCTGGGTCAGGAAGATCCCCTGGAGAAGTAAATGGCAAGCCATTCCAATACTCTTGCCTGGAGAATTCCATGGATAAAGGAGCCTGGAGGGCCGTAGTTCATAGAGTTGCAAAGAGTCGACATGACTGAGTGATTAAACATGCACTGTAGGCTCGAGAATTTTCTCTTCCATCCCTGCTTCCCCCCAACCCTACCAGTTTTCCTTCTTGTCTCTTTTCGTTTATCCCATGAAAACTGTCCCATCTCTTAGTTTCCTAATACATGCTCTTAAATTGAGGAAAGGGAAACATATGGGCAAAGGAGGACCAGGGAAAGGCTGCAATACTCACTGTTCTCTTCTCGTCTAAGACAGACATTTTTACTGTACTTCACAACTTTTCCTTCTCTCGAATAGGTTTGCTGTTTTCATGACAACTTTGTAAAATTGCATTCCTAAGTTAGTTCATCACTGTTTTTTATTATATGCACTTGAAACTTTCCAGAACCCTTAACCAAGGAGGCTTCAGTAAGTGGAATTAGCTATTGGGTTCTACAAAGAGTCAGAGAAAAAATAACAGTAGTCACTTGGTCAAGAATATTTACACAATACTTAACCATCTGAGCTCACAAGATAAAGGACAGTAACTATTTCTAACACGATCAGGAAAACTGGACTTGTAGCAGGCTTTTTGGTCCTTATTGCTGGAACACTGAATTCTCAAAGGAGAACTCTATATTGAATTAAACTTATTGAAGCACCAAGTATGCATCACATAAATATTTAATTACATAACCACATAGTTCTCATAGTGAACCCATGTCTCCATTCTTTACATTTAGCTTTCTTACAATTAACTTTGCATCTAGGCAGCATTGTCCCCATTACAAAAGGCAAAATTAAAGCTCTCTTTTTTAAGAATGTAATTAATAAAGTTATAAAACCAGAATGGAAAATCTAACATAGTTTAGAGATCATTGCAGAGAGAGCTCAGATTCCTGAGCTCTTAGCATATAGGATTTATGCCTTTATTTTCTGAAAGATATGGCCTGAATTTTTTTTTTTTTCCTGAGAAGCTACGTGGCATTACTTCATCCTCAGATTCACTTTTGCCCTTGGACTCTTTCTCACCCTTCTCCTCCTTTGGGAGCAAGGGAGAGAGAAAAAAAGAAATGCTTCAGCCAACTGGCTTTATTAAAGCTTTCTCATCTACAAGGCATGAGAATATGTTTATGAATCTGTTTCTCTTCTGATTGGCAAAAAGATGTACAAATGTTCTTTAATTAGAACCTTCTGAGTCCTGTCATATTGTTTAACCCAAGTGTTTAACCTACTTAAATCCAAGGGCAAGTTATGATATGGGCACCTGATAATTTAATTATCGGACAGTGTTCAGTTCAGTTCAGTTCAGTCGCTCAGTCGTGTCCGACTCTTTGCGACCCCGTGGATTGTAACCTACTAGGCTTCTCCGTCCGTGGGATTCTCCAGGCAAGAATACTGGAGTGGATTGCCATTTCCTTCTCCAGGGGATACTAAACACTGACACCAATGATTCACTGAGTTATTTTCTTTACTGATTACTAGACCAAGGGAGGGGGGAATTACAGAGGGAGTGTGCTGAAGATCACAGTAAACTGGATTATGAGATTAAGTGCTAGCTTTGATCCTGACAAAATTTATCAGTATGGGGCTGGGTAAACCCCTTAAGATTACTAGAACTTGATGTTTCTATCTTTAAAAATATATTTTATAAGATTCTCTCCAGGTCTCAGATTGTATGATTCTAATCAATACATAAACAAAGATTGAAGGACAGAAAGAAATATACACATATGTTACCAAATGGTTGTGTGGATTTGAGAAAACTTATTTAGTTAATACTTTCTCAGTGATGTTTTGCCTTTGTGACATTTTAATGAAAACATTTGCTAACATTGTCAAGAGATTTCCTACCTAAAATATAATCAAGACATATCTGTGAAGACTATTTCTCTCTTCCAATTCCACCTCTTGTACAACTAACAGAAAATATCAATGTCATTGACTAACTACATAGAAAGAAATACACAATCATACCTCATTGAAAATCACACAATTGTCTCCTTTCCCTGATGTCTGGTTGTAAACAAAATCCAAGAGCAATATCTTTTACTTTTGTGTGTGTGTTAGTTCCTGTTCGTGTGTGAACATCAAGCAGTGATTCATACTCCTGACACCTCGCCAGCACAGCTGGGTAGGCACACAGTGCATTTCATAACAAAGGGGACAAAGGAAGAAAGACAGGGAGAAAAGTTAGCTTGCTGCTGCAAACTTTCCTAAGAAAACAGCTTAAAGGAAATGCAGGTTGTTGGGAGCTAGACAAAGTTATGTTAATAAGAGTTAATATGTTTTATATGCCTTGAAGTTACCTATTCCCTCTGGAAACCTTCCTCTTTTCCATCAAAAAGAAGAAACCATCTATGAATATTACCAGGATTTCACTAAGGTGACAAGTTGGAGAGACAAACAATAACATAAAAATACTCCACAATAATTTGGAATTTTTTGAAAGAAAGCTAGAAATAGAGTATTATGTGTAAGCGGAAAGAAAGATATTATGCAAGCTTTGAAAAAAGAACTGAAAAATATCTGCATTCTCGCTTTCAGAGTGTGAGTAGATTGATAGAGCAGAATGTCAAAATGACACGTTTAACAGAGCTGTCCATAGGCACAGTGGTAAAGAATGCAAGAAATAAAGGAGAAGCGGGTTTAGTCCCTGGGTCAGGAAGAGCCCCTGGAGGAAGACATGGCAACCCACTCCAATATTCTCTTGCCTAGAAAATCCCACTGACAGAGGAGCCCGGTGGGCTGCAGTCCATAGGGTCACAAAGACTTGGGCACAACTGAGCATGCATGCATACATGTTAGAGTTTTCCATATATAGTATTGTATCATCTGCAAACAGTGACAGTTTTGCTTCTTCCTTTCCAGTTTGGATTCGTTTTATTTCTCTCTTTTTTGTTTTATGATTGCTGTGACTTGGGCTTCCAATTCATTGGAATAAAAGTGGGGAGAGTGGCCATCTTTGTTATCTGTATCATCTCTGCTGTTGATTCCCTAGAGATTTTTTTTTTCCAGTTAATATATTCATTTTGATTCTTTCTAATATTTCTCAATCTTTGGTGAAGTTCTCACTGAGTCCCTCCATCCTTCTCTGGGTTTCATGGACATCCTTATGACTGTTTTTTTGAATTTTTTATCAGATAAATTATTCATCTGCTTTTCATTAGGTTTTTTTCCTTAGAGCTTTATCTTGTTCTTTAATTTGGGACATATTCTTCTGTCTCCTCATTTTGTTTGACTCATGCTTTTTGTTTTTATGAATTAGGCAAAAACAGCTACCTTTCCTGGTCTTAAAGGGATGGCCTTGCATGGGAGCTCACCCTGTGTAGATTGTTTGTGCCCAGTGGATATGGCATGCCAGCTGGGGCTGGAGAAAGTCCGGGACAGAGGCAGGCCCTTGGAGTGCTGTGCCCAAGGCAGCCTTGGTCGGATAGCTGGAGCTGGAGCTGGAGCAGTTGGGGGTAGTCCTGAGGGGACTCAAATAATGACACTTATCAGTGCCCCTAACCCTAGCAGGGGCTCCAGAAGTTCCCTGCTTATCCGGCAGAAGCCCTAGTGTTAGTAAATAGATTTGCTTCATATATAGTATAGATGCCCCTGAAGCTGTTGGGGGTTTTGTTGTATCTCAGGGCAGGCTGGCAAGACTATGATTAAGTCCCTCAGCTATATCTCTGCTCACTGCAGGTCACCCTCATGGAGGGTGGGGTTCCTGTGGATACAGTGTCTCTTTCTTTTCACTCAGTACTATGTGATCCTTCTTTGAGCAATAGCTGTTCAATTAGCCCTCAGGTCCTTATTAGGAGGAACTGCTAGAGACATAGGTTAATATCCAGTATGTTCATGGGAGAGGTGAGCTCAGAGTGTTCTACACCACTATCTTGCCTTTTCCTTAGAGGGTTGTTTTTAATTATGTGGTCATCTAACTTACTTAGAAATAGTTAGTTGACACTTATTTTGTAATTGATTAAATGAAGCATATTTTTGGGTTTCTATTTTAAATGTTGAATAATTTAAATGTGTATTTGGTTTGGGAGGTTAAAACAGAAAATGTGCTTGTTTTTTAAGATTTCTCAGAAAACTGTAAAAATCTTTACTTTTGGAAACAGGTCTAAAGATAGAAGTAATTCTTCAAGTTGAATAAACCTTCAGTAAAAGTTGTTCCCTTTGCTTTTTCCACTACCCATTAGTCAGCTGTCATTATTCAAAAGTTGGCTCCTGTGGCATCTGCCAAGGAAGCCTTTTCTCATACCCTTCCATGGACTACTAAGGCTCTATTGAAAATTTCGGGAGTATCATAAAGCAGTGAACATTTGATTAAGTGAGTGGGCTGTGGAGATGTTTTGCCAAAGTTTAATTCCAAGCTCTACTACTTATCTTCTGTGTATTTTCGACAAGTTTCCTAAACAGTTTGTTCCTCAGTTTTATTTGTACCTACTATATGGGGTTGCTGTAAGGACAAATCAACTAATGATTGGAAGGCTTCTGGAGAAGTGCCTTTCCCAAAGTAAGCACTCAATAAAACATCAGCTATGATTAACATGATTCCAGGCTAAGCAGAGATTATGGCAACACCGATTGTCCTTGTCTGTCTTCCGGAATACGTTTGTGGGCTGAAGGAATTCAAAGAGTTGGCCTGCAGCCCATTCTTTCCCTTCTCAGGGAGTGGTAGAATACTTTGGGGGAGAAAAGATAGACAAGTTATTCAGTCTTACTGCCTTAATCCTTGGACCTCTGAGTAAAAAATTTAATAGTATCTACTAGGAGGAAGAAATCTTATCTGAATATTCTTATCCAGATGCCCATAACTAAAGGATTATTGATAATAAATAAATCCAGATTCTATTAGGCATAGATCTCTATGTGATGTAAGCTATATAACTCAGAATATATATATATATATTATATAATATATATAATATTATAATATTATATATATATTCTATATATATATAAAAAGATGTTTCATACTTAAATAATGTTCCTTGCCGTATGAAGAATCCTGCCACACTTTGGTTGGTGCCCTCAGCCACTATTCTGGACCAAACAGAATGTGTCCACATAGAAATGAAAAACATAGAGAAGCACAGGGATTATCTTGAACCTCTCTCTCCCTGCCTTCTTGGGGTGTGTGTGTGTGTGTGTGTGTGTGTGTGTGTGTGTGTGTGTTTGATAGCCTATACCTCTGAAATTATTAGTACGATGTCTCTTCTTGCGTGTCTTACTTGGCAATCTGTACCTGTATTTGCTCAATTATAAATTATTCTAACTTAGAGGCTTTGCCTTTTATTTTATTAATGTATCTGATTCAGAACTCAGAGTAGATACTAAAAGACTTCTAAGAAAATAAAGAAATAATTTTTTTCCCTGTTGTCTTGAGCAGTTCTCTTGCATCCAAAGGCTCAGTTTTGTTTTTTTTTTCTTGGATGTCTCAGTGAGGAAGAAAATCTCTGAAACTCTGCCCAGTACCTGATAAAATGGTCAGTAGTCTTATACCTGAGGCTATAGATTCATCAAAAGCTCCAAAAATCACACATTGTCATTCTATGAAACATAGTCAGCCTTGTTTCTTAAATAATTTAAAGATGAGGTTGCTGTATTTGTTCACAGACTGTTACATTATATTTAGAAACTTAACTTCTATCCTTGTCTCCTGTCAACTGGATAGTGTTAGCTGGTCAGTTCTGTCCGACTCTTGGAGACCCCATGGACTACAGCCCTCAGGCTCCTGTGTCCATGGAATTCTCCAGGCAAGAATACTGGAGTGGGTAGCCATTCGCTTCTCCAGGGGATCTTCCTGACCCAAGAATCAAACCCGGGTCTTCTTCATTGCAGGCAGATTCTTTACCATCTGTGCCACCATTTGTCCACAGATGATTACATTCTATACCTGTCTCCTGTCAGTTGGATAATCTCAACACTTATGTTCATCCTGTATCCCAGCAGAAGCTTTTCGGCCACCTGGACATATACGCCACATTCATTCAGAAGTTGGCACAACTTAATTATCCTGAAAATTTATTCTTCTTTGGAACAATAGTTAGATCAGACTTTACCAGACTAATTATGGAAATATAAGTGTAGTTTTATGTATGTATTTATAATATATATTTTTTCTATTTAAAAATTCCTTAGTTATTGAAGCACAGTGGAGTATACATAGATAAATAGATGATTGATAGATAAGCAGGAGACAAGTTCAGGGACCACAAGGATTATCTTGGTTTTATAAAACTTTAATCTGATTTAAATTGTTATTTAAACTTATTTTAATTTCTATCTGTTTAAATATTACTTGATTTAAGATGAACAGACTAAACAGACCTCAGCCAAGTAAGGAGCATTAAGATTTCAATGTATAATTACAAGAAAACAATTATTAGAAGGTACTTGCCAGTAGCAAAGTTATTTCCCTGGCTCCACTAAAGGCCCAGTCTTCTGAATGCTCCTTTGTAAACAATTTTCTTGGTCTTTTGTCACTCACTGTCAAAACAGCTTGTGTGATGATAGAATCAAAGAACTAAGATCACACCGACGTGTACCCTAGAAATCTTTCATTAAGAACATCAGCTAACAACCATCCTTCCATTTCTGCTTTCTTGCCTCACTTACAGTTCAAGTCTTACTGAGAAAGTAAACCTAAATTCCCAGAGCACCCATTGCACAGTCAACATCCAGGAACTTGTGTGAAGATGGATGGGGATAGAAGGGAATCGGTATTCTTTCCTATTTAATAATAGGTTTTAAGGTTCCCCCATTCATATACAGTTTTTGGCTGTTTTATCTGTAGGTTCTATGAGAACATTATGTGACTTCTAATACTAAATTCCTTTCTAACAGCTTATTTTGACTAAAAATCACGAAGCTTGTATTAAATTCATCATTATGGGGTTTTGCATGTGAATGATGACACATAGACTCTACCAAAAAAAGAATAATATATATTTGCATAGTTTTTCTTTCTAGATCATGTTAAGGAGAAATGAAAGAAGATACCAATAAATGAGAGAGGATATCTAAAAATGAGAAGCAAATATTCATGTGCTTCCCCAAAATACTCTATACTGGTCATGCATCTTGGTTTTTAGAATACGGTAAAGAATCAGCCTGCCAATGTAAGAGACACAAGAGACTTGGGTTTCTATCCCCTAGAAAAGGAAATGGAATCCCATGCCAGTATTTTTGCCTGGAAAATTCCACGAACAGAGGAGCCTGGCAGGCTAGACCATGGGATCACAAAGAGTCAGACACAACTGGGCACAAGCACCTCATCTCATCTAAATGTTTAAGTTTCAATTGTGTAAGATGACAAAGCCTAAAAATCTATCACAACATTTTAATCTACTTATCATATTTCAAGACAAAAATTTTTCATTTCTTTACCATATAATCTTTAGCTTTTTAAGAGAGTTGAAATGTAATTGATAGATAATATCATGTTAGTTTTGGGTGTACAAGACAGTGTGATTCAACATTTAACTATATTATAAAATAATCATTCAGTACCATCGTTTCATGGCAAATAGATGGAAAAACAATGGAAACAGTGAGAGACTTTATTTTGGGGAGCTCCAAAATCACTGCAGATGGTGATTGCAGCCATGAAATTAAAAGATGCTTGTTCCTTGGAAGAAAAGCTATGAAAAACCTAAACAGTTCATTAAAAAGCAGAGACATTACTTTGCCAATAAAGGTCTGTACAGTCAAAGCTATGGTTTTTCCAGTAATCATATACGGATGTGAAAGCTGATTCATAAAGAAGGCTGAGCACTGAAGAATTGGTGCTTTTGACCTGTGGTGTTGGAGAAGATTCTTTAGAATCCTTTGGACTGCAAGATCAAACCAGTTAGTCCTAAAGGAAATCAGTCCTGGATATTCACTGGAAGGACTGATGCTGAAGCTGAAGCTCCAATGTTTTGGCCACTTGATGTGAAAAATGCTGAGAAAGATTGAAGGCAGCAAGAGAAGGAGACAACAGAGGTTGTCTGTTGGATGGCTCACTGCCTCAATGGACATGAGTTTGAGCAAATTCCTGGAGATGGTGAAGGACAGGGAAGTCTGGCATGCTGCAGTCCATGGGGTGTCAAGAGTCAGACACGACTGAGCGACTTAACAACATCACTATAAGCCTACTAACCATTTTCCCCAGAAAAAGATGCTATAATATTATTGGCCAGGTTTTTTATGCTTTACATTACATCCCATGACATTTATTTTATACTGGAAGTTTGCAATTATTAATCCTCTTCACCTCTTTGCCCCATCTGCACTCCTCTCCTTTAGCAACCTCCTATTTTTTCCCTATTTCCAAGTCTGTTTTCAATTCATTTTGTTTTGTTTCTTAGATTCCAGATTTAAGTGAAATCATATGGTATTTGTCTTTATTTATAGGACTTAGTTCACTTTGCATGATACTCTTTACATCCATCCATGTCCCAATTGGTAAGATTTCATTCTCTCTCTCTCTCTCTTTTTTCTTTTTGGTTGAGTATTATTTCATTGTATATATGTACCGTATCTTCCTTATTTATTCATTTGTTAAAGGACACTTTGGTTGTTTCCTTAGTTTGGCATTTGCAAGTAATGCTACTATGAACGTTGGAGGCATGTATCTTTTCAAATTAGTGATTTTGCTTTCTTAAGAAAAAATTACCCAGTAGTGGAATTGCTAGACTGTGTGGCAGTTCTATTTTTAATTCGGTAAGGAACCTCCACACTATTTTCCAAACTGGTTGCATGAATTTTGAGTCCTACCAACAGTGCACAAATGTTCCCTTTTCTCCACATCCTCACCAATGTGTAATATTTCTTGCCTTTTTGATAATAGCCATTCTGACAAGTGTGAAGTAATATCTCATTGTGCTTTTGATTTGCCTTTCCCTGATGACTATAGATGTTGGGCATCTTTTCATGTGTCAATTTGCCATACATATGTCTTCTTTGGAAAGATGTCTATACAGGTTTCTCTTTCCATTTTTTAATTTTTTTTTTTTTTTTTGGATATTGCTTTGTATGAGTTCTTCACACAGTTTGAACATTAACCCCCTCAATGAATCTATTACTTGCAGATATCTTCTCCCGTTCAGTAGGTAACCTTATCATTTTATTGATGGTTTCTTCTGCTGTATAATTTTTAGTTTAATGCAGTCCCATTGGTTTACTTTTATTTGTTTGCCTTGTCTGAGGAGATGGATCCAAAAAAATATTGCTAAGACTGCTGTAAAAAACTTGCTGCCTGTTTTTATCTAAAATATTATGGTTTCAGGTCTTACATTTAATCCATTTCGAGTTTGTTTTTGATTATGGTGTGGGAAACTAGTCCAGCTTGATTATTCTGCATGTGCCAGTTTTCCTCATTGTATATTCTTGCCTCCTTTGTGTTTGGGTTCCCTTGTGTGTGACACTTTATTTTTCTTTTGCTGCTTTTAAAATTCTCTTATCTTTAACTCTTGCCATTTTAATTATGATATGTCTTAGTTTGGTGTCTTTCTGGATCTTGTTTGAGACTCTCTGTGCTTCCTGGACCCGGATATCTGTTTCCTTCTCTAGGTTAGGAAAGTTTCCAGTAATGATTTTGTAAAATACATTTTTCTTGCCCCTTTCTCTCTCTTCTCCTTCTGAGATCCCTGTAACATGAATGCTGGCTTTCCTGATGTTACTTCAAAGGCCTCTTAAACTATCTTGTATTTAAAAAAAAAAAGTTTCATTTTTCACTGTGCCAATGGGTGATTGACACTATTCTATCTTCCAGGTTCCTTGGACAGCAAGGAGATCAAACCAGTCATTCTTAAAGGAAATCAGCCCTGAATACGCACTGCAAGGACTGATGCTGAAGCTGAAGCTCCAGTTATTTTGGTCACCTGATGTGAAGAGCTGACTCATTGGAAAAGACCCTGATTTTGGGAAAGACTGAAGGCAGAAGGAGAAGGGAGTAACAGAGGATGAGATGGCTGGATGGCATCACCTGTGCAATGGACTTCCTGGGTAAACTTCAGGAAATGGTGAGGGACAGGGAGGCCTGGCATGCTGTAGTCCATGGGGTCACAAAGAGTTAGATATGACAGAGCAACTGAACAACAATCCTCCAGATAGCTCACACATTCTTCTGTATTACCTAATCTGTTAATTCCCTCTGGTATATTTATCTCAGTTATGGTATTATTCAGCTCTCATTGGTCCTTTTTTTATTTTTTTTTCTCTTTGCTGAAATTCTCACTATGTTCATCTCTTCTTTTCTCAAGTTCAGTAAGCATCTTTATTATCTTGATCTATTTATTGGCTAGATTGACTTTGTCATTTCTTTAGCTCTTTTTCTAAGGTTTTTGTCTTGTCTTTCATTTGGATGATATTCCTTTGTCTCTCATTGTCCAGATTCTCTGCGTTTATTTCTATGTGTTACGTAGGTTTGTTACATCTCCCAATCTTGAAGAAGTGGTCTTACGTAGCTGGCCCCTGGGTCAGGCGCTAGGCTCCCCGCTGGCCAGCAGGGCCAGGTCTTCTAGTGAAGTCCCCTGTGTCAGCGGCTTCCCTCTTCGGCTATGGTAGAGCCACCTCCATGGGTGGGATAGTAGGCGTGACCGGCCCCTGCCCTAGCCGGCTGGCCTTGCCTCCTGCATTTTTTGCAGATACTCTGGTTGGGTGGGCAGGACCCCAGCATGGCTGGTTGCATGTCTGGCATGTGCAGCTGCTACAGGCTCCCTGGTGGATGGAATAAGCCCCCGCTAAGGCTATGGTTTTTCCTGTGGTCATGTATGGATGTGAGAGTTGGACTGTGAAGAAGGCTGAGTGCCGAAGAATTGATGCTTTTGAACTGTGGTGTTGGAGAAGACTCTTGAGAGTCCCTTGGCCTGCAAGGAGATCCAACCAGTCCATTCTGAAGGAGATCAGCCCTGGGATTTCTTTGGAAGGAATGATGCTAAAGCTGAAACTCCGGTACTTTGGCCACCTCATGCGAAGAGTTGACTCGTTGGAAAAGACTCTGATGCTGGGAGGGATTGGGGGCAGGAGGAGAAGGGGACGACCGAGGATGAGATGGCTGGATGGCATCACGGACTCGATGGACGTGAGTCTGAGTGAACTCTGGGAGTTGGTGATGGACAGGGAGGCCTGGCGTGCTGCGATTCATGGGGTCACAAAGAGTCGGACACGAGTGAGCGACTGAACTGAACTGAACTGAATAGGCTAGAGGAAAATTTCCATAAGAGTGCTTGTAAGTGCCAGTGTTGGCACTGGACAACTGCTACTGCTATTGTGCTTGGTGGTCTCCAACTCTTTTGCAGTCTCATAGATGGCAGTCCAGCAGGCTCCTCATCCATAGTATTTCCCAGGCAAAGATACTGAGGTGGGTTGCCATATCCTCCTCTAGGGGATATTCCCAACTCAGGGACTGAACCTGCATCTCTGGTGTCTCCTGCATTGACAGGCACTTTCTTTATCACTGTGCCACCTGGGAAGCACAAAAAGAGCTGCCACCAGGGTCTCAACCCCTAGAGGTAATCGGAGTCAAGGACAGACATAGAAAGCAAACTTGTGGTCACCAAAGGGGAAGAGGAAGGGAGGGATAAAGCTTGGGACTGGCAAATAGAAACTATATATACAAAGTATATAACAACAAGAACCTATTGTATAGAACAGGGAACTAGTGACATATTCAATATCTCCTAATAAACTATAATGGAAAAGAAAATGAAATATATATATTTTATATATTTATGTAATACACACACACACACATATATGTAACTAAATCACTTTACTGTAGCCAGAAACCAATGCAACGTTTTAAATTAACCATTCTTGAATTTTAAAATAAGAAACCAAATAGAGTAATATACTGGGGGGCTGATAAGAATAGCTCTTAATTAATGAGTTTTACTTTTTAATCTATCCATTCAACAAAAGTTTATCTCATACAGAGTAGGCAATTCATTGTATGGCAGAGGAATACTAGGGGATTTCATTTTTACTAGGTCTATTAGAAAGACATTTTAGCTTTGTTTCACATGAAATGTTGTCCCACAACTACTACCCAAAGGGTAACATCACATTCACATCTCATTATAGAAATTTACCAGATTGGAAATGACTTCCTCATACATGAAACGCTGTATGTACATCTATTTATTCTTATCATATGAATATAAAATCCGCAGCATTTCTGCTAAATAAAAAGGTGAGGGAGGGGGATTCAGGATTGAGGGAGGGGAATTCAGGATTGGGAGCTCATATACACCCGTGGTGGATTCATGTCAATGTATGGCAAAACCAATACGGTATTGTAAAGTAAAATAAAGTAAAATAAAATTAAAAAAAAAAAAAAAAAGGTGAGCCCAAGCATTAACCTGTCCACATAGTTACTGTAGGTACTTGCTAAGTTGCTTCAGTTATATCTGACTCTTTGCGACCCTATGAACTATAGCCCACCAGGGACCTCTACCCATGGGAGTCTCCAGGGAAGAATACTGGCATGGGTTTTCCATGCCCTTCTCCAGGGGTTCTTCTCCCACCCAGTGATCAAACCCATGTCTACTGCAACTCCTGCATTGTAGGCAGTTTCTTTACCATTCATCCACCAGAGGAGCCCCGTATGGTTACTACATAAGGATAATTAAGCCAGTGTATTCTTTTACAACACATGCTTCTGTAAGTTGAATGAGTACACGTGCAGTTGGTAAATGTAGGGTGATGTCAGTACAATATGAATTCATGTAGATCCTTATAAAATTTTTCCTAGCACATTAATCTGTAAGCTATCATGGATTGCTAGAACAGTTAAGGTACCATATCACAGAGGGATGCAGTGCCATTCAAAAAGCTCACTCATTCTAAAAGGAAGCAGGATCCTTTGGTTCTTGTCCCCCACCCCATGTCCTCAGCCTGCCTTTTATCTGGGAAAAACTTTAGCCAAAGAAGTTTGATCAGAGAAGTGAGAAAATGCTGAAACAAAAGAAAACAGTCAAGAGAGACCAAATAATAATAATGTAGTCACTAAGCAAAGTCAAATACTTTTAGTTCCTTCTCAAGGGCTATAGATAATATTCTGAACATATCCTGTGAGCTATCTTATAAGTACTGAAACTCCCACCAGGTGGGAAAAATTAACTATGTGATGATCAGACTATAGCCATGACAAAGCTGCCACAATTCCGAGAATTAGTCTCAAAGAAATGGGAAAAAGTAACCCTGGACTTGACTATCTAAAACAATCAAGATGAAGCTGGTCAGACTACCAATGACAGATTTCAAGATAACTGTCAGAGCTGACTATGCTGTGTCTGTACATAGCACCCTTCTCTGTCTGGGGGAGTTGGCCTTTGGACAGCCTCACCGTGTGCTTCACCACCCCCTTCCCTGGTTGCAGACATCTAGAATAGACCAAAGTTTCCTATCCACCAACCTGGCCTCTTTATTGGCTTTTGAGCAGCAAGCAGCTAGACCCCGCTTTCAGTAACAATTCCTCATTCTTTCTCTTGGATTAGGTTGATCATATGTTCAGGTTTTGAAGAAGACAATTGGTATGTAACCTCTGAAAAGCTGATAATTTCCTTCAACCATTTAAATCTAGAGCCCATACCACTTTTAATTACATTCAGAAATATTGGCTCTTCTCCCACACATTTTATTTCAATGATGCATCTTGCTTTAATTTTAATTACTCTTCTGCATGTGCTGATCTATATTTGTCACTGACAATAAATTATTAATAAGCAGTGAGTCAGGATATAACAGCTCCTTGGTTAGCTGTTTCATCCATGTGTTTGCAATGTGCTAGGTCACACGATTTGCAGGATGTTTGTATAGTCACTGGGGAGCCATGAACAATGGAACTGTTGGAAATATCTGGCTTCATTTTGTACTATAGAAAATGAAATATTCTAAGGACAACTGTGTGATATGAGCAACAGCTGGAACAACTATGTCTTAGAAATGGGAGACTTGGGTTCCTTTGTTATCCACCAACTGAAATAAATATAATGCTCTTTCCCAAGTTGAATATTTAAAGTTCATTTTCATAAGATTTAGCATAAATTTTACAATACAGTTGATACAGTATATTTCTACTTATTTTATTATGTGTGCATACATACCCTACTTACTGCAAAATACATAATACAGGCTAACATAAAAAAAATACAAAGGAACACTGGCATCCAGGTTGTGCGCCTTAAATACAATTTTCTACTAAAACCAAGATTCTTTGGGGAAAATGTTGATTGCAGATCTGGGGCAGGAAACATTGGCTAATGTTTCAGGCCAGGTTGAGCCTGAGATATCTTTGTATTAAATGCGAGAAAGCTGTTAAATATTAGTGGAGTCTTGGCAAAACGAAATGGGTGCCAACTTGAAGGCACTACTACTGTTCAAATGTGTGACAATTAAACATCAGAAAGAATAGTGATTGAAGTAATTGAAGCATGTCACATACATAAAACTTCATAGGTTCTGTTAATGTTCAAAAACTTCGATATTTCTAGAGTTTGCTATGGTGCCAATTCGAAGCTTTGATTATTGATAAATATAAGAAAAGACTCCAGTGTTTATTCTACCCTTTTTTTTGTAGACATATTTCAAGCTAACCAAATAGTTAATGAAAGGAATATGTTTTTTGTTTTTATTTTAATAGAAGAATCACAGTTAATGAAAAGATAAGACATGATAAAAGCAAAATGTTATCATTTTCAAGCACCAAGGGAAACAATGGATATATATATCAATAATCAATGGCTGCTAAATCATTAAGAGACAAGTTGATGGGAAAATCTAAAAAAGAGCTAGGATGACTTTACATGAAAGTGAAAATGTTAGTCTCTCAGTCGTTTCTGAGTCTTTGTGACCCTATGGATTGTAGCCTGCCAGGCTCCTCTGTCCATGGAATTCTCCAGGCAAGAATATTGGAGTGGGTAGCCATCCTCTTCTCCAGGGGATCCTCCCAACCCAGGAATCAAACCTGGGTCTCCTGCATATCAGGCAGATTCTTTACTGTCTGAGCCAACAGGGAAGCCCCAACTTTACCTGAACCTGCTGATAAATTTTAGCATCACTAAAAGTGAATATCCACTCTTGTAGTGCTTCCCAGTGTGAAACAATAAGAAATAAATAGCACTCTGGGACTTTACTGGGAGTCCAGTGGATAAGACTCCATGTCTCCAATGCAGGCAGCCTGGGTTCAATTCCTAACCAGGGAACTAGATCCCATGTGCCACAAGTTAAGATCCAGCACAGCCAAATAAATAAATGAAAAAAAAAATTTATTTTAAGAAATAAACAGCATTCCAGATGAAATGTTCTTGCTAAAATACAATCAAGCTTCTAAGCACTTTACAGAATACAAGGAAGAGGGGATCATTTTAAATGACTCTGTGAAGATTCAGTAATTCAAATTAAGAAACAGACAGGTTCTTGAAAAACAATATCCCAGTTTTGACTTGTAAAGGGCACAAAAAATAGGGAAGGCTAGTATAAATATTTAAATTTAAATACAAAATTTAAAATAAAATTTTAAATTTTAGTGTATATATAAAAAATCATAATTTTATATATATATATATATATATATATAATTGGTGCTGAATCAATTCAGTCAACAACTGTGGTGTTGGCGAAGACTCTTGAGAGTCCCTTGGATTGCAAAGAGATACAACCAGCACATCCTAAAGGAAATCAGTCCTGAATATTCATTGGAAGGATTAATGCTGAAGAAGAAACTCCAATACTTGAACACCTGATGCAAAGAACTGACTCATTGGAAAAGACCCTGATGCTGGGAAAGATAGAAGGCGGGAGGAGAAGGGGACGACAGAGGATGAGATGGTTGGATGGCATCACCAACTCAGTGGACGTGAGTGAGTAAACTCTGGGAGTTGGTGATGGACAGGAAGGCCTGGCATGCTTCAGTCCATGGAGTCACAAAGAGTCAGACACAACTGAGCAACTGAACTGAACTGAGTTCATGATATTTTGTTATAGTAGCCCTAAGAGTCCAAGGGAGTGACCGTTATTAGTGAACTCATGATGTAATATTCTCTATCAAAGAAATGTATTTACTCAGTTCACTGGAAAGGTTTAAAAGCAATGACCAACTCAGAAGTAGTGGTTATCACAAATACCTAGGTTTTGATAACTGCTGTGGGCAAACCCTAAGGGGACCCTAAATGAGCCACATGCTTGTATAGCCTCAATACCTCAAATGCAAGCATTTGTGCTTCTAACCAATAGGATGGACAAAAATGAGAGAATGCCATTCTCATGATTACACTACATTATATAAAATTCCAAGCTATCTGACTTTAGTTAGAGAGGGGCCCTGTGGCCTTGAAGAAGAAAGCTACTGTGGGGTGACAATTCACAGAGAAGATCATGCAGCAGGGAATTGTAGGTGATCTCCAGCCAGGAGCTGGAAAGAAGGTGGGCCCTTTGTCACACAGCCACAAGAGAATGAGTTCTGCAGACAGCCTAAATGAGCTCTAAAGCAAATTCTTCCTTAGCTGCTACTACTGTTAAGTCACTTCAGTCGTTCAAAACTACCTGAAAAAAGATTCTTAGTACTTTTGGAAGTTATTGTGGAGTCATCTCATTTTCCTAAAAATGATTACAGAGACAGAAAAAGGCATCTATATTATCTTTACTAAATGAATCATCATCAATTGCTGCTAAAAAAAAAACAAACCCCAAAACAACTGCGTGAAAAGCTGGTGATATCCTTACCATAGGATAAGACTGACACCTAAACTCGCTTATCAATCTTAATTAACATCACTTGAGAGACAATCAGACATGATGTCCTTCCTTAGTAATTGCAATATAAAGCTCCGAATCACCACCTGGGAAATGCTCTTGCCAAATTTATAACATGGATCCCCTCAAGCCCAAGATCTGTCATGTTGTTAAACTTTTATTTTGTGATAGCAGACATTCAAAAAAGTTGTCCAAACAGGACAAAGAAATTGCATATTCCTTTTTTCCAACTCCTCAAATCTGAAGATTTCTGGCATTTATTTTATTTTCCACTTGCTCGTCCTCCTCCTCCTTCTCACTCTGTCTGACTGTATCAGTCAGTCAGTCAGTTCAGTCGCTCAGTCGTGTCCGACTCTTTGCGACCCCATGACTCGCAGCACGCCAGGCCTCCCTGTCCATCACCATCTCCCAGAGTTCACTCAGACTCACATCCATCGAGTCAGTGATGCCATCCAGCCAGCTTATCCTCGGTCATCCCCTTCTCCTCCTGCCCCCAATCCCTCCCAGCATCAGAGTCTTTTCCACTGATCTCCAGTAGCATATTGGGCACCTACTGACCTGGGGAGTTCCTCTTTCAGTATCCTATCATTTTGCCTTTTCCTACTGTTCATGGGGTTCTCAAGGCAAGAATACTGAAGTGGCTTGCCATTCCCTTCTCCAGTGGACCACATTCTGTCAAACCTCTCCACTATGACCTGCCCATCTTAGGACTGTATATGTATGCATAAATATATAGATATCGACATATTAAAATATATGTATTTTTTCTGAACAATTTGAGAAATGTTATAGATATGACACTACATCTAAACTCTTCAGTATGTATTTTTTAAAAACCAGGACAATCTCTTACTTAGCCACAGTTAAATGATGAAAACAGGAGATAATTATAATATAAAGTATGATTTTTTATATAGATCTTATCAAATTTTGTCACTTATCACAATGTCCTTTGTAGCAAAATAAAATTTCTCATTATGCATTGTTTTTCATTTTTATGCCTCATTTTTAGTGGATGGAGGAGCCTGGTAGGATAAAGTCCATGGGGTCTCAAAGAGTCGGAAACAACTGAGTGACTTCACTCACTCCCTCACTCAACATCCTTCAAGCTATCACAGTTCTTCAGTCTTTGTCTTTTATGATACTAGCATTTTTGAAACATACAGCTGACTTGTATTTTTGTGTGTGTGTGTTCTATCTTTGGATTTGGGTATCTTCAACTATATGGGAAATAAAGGAAATAAAAGAACATATTTTTTAAAAAAATTCCACAGAAAGCAATCCAGAATATGAGAAACTCCACAAAACAAAAGACCCGACATCTTCAACAAATAAATGACAATAGAAAAGAAAGGGTAATTATTATGAATTTTTAAAACTTAGGAAATATGTCCTAATGCTATATGTAGAACTGGTTTGGACTTTTTTAACTAGCCAATTTTAAAATACATATGTACAAGAGTAAGAGAAATTTGAAACTGGATATTAGATGACAAAGAATGCATTAATTTAAGGTATGATAACAGTATCATTATATTTTTTAAAATAGTTCTTATCCATTGGAGATACATGTGCCTTATTTACAGTTAATATGCAGACATGTCTGATATTTGTTTTAAAAAATCTAGTCAAGGTTGAAAGTGGTAGGCATAGATCGTTGCTGCTGTCCAGTCTGTCAGTCTGTCTGACTCTTTGCGACCCCACGGACTGCAGCAGCCAGGACTCCCTGTTGCCAGGCATAGATAAACGCTGTTAAATTTCTTAATTGCTTAAAGTGACAGGTACTTGGGAGTCTGTTATACCATTCTTTTATGTTTGTATTATTTTTGTATGCATTTGAAAGTTTCCACAGTTAAAAGTTAAGAACAAAGGGCTGAATGCCTTCAGTTCAGTTCAGTCGCTCAGTCATGTCCGACTCTTTGCGACCCCATGAATCGCAGCACGCCAGGCCTCCCTGTCCATCACCATCTCCCGGAGTTCACTCAGACTCACGTCCATCGAGTC
>SJYT01060709.1:59510-81948 GCA_006410635.1 Cephalophus harveyi
CAGGACTGATTTCCTTTAGGATTGACTGGTTTGATCCCCTTGCTGTTCAAGGGACACTCAAGAGTCTTCTCTACCACCAGAGTTCGAAAGAGTCAGTTCTTTCATGATCAGGATTCTTTATGGTCCAACTCTCACATCCATACATGACTACTAGAAAAACCATAGCTTTAACTAGATAGATCTTTCTCAGCAAAATGATGTCTCTGCTTTCTAATACACTATCTAGGGTTTCTCATAGCTTTTCTTCCAAGGAGCAAGTGTCTTTTAATTTCATGGCTGCAGTCACCATCTTCAGTGATTTTGGAGACCAAGAAAACATAGAAGGCACTTAATACCCATTATTTCTTAATCCTCCCATTCTGCCCTACCCCAAACACCAACTCTTCAATAAAAAAACTGTAGAATATACAAAATATAATACTATGTTATATTTGTATTTGTTTTTAATATCTATCATTTGCATAATACTTTATCAAATGCATGAGAAATTATATAACTTGATATTTGATCCTTTCATGAACTGATCATGAAATCTTATGAAAGGCATATATGTAAAACATTTCATCATACAAATGATTTCTAAGTAGTAAAACTAAAAGATGTGAAAGACTTTAAATTCAATATAAGATTTATGCTTACAAAAATATATGAAGCAGGTTATTTTTAAAAACAAGGACAAAGAGTATTATGCCAATTTTTAAATGGCCAATAAACAGTATTCTTCCTAACAAATGACACAAACAGGATTTCCTGGAAAATAGGAGTATGTTAAGATTTTTAACCTCTTGAGTATTTTGTACTGCTTTGGAGTGAGATTGGTGCAGAGTTCCTTAGATTATTAGGCAATAGCTTTCTTTTCTTCCCCACCTTCAGCATAAATTGAGAACAGCCTTTAGGTATCAGCATCTTGATTTTCACCCATTATCACAACCAGCCATTCCTTGGACGAAATGTAACACTACAGTCTCACGGTGGTGTTCTCTGAAATGCCATCATCAACTCTTAACTCCATTGGAATTAATCAAAGCTGACATTTGTTTCTATTAGAAAAAAGAAAAAGACAATGTTCTATTTTTTGTCTTCTCCTGGTTAGGAAGCTCCTTAATTACAGAGACCTTTGTCTTTTTGTTTACTGATGTATTCCATGCATGTAGATCAGAGCCACTGAGATGCACAATAAATGTTACTTTTAAACAAATATTGAATGAGTTCAAGAGATAATGGTTCCCATGATATGATCAAGAAGGTTGTTGTGAGTAAACTGAAACATAAAAATTATCCTGACAGATGGGTGAGCTTGGATAAGTAGTGAGATAGGAGGATGATCTGGGTGGAACGACTGGCTTAGATATTTGTGAGTACTTTTTATTGTTCAGAAACTGACATCTGATATATTATACAAACTAGCAGGGAAGATAGCCATCAACTCTGACAAATGCTGCCAAGAGGCCAATTAAGGAAGGAGAATAGCCAACTGGCTTTAGCAATAGGATTACTTGTAACTTTAAGATTACTTTCAGCAGAGTGTTGGAGATGGAGGCCAGATTGTAGAACAGTTATGAAAGGGGGACAAAATGGAGACAATGGGTCTTTCAAAACAATTGGAAATGAAGAAAACATGTATATATCAGTAGACAAATTCAAGGAATTTTTGAAAATATCGTCTTTATAATAAAGAAGGTCAAGGGGCTTCCCTGGTGGCTCAGTGACAAAGAATCTGCCTGCGAATTCAGGGGACACAGGTTCGATCCCTGGTCTGGGAAGATTCCACATGCTGCAGAGCAACTAGCCCATGAGCCATTGCTCTAGAGCCTGGGAACTGCAACCGCTGAGCCCTGATGCCACAACTACTGAAACCCATTGCAGCTAGAGCCTGTGCTCCACCTCCTGAGAGGCCACCACATTGAGAAACAAGCACATTGCAACTAGAGCGTAGCCCCGCTTGTCCCAAATAAAGAAAGTCTGTGCACAGCAATGAAGACCCAGGGAAACCAAAAATAAATAAATAAGTAAAAATTACAATAAACATTTTAATTAAAAAATAAAGAAGATTGAGCATGTTTAAACAGTAAAAGGAGACAGAGAAGTTGAAAATATCCAGCAAATCAAGGGAAAATTGCTACTATAAGATTCCTCAGGATTAAGGAAGTTATCTAATTCAGATGAAAAAGGAAGGCATAAACCTGGACAGGAGTCCAATACTATGGTAAATAAATTAGTTACATTTTTTTTTAATTTTATCATAAGGTTGTTCAAATATTCAGAAAGGCTATAAGAATTATATATAGACACCCATATTCTCAACACTTTGATTTGTGATTAGCACTTGGTGATATTAATTATGTATCTATCCATATTTCCATCCTATTCTTGCAGAAATCTACATTATTTTTGACATGCTTCAAAGCTGCAAATGTCAGTACATATCACTGCTAAACTTTTCAACATGTGTGTCATTAACTATGGTTCAATATTTAAAAAACCTTTTGTGATAAAACATACAAATGTAAAAAACACAAAATGGATTGCTCCATTGACTGAATAAGTTTGGAAAATGTATTTACTAAGTGAGCTAGACACTTATCAAGTCATAAAATATATGCATCAGCTCCACAACATTCCTTTGTGCTGTTACCCAGTGATTCTTTGCCTTCATTTCCACTCTTCTGGCTCATTTTAACTATAGATTAGTTTTGCCTGTCTTAAAGCCTGATATAAATAGAATATACAATAGGTATGTACTCTTTTACATACTTTCTGTTTTGAGTTTCACCCATGTTATTGCAAATATTTGCAGTTTGTTCTGTTTTATTACTACATAGTTATTCATTTGAATTACTATGACACACCTTTCTTATTTTCCTCTTGATGGATACCTGAGCTTCAGACAGATTTTTGCTGATTAATAAAACTGATATGAAAATTCTTAAGCAAGTCTCTTTATGAACATTTGCTTTCTTATCGGGGGTAAATACCTAGGAATGAAATTTCTGAGCTTATAGAAGATGTATGTTTAATCTTTGAATAGCTGAGCACCTTTTTTCAAAACGTGGTAAGAGGATTAATAACTTTTGCTGTAATTATATAATATGTCTGGGTTACTTTATATATAACTTCAGTCATTCAAATTGATATATATCTCAATGTTATTTTATTTTGCATTTTCCTGATGATATGCAAAGCATCATTTCAAATGTTCTGTCTGTTTTTACTGGATTGTTTGTCTTTTTATGGTGTGTTTGTGTATATACAAGAACTCTTAACACAGTTCAGTTTATTTCAGTTCAGTCCAGTCATTCAATTGTGTCTGACTCTTTGCAACCCCATGAACTGCAGCACACCAGGTCACCCTGTTCATCACTGACACCTGGAGTTTACTCAAACTCATGTCCAATGAGTCAGTGATGACATCTAACCATCTCATCCTCTGTTGTCCCATTTTCCTCCTGCCTTCAATCTCTCCCAGCATCAGGGTCTTTTCCAATGAGTCAGTTCTTTGCATCAGGTGGTCAAAGTATTGGAGTTTCAGCTTCAACATCAGTCCTTCTGATGAAAATTCAGGACTGATCTCCTTTAGGATGGGCTGGTTGGATCTCCTTTTAGTCCAAAGGACTCTCAAGAGTCTTCTCCAACACCACAGTTCAAAAGCATCAATTCTTTGGCTCTCAGCTATCTTTAGAGTCCAACTATAACATCCATATATGACTACTGGAAAAATGACAGCTTTGACTAGATGGACCTTTGTTGGCAAAGTAATGTCTGTGCTTTTTAAACTGCTGTCTAGGTTGGTCATAACATTCCTTCTAAGGAGTCAGTTGAATTCAGTTGCTCAGTTATGTTCGACTCTTTGCTACCCCATGTATCGCAGCACGCCAGGCCTCTCTGTCCATCACCAACTCCCAAAGTTCACCCAAACTCATGTGCATCGAGTCGGTGATGCCATCCAGCCATCTCATCCTCTGTCATCCCCTTCTCCTCCTGCCTCCAGTCCCTCCCAGCATCAGGGTCTTTTCCAATGAGTCAACTCTTTGCATGAGGTGGCCAAAGTATTGGAGTTTCAGCTTCAGCATCAGTCCTTCCAATGAACACCCAGGCCTGGTCTCCTTTAGGATGGACTGGTTGGATCTCCTTGCAGTCCAAGGGAGGCTCAAGAGTCTTCTCCAACACCACAGTTCGAAACATCAGTTCTTCCGTGCTCAGCCTTCTTCACAGTCCAACTCTTACATTCCTACATGACCACTGGAAAAACCATAACCTTGACTAGACAGATCTTTGGTGGCAAAATAATATCTCTGCTTTTCAATATGCTATCTAGGTTGGTCATAACTTTTCTTCCAAGGGGTAAGCGTCTTTTAATTTCATGGCTGCAGTCACCATCTGCAGTGATTTTGGAGCCTCCCAAAATAAAGCTTCTCACTGTTTCCACTGTTTCCCATCTATTTGCCATGAAGTGATGGGACCAGATGCCATGATTGTAGTTCTCTGAATGTTGAGTTTTAAGCCAACATTTTCACTCTCCTCTTTCACTTTCATCAGGAGATTATTTAGTTCTTCTTTGCTTTCTGACATAAGGGTTGTGTCATCTGCATATCTGAGGTTATAGATATTTCTCCCGGCAATCTTGATTCCAGCTTGTGCTTCATCCAGTCCAGCATTTCTCATGATGTACTCTGCATATAAGTTAAATAAGCAGGGTGACAATATACAGCCTTGATGTACTCTTTTCCTGATTTGGGACCAGTCTGTTGTTCCATGTCCAGTTCTAACTGTTGTTTCTTGACCTGCATACAAAGTTCTCAGGAGGCAGGTCAGGTGGTCTGGTACTCCCAAATCTTTAAGAATTGTCCTCAGTTTATTGTGATCCACACAGTCAAAGGCTTTGGCATAGTCAATAAAGCAGAAGTAGATGTTTTTCTGGAACTCTCTTGCTTTTTCTATGATCCAACAGATGTTGGCAACTTGATCTCTGGTTCCTCTGCCTTTTCTAAATCCAGCTTGAACATCTAGAAGTTCATGGTTCACGTATTGTTGAAGCCTGGCTTGGAGAATTTTGAGCAGTACTTTGCTAGCATGTGAGATGGTGCAATTGTGCAGTAGTCTGAGCATTCTTTGGCATTGCCTTTCTTTGGGATTGGAATGAAAACTGACCTTTTCCAGGCCTGTGGCCACTGCTGAGTTTTCCAAATTTGCTGGCATATTGAGTGCAGCATTTTCACAGCATCAAGTTGTAGAATTTGAAATAGCTCAACTGGAATTCTGTCACCTCCACTAGATTTGTTCATATTGATGCTTCCTAAGGCTCACTGAGTTCACATTCCAGGATGTCTGGCTCTAGGTGAGTGATCACATCATTATGATTTTCTGGGTCGTGAAGATCTTCTTTGTATAGTTCTTCTGTGTATTCTTTCCACCTCTTCTTAATATCTTCTGCTTCTGTTAGGTCCATACAATTTCTGTCCTTTATTGTGCTCATCTTTGCATGAAATATTCCCTTGGTATCTCTAATTTTCTTGATGAGATCTCTAATCTTTCCCATTCCATTGTTTTCCTCTACTTTGCAATGATTGCTGAGGAAGGCTTTCTTATCTATCCTTGCTATTCGTTGGAACTCTGCATTTAAATGGGTATCTCTTTCTTTTCTCCTTTGCCTTTTGCTTCTCTTCTTTTTTCAGCTATTTGTAAGGCCTCCTCAAACAACCATTTTCCCTTTTTGCATTTCTTTTTCTTGGGGTGGTCTTGACCACTACCTCTTGTACAATGTCATGAACCTTTGTCCATAGTTCTTCAGGCACTCTGTCTATGAGATCTAATCCCTTGAATCTATTTGTCATTTTCACTGTATAATCATGAAGGATTTGATTTAGGTCATACCTGAATGGTCCTGTGCTCTTCCCTACTTGCTTCAATTTAAGTCTGAATTTTGCAATAAGCAGTTCAGGATCTGAGCCACAGTCAGCTCCCAGTCCTATTTCTTCTGACTCTATGGAGCTTTTCCATCTTTGGCTGCAAAGAATATAATCAGTCTGTTTTCAGTATTGACCATATGGTAGTGTTCATGTGTAAAGGTCTTCTCTTGTGTTGTTGGAAGAGGGTGTTTGCTGTGACCAGTGTGTTCTCTTGGCAAAACTCTATTAGCCTTTTCCCTGCTTCATTCTGTACTCCAAGGCCAAATTTGCCTGTTACTCCAGGTATTTCTAGACTTCCTACTTTTGCATTCCTGTACCCTATAATGAAAAGAACATCTTTTTGGGGTGTTATTTTCAAAAGATCTTGTAGNCAGTGCATTTTCTTGGCAAAACTCTATTAGTCTTTGCCCTGCTTCATTCCGCATTCCAAGGCCAAATTTGCCTGTTACTCCAGGTATTTCTAGACTTCCTACTTTTGCATTCCTGTACCCTATAATGAAAAGAACATCTTTTTGGGGTGTTATTTTCAAAAGATCTTGTAGGTCCTCATAGAACCATTCAACTTCAGCTTCTTCAGCATTACTGGTTGGGGCATAGACTTGGATTACTGTGATATTGAATGGTTTGCCTTGGAAATGAACAGAGATCATTCTGTCATTTTTGAGATTGCATCCAAGGACTGCATTTCGGACTCTTGTTGACCATGATGGCTACTCCATTTCTTCTAAGGAATTCCTGCCCACAGCAGTAGATATAATGGTCATCTTGAGTTACATTCACCCATTCCAGTTCATTTTAGTTTGCTGATTCCTAAAATGTCAATGCTCACTCTTGTCATCTCCTGTTTGACCACTTCCAATTTGCCTTGATTCATGGCCATAACATTCCAGGTTCCCATGCAATATTGCTCTTTACAGCACTGGGCTTTGTTTCCATCACCAGACACATTCACAACTGGGTGTTGTTTTTGCTTTGGCTCCATCTCTTCATTCTTTCTGGAGTTATTTCTACACTGATCTCCAGTAGCATATTGGGCACCTACTGACCTGGGGAGTTCCTCTTTAAGTGTCTTTTTTTTTTTTTTTTTTTTAGCCTTTTCATACTGTTCATGGGGTTCTCAATGCAAGAATACTGAAGTGGCTTGCCATTCCCTTCTCCATGGACCACAGTTTGTCAGAACCCTCCACCATGACCTGTCCATCTTGGGAGGCAAGGCTGTGGTCCATGTGATCAGACTGGTTACTTTTCCATGATTGTGGTTTTCAGTCTGTCTGCCCTCAGATGGAGAAGGATAAGAAACTTATGGAAGGCTTCTGATGGGACAGACTGCTTGAGGGGGGAACTGGGTCTGTTCTGATGGGTGGGGCCATGCTCAGTAAATCTTTAATCCAATTTTCTGTTGATGGGTGGAGCTGTGTTCCTTTCCTGTTATTTGACCTGAGGACAAACTATGGTGGAGGTAAAATGAAGATAATGGCTACCTCCTTCAAAAGGTTCTATGCATGCAATGCTACACTCAGTGTCCCCAATCCTGCAGCAGGCCACTGCTGACCTGCACCCCCGCCAAGACCCCTGGACACTCACAGGCAAGCCTAGGTCAGTTTCTTGTGGGGTCACTGCTCCTTTCTCCTGGGTCCTGGTGTGCACAAGGTTCTGTTTGTACCCCTCAATATTCTGTTTCCCCAATCCTGTGTAAGTTCTCTTGGCTCTACACTGGGGTTAAAGGTGACCTCCTCTAAGAGGGCCTATGCCATATCCAGAGCCCCCAGCCCTGCGGCAGTCCACTGCTGACCCGGGTCTCCACAGGAGACACTCAAACACAGTTCTGTCTCAGTCTCTGTGGAGTCTCTGGCCCTAGGGTCACAAGATATGCTTGAGCCCTCTGAGCATCTCTGACGGGTATGGGGTTGATTTTAAACGTGATTTTGCCCTTCCTGCTGACTTGCTGGGGTTTCTCTGCCTTTGGACATGGGATATCTCTTCACAATTGCTCCAGCTCCATGCAGCCACTGCTCCAGCACTTGTTCTTAACACAAGAACACCTCATACCAAGCAGTCTATTGACTATAGGCCCAGCTCTGTACAAGAGATATTAAGGACATATTTATCTTACATAACTGAAACGTTGTACACTTTGACTAATAACTCCCAATTTCCCCCTTCTCTCAGCCCCTGGCAACTACCATTCTACTCTCCTTCTATGAGATTGACTGTTTCAGATTCTTCATATAAGTGGTATCACATAGTATTTGCCCCATGTCTGGCTTATTTCAGTTAGCATAATGTCCTCCAGGTACACCCATATTGCTACAAATGGCAGGATTTTTTTTCTGAATGACATCCTACTGTATATTCAGGTTCAGGTTCAGTCACTCAGTCGTGTCCAACTCTTTGCGACCCCATGAATTGCAGCATGCCAGGCCTCCTTGTCCATCACCAATTCCCGGAGTTCACTCAGACTCACGCCCATCGAGTCAGTGATGCCATGCAGCCATCTCATCCTCGGTCGTCCCCTTCTCCTCCTGCCTCCAATCCCTCCCAGCATCACAGTCTTTTCCAATGAGTCAACTCTTCGCATGAGGTGGCCAAAGTACTGGAGTTTCAGCTTTAGCATCATTCCTTCCAAAGAAATCCCAGGGCTGATCTCCTTCAGAATGGACTGGTTGGATCTCCTTGCAGTCCAAGGGACTCTCAAGAGTCTTCTGCAACACCACAGTTCAAAAACATTAATTCTTTGGTGATCAGCCTTCTTCACAGTCTGTACCACCTTTTCTTTATCCACTTGTTCATTGAGAGACATATGTTTTCATGTTTTGACTGTTGTTAAAAAAAAAAAGCTTAAATGAATATGGGAGGCCACTATCTCTTTGAAATACTGATCTCAATTTCTTTGGATATATATCCAGAGTGGGGTCTTTGGATTGTTCAATTTTTAAATTTTTGAGGAATTTCCATACTGTTTTCCCAAGTGGCTCATCAATTTATATTTCCAATTTTTTTCTGTACAATTTGTTCTTGTTATAGCATCCTTTTCCAAAGGCATAGTCTATAATAATTTATTATAGTGTTTGTAATAAAGAAGTAGATACATATCTTTCACCCATTATGAATAAGAATTGTGATTATATGTGTGATCAAATGTATGAGTGAACACAACTGAGTTTGTAAACAATTTTGTATGACAAAATTTATCCAAAAAATAGAAGTTTTTCATGTTCTTATATCTAGATGCATAAATTTATTTTTTCTCCCCGTTTATGTGATGTGATATCATAAGCACACAATTCAACTTAAGTATGCAGAACATGATGCAGTATGTGGTATGGCTATTGTAGTTATGAATTTTCAATTGATATATAAATCTTGTATTCTCCTTCTCTAAGAGTGCTTGGGGGTGTCCACAATATAAATCATTTATAAGAATGAAACGGTTTGCAATTGGTGTTTTATCTCTGAGGATCAACTGGCAGAATGAATTTTATTGTTAAAATTACAAAGAAAATAAAAATGAGACATCAAATTTCTGACTGCTTGAATGAAATCCTTCAGGTCTAGTATCTACACCAGTAAGACAATTACAGCAAAATTTTTATGCCTAAAGATATTTCCGCTTTCTCCAGCTGCCTGAGTTGAGTCATTACCTCTGAGAGAATCCATTTGGTGGCAAGGGAGAGATTGGTTATGTTCACTATGTGCTTTGTGTGAGAGCCAAGATATATTTTCCTCTCAATGCTGCAGTTATGGAATCAATTTCTGCTGTATTTATACTGTAGAATGTTATTTCCAGCATGTCTAGTGTCCATAGACCAAATCTGCCTCTTGGTTTCTGTTTGCTTTCCTGAGAAATCGATAAAGTCAGGTAGTGATGGAAATCCCATCTGTCCAGATCTTTCAACAAGTCTCAAGATAACTTTAAAGATGTAAAGAGTAACCTAATTGCATCTCTGGATGTAATAAAGTAACAACTATTTGGGGCAACAAGTAAGGATCTAGGTCATCTAAACTTAGGAAAACCTTGATTAGATTGTGGCCAAACATTGAGTAGTAATATCTGGAAAATTATTTCACAAGACTGTGGTTGACAGGATTCAAGTATGGGAAAATCTGTGGATAATTCAGATTTTAGATTTTCGTAGGATTGAAAAAACACTCTCCTCTAGAAAATACAACTCCAAACCCTGTAACTAATTTAGAATAAAAGACAAAAGATATTATTTTAATGAAATGTCTACTGTTTGTTTCTGGAGTTATCAGCAACTATGATGTAAAAAAATCATTACATCAAAATGGTTTCAATAAGATTACACATTAGAATATATTATCAAACATTTCCTTAAAGTATCTATATATATCTTCCTTAGAATATATTATTATCAAGCACTTCCCTGAAGCATATGTAAACAGATATATTATTCATAGGACTGAGAAGTATATATATATATTACATAATTATCATAAATCCCCAGATTTTTACCTCCCACAATTATTGGCTATTATTATGCTAAAATCATCTCTTTACTCACAAGATTATGCTTGAAAGCCTCACCATTAGAGTTACTTTTTTGAGTGAAGATGTAGTCTTAGAGTGATAAGTATCAAACTATAGAATTTCAGGAATGAAAAGCTATAAAGCTTGCATTTATTTCCTGTTAGTTTTTCATTTATTTCCTATTGGTCTGACATGTATGGCTTAATATATCAGGTTGTCTCATACATTCTTGAAAAAAATCAGTTATGTATAATACTTTGAGCAATATTTAATATATTTGACTTAATATAACCAATTTAGAAAGCTGCATTTCATAATTGCAAAATAAGCATTATCTTCAAATGCATATAAAACATTTACCAAAATGACTACTATTTTCCCATAAAGCAAGTCTCAACAAATTTTGAAAGCCTAATATCCTACAGAGTATGCCCTCTAAATATTGTTAGATTAATATAGAACAAATTCCACTATCTCTTTGAAATACTGATCTCAATTTCTTTGGATATATATCCAGAGTGGGGTCTTTGGATTGTTCAATTTTTAAATTTTTGAGGAATTTCCATACTGTTTTCCCAAGTGGCTCATCAATTTATATTTCCAATTTTTTTCTGTACAATTTGTTCTTGTTATAGCATCCTTTTCCAAAGGCATAGTCTATAATAATTTATTATAGTGTTTGTAATAAAGAAGTAGATACATATCTTTCACCCATTATGAATAAGAATTGTGATTATATGTGTGATCAAATGTATGAGTGAACACAACTGAGTTTGTAAACAATTTTGTATGACAAAATTTATCCAAAAAATAAAAGTTTTTCATGTTCTTATATCTAGATGCATAAATTTATTTTTTCTCCCCGTTTATGTGATGTGATATCATAAGCACACAATTCAACTTAAGTATGCAGAACATGATGCAGTATGTGGTATGGCTATTGTAGTTATGAATTTTCAATTGATATATAAATCTTGTATTCTCCTTCTCTAAGAGTGCTTGGGGGTGTCCACAATATAAATCATTTATAAGAATGAAACGGTTTGCAATTGGTGTTTTATCTCTGAGGATCAACTGGCAGAATGAATTTTATTGTTAAAATTACAAAGAAAATAAAAATGAGACATCAAATTTCTGACTGCTTGAATGAAATCCTTCAGGTCTAGTATCTACACCAGTAAGACAATTACAGCAAAATTTTTATGCCTAAAGATATTTCCGCTTTCTCCAGCTGCCTGAGTTGAGTCATTACCTCTGAGAGAATCCATTTGGTGGCAAGGGAGAGATTGGTTATGTTCACTATGTGCTTTGTGTGAGAGCCAAGATATATTTTCCTCTCAATGCTGCAGTTATGGAATCAATTTCTGCTGTATTTATACTGTAGAATGTTATTTCCAGCATGTCTAGTGTCCATAGACCAAATCTGCCTCTTGGTTTCTGTTTGCTTTCCTGAGAAATCGATAAAGTCAGGTAGTGATGGAAATCCCATCTGTCCAGATCTTTCAACAAGTCTCAAGATAACTTTAAAGATGTAAAGAGTAACCTAATTGCATCTCTGGATGTAATAAAGTAACAACTATTTGGGGCAACAAGTAAGGATCTAGGTCATCTAAACTTAGGAAAACCTTGATTAGATTGTGGCCAAACATTGAGTAGTAATATCTGGAAAATTATTTCACAAGACTGTGGTTGACAGGATTCAAGTATGGGAAAATCTGTGGATAATTCAGATTTTAGATTTTCGTAGGATTGAAAAAACACTCTCCTCTAGAAAATACAACTCCAAACCCTGTAACTAATTTAGAATAAAAGACAAAAGATATTATTTTAATGAAATGTCTACTGTTTGTTTCTGGAGTTATCAGCAACTATGATGTAAAAAAATCATTACATCAAAATGGTTTCAATAAGATTACACATTAGAATATATTATCAAACATTTCCTTAAAGTATCTATATATATCTTCCTTAGAATATATTATTATCAAGCACTTCCCTGAAGCATATGTAAACAGATATATTATTCATAGGACTGAGAAGTATATATATATATTACATAATTATCATAAATCCCCAGATTTTTACCTCCCACAATTATTGGCTATTATTATGCTAAAATCATCTCTTTACTCACAAGATTATGCTTGAAAGCCTCACCATTAGAGTTACTTTTTTGAGTGAAGATGTAGTCTTAGAGTGATAAGTATCAAACTATAGAATTTCAGGAATGAAAAGCTATAAAGCTTGCATTTATTTCCTGTTAGTTTTTCATTTATTTCCTATTGGTCTGACATGTATGGCTTAATATATCAGGTTGTCTCATACATTCTTGAAAAAAATCAGTTATGTATAATACTTTGAGCAATATTTAATATATTTGACTTAATATAACCAATTTAGAAAGCTGCATTTCATAATTGCAAAATAAGCATTATCTTCAAATGCATATAAAACATTTACCAAAATGACTACTATTTTCCCATAAAGCAAGTCTCAACAAATTTTGAAAGCCTAATATCCTACAGAGTATGCCCTCTAAATATTGTTAGATTAATATAGAACAAATTAAATGTTAGAAACTAATTGATCCAGAAATATTTGGAAAATAAACAGTACAATTCTTCATAATCAATTGGCCTCATTACAAGGAAAATTAGAAAATGCTTGGAACAGGGTACTTATGAAAATATGATATAGCTTATAGAAGGAAAAGTTTTGGGAAAAGTTTTGTTAGGTGCATATAAAACAATGTAACTGAGGTTGGGATTTAAGCCCACATACCAGGATTCAAACCCAGGCAAAACCCTGATTGGGCCTTGAACACACTCGGCAGGGACTTAACGTGGCCAAAAACCACAGTCTTCCAACTGAGGTCACACACCTGGTTTTAGGACTCAATGAAGTTCAGGTTCTTGATGTCTCATCAGCAGAAAGAATTCAGTAAAGGACAAAGTGATGGATAAGAAGTGGGTTTATTCAGAGAGAAACACACTCCACAGATAGAATGGGCCATCTCTGAAGGCGAGACCAACCCTGAAATATGACATGTTAGTTTTTATGGGCTGGATTATGCTGTAGGCTAATGAGGGAGAGGATCCCAGCTAGTTGAGGAAGGGGAGGGAATTTCCAGGAATTGGAAATTCACTGTCCACGCGTCTTGGTCTTTGATGGTTAACCTCAGAATAGTCAGGACATTTCTGGGTATGTCATTTAGCTTGCTGATGTGCTTCAATAACTGTATACTCAGGCTCAAGATCTAGTGGAAGTTGATTTGTCTGTCATCTTGGACCCATTTGGTTCTAACCAGTTTTTGCTTGTCATTCTAATCAGTCATATCAGGCTATGTCATTTTTTAAAATATGTGCCCTGCCCAATTCCTTCCTGTTTCAATATCAGAAACTTCGTCTCCCAAACCATTAAAATATAAAATTCATAGCCACAGTAAAAGAAAATATTTTTAATATACAAAATAAACAAAGAAAACAACATGTAAAGAATACCCAAATACACATTGAACTTCTAGTTTCTGACATGTAAAGAGTTTGTAAATTATCATTCCCATTCTTAGAAGAAAAAGCTGGACAATCTGACAATCAGCAACTTTAGTTTGACCCATCGGAGAACCTAAGTTTCAGGGGGAACCACCATCACAATCTGGATGCTGCTGCTGCTTCTAAGTCGCTTCCGTTGTGTCCGACTCTGTGTGATCACAATCTGGAGGGATATGCAAATTCAGAAAGTCACCTGGAATAGAAGCCACAGGAACCATACATTGGTAAGACTTCCTAAATGATAAATATGAATTGCTAGAGGCTGAATGTAGGAGCCAGAAATGCTTGGAGGACTCCACACTTTTGTAGGCTTTACTTCCAGGAAGCCCACCAGGTTCTCACTGTGAACATCTTAAAAACAAACAAAACAAAACAAAAAAAAACCCTTCTTCTGTCTGGAAAGAAGAAAGAAAGAGTAATCAATTTTGAAATACTCTCTTAAAAGTCTTCTCCATAACAAAAAGTCTATCTAAAAAGAAAAAGAGTTGAGACCTACTCTTTGCAACCCTATGGACTGTAGCCTGCCAGGCTCTTCTGTCCATGGGATTCTCCAGGCAAGAATACTGTAGTGGGTTGCCATGCCCTCCTACAGGGTATCTCCCAACCCAGAGATTGAACTTGGGTCTCCTGCATTGCATGCAGATTCTTCACTGCTGAGCCACCGGGGAAGGCCAAAAAGTGCTTTACTAAGCCTTATTGTTATCCTATCTGGGGAGAGTTCCTCCAAATCAGTCTCCTCCTAGCCTTTCTGCTTCTCCAAAGGTGTATGTGTGGGAGGCAGAGTGGGTTGGCAACAAAATGTAGTCACAGGTGTTAGGTCTTAGAGGAAATAGACTGAGAAGGCAGAGGAGGGAGTTAGGGAATGGGAAGGAAAAAAAAAAAATTATCACTGGCAATAGAATTTGTGAATGTCACAGCCCTGAGACACAGATGCATGAAAAGGATTAAGATTTAATTAGAAGTCAAAGAATGTTCCACTCACTCACACCTCACCATTTATAGACTACTCCTTCATATTTATAGAATACTCCATCCAACAATAGCATGACACATTCTTCTCTAGCTCATATGGAACATTCACTCATATAGACCATAAAACACACCTTAACACATTTAAAGGACTAGAAATCATACAAATATGCTCTCTGACCACAGTAGAATTAAACTAGAAACAAATAACAAAAAAATAGCTGAAAAAATCCTACTAAATATTTGGAAATTAAACAACATATTTCTAAATAACCCAAGGGTCAAAGGAGTTTCAAGAAAAATTTAAAAATCCTGAGAGATAAAAAGCAAAGGCAAGTTGAATTTCATAAGGTGAGGAGAAAACCTTAAACAGACAGTTCACAAGAAATGATTTTCAAATAGCTGATTAATATGTGAAAAATTCCTCAACAAAGTCACCAGAGAAATGCAAAGTAAAATGATAAGATTATTTAAATGACAGTTTTAAATGATAAGAAGGACAGAAGTCAACTGGAATGTTGATGAGAGAATAAACTGGTATAATAACTTTGGAAAATTGTTTGACAGTATTTGAATATGTGCATATGCTGTGATCCAAGACATCCTCTTCAAAGAATATACCAAACAGTAATATATCAAAATTGTTTAAGTACAAAAATTGTCATGATTGATTCTTAATACCCAAACCAGAACATAATCTTATCTAAGTATCCCTCAGGAGTAGAAAACATAACTGAATTGTGGCACAATAACACCAGGGATACAATTAGCAGAGAAAATAACCAAACATACTACATGCAACAACATGAATGAATCTAACCAAAAACCTTAATGAAAGACTGAACCCAAAACAATAAAATGGTATGATTCCTTTCATATAAAGTTCAAAAAGAGGCAAAAATAATAACTAGAAGGCAGAATAGTGGTTACCTTTGAGAGGGACAGGTGACTCAGATGGTAAAAATCCATTTGCAGTGCAGGAGACCTGGGTTCTATCCCTAGGCTGAGAAGATCCGCTGGAGAAGGGAATGGCAATCCACTCCTGAATTCTTGCCTGGAGAATCCCATGGACAGAGGAACCTCATGGGCTATATAGTCCATGGGGTCAGAAAGAGGTGGACATGACTGAGCTATGCACACCCACACACACACAGGAGAGAGGATAGAGCAATAAGCTGGGTGATACTGATGCCTGGAGAGTGTTTCTAAGATGCTGGTGATGTTTCATTTCTTGACTTTGCTGGTAACATGATCAGTTCTTTTTGTGACAATTCACCAACCAATGGACTCGATTTTATATATTTTCCATGGCATGCTTCATCTTGAAAAAAAGGTTTTATTTTAAAAATTAAAGATAGAATACCAAATTTCATGATGTGGAATATAGTCCTTATTCTTCCAAGACTTAAGACTCCATGTCATCTAAGGCATTAACATACTCTTAAGAAATTTATAGAAATATTTTAGTCAACTCTGACTTTTTAGTAGGAAAAAATAAAGTTTTCATTTTGAAAGTTTGGCTTGTCAAGAAGATACATGATTTCCTGTCTGATAGAGGAAAGAGTCTTTGTTTAAATAATAAATGACTTCTCTGTGTCCTCTGCAGTATTAGAAAAATATCCTTCTGTAAAATTCTTTTTAAATTTTGCTTTCTTTTTGGGGTTATTGATGTTCCATCCAATGTCAGAGAAGTGGGCTGAAATTCCTGTCATTGACTTCTGTAAGCTCAGGCCAGGGTCCTCAGAGTTGCTGGCTTAGCCACCTGTGTTTCTTCTTATAAGTGTATCTAATCCACCTTATACATTAATAAAGCTTGACTATCTTTAAGATGACTTTTTTTTTTTTTTTTGGTTCATACAAAAAATAGGAAAGTATAGAATTTTAAATCAACTTGCAATTTGATAAATGTACCTGGTCTTTGATGATTAGATATTAAAGATTAAAGTGTAAGTAATTTATTTTAATTAAGGATTTTCTCTTGGTAGCTACACAACAAATTGCATTCTTGTATTAACATATAGTAACTAGAATTCTAATTCAAATAGTGAATTCTCATAAAAATATTTTTCATTATTTTGGGGACAAAGTGACCCCAGATTTTTTTATTATTGATGTTTTGTCCTACTAATTGACTAAATACAACCAAACTCACTTTATAATAGTTACGTACACTGAATGCATTAGTTCAGCAAAATATTTTATTCTCTAGAAAAAAAAATCGGTTAATAGAAAATAATCTGAAAAGCACCAGTTTTATATCTTGTGTTTGGAAACTAAAAGGAGAAATGGGAGCTATGTTTTGTGGTTGGGGGATATGGGAAGTCTTCTCATACTAATATAGCTTGTGGGCTATATATATATACATACTATATATGGCTATTGTAAAAAAAAAATGAATTATTGCAGTCTCTTGAGCTGCATACTATACATTGTAAAATGTTAATTGTATCAGTCTTTGCCAGGCTTCTATCATTCACTCAGTCTCAAGCATTAGATGATTTACATACTGGTGAGCCAAGCACTACCTATTATATAATGGTCCACACTAGCTTTTGCTTTTATTTTTTCTTTTTCCATTCCTCAAATATTTATCTTCCCCTCTTCTTTCAAATTAAAAATAAGCCTGGATGACTCCTGTAAGACGAAGAAAGAGACAGTATTGAGTAATGGAAAAATGAATAAATTTGGAATTTGGAATCTTGGCTTGTAGTCCTGGCATTACACTTCAACATTTCTTTGGGCACCTCAGTCTTTCTGAGTCTCAGTTTCCTCATTCGTAAAGTGTAGATAATGACATTTATTCCACTTACCTCACTAGTTGTTGTGAACAACTGAGGTAAATGTGAAAGCTCTGTGAACCCCTATTACACAAATGGAAGGTGTTATTACTACTACTTTTATAACTTATTAGAACCAGACTTCTGACATGGTGTCCCTGTGCCAGACTCAAGTCACATCACTCACACCGAATTTATTTTGTGATGGATCTGGAAACTTCAAAAATCTATCCTGTAGGGAATATTTATTTAGAACTTTTGAAACTAAGTTTTTTGGGTGAAAGTGGTTTGCAAAGACTACCCAATCATCTGCTTTAAATAGTTGTAAGATTAAAAAATAAAAGAGGGAGGTGTCTCTTATGAAATCTGAAGCACTGGCAACCTCTGTGTATCAGACTAGATCAGAGGGGCTCTCCCTTGTAAATGTGCTACCAGGGGGCACCCAAGGCCATTTGCTGAAAGATATTGGCTCTAGTTCAGTTACTTCTAAGTAACTTCCAGATCTTTTTCCCTGTGACCTTACAATTTGGCTCCACTTGCAAGTACAGCACCCGTCTCCAGGCTCTCCCTTTTCCTGACTCTAGTGGTGCTCCCCACCCATCTTTGCTGGCCTCTAAATGCCAAAGTGTTGAGGTTTCCAAAAAGCAAACTCAGCCTGGTTCTTCATCGGTGGCGGCGTTTGAGTGTCTCAAGCCATTTATTCCATTTATTAGACTTGGATTCACAGAGTAAAGAAAGCTTATGGAAACGCTCCTAGAGTTTTGACATGGGCTGATTCATGTGCCCTAGGTCACAATGACCTTTTGGAGTCCTCAAAAGTTTCTTACCATGCCCTCAGATCTCTCTGACCAGCTGTCAGCAGCAGCAGCAGAGAAGTAGTAGTCCATAGCTCCCAGCAGATTGTGCAGCCTGCAACCACAGTATGGAAGGACAGCCCTCGTGGATCACTGGTAAATAATCCACCTCCCAATGCAGGAGATTCAGATTTGATCACTGGGTCAGGAAGATCCCCTGGAGAAGGAAATGGCAACCCACTCCACATTCTTGCCTGGGAAATCCCAGAGAAGGAGAACAGAACAGAGGAGCCTGGTGGGCTGCAATTCATAGGGTCGCAAAATTGGAAATGACTGAGCGATTCAGTTCAGTTCAGTCACTCAGCTGTATCCGATTCTTTGCAACCCCATGGACTGCAACATGCCAGGCTTCCCTGTTCATCACCAATTCCCAAGCTTGCTCAAACTCATGTCCATGGAGTCGGTGATGCCATCCAAATATCTCATCCTCTGCTGCCCCCCTCTCCTCCTGCCTTCAATCTTTTCCAGCATCAGAGTCTTTTCCAATGAGTCAATACTTCACATCAGGTGGCCAAAGTATTAGAGTTTCAGCTTCAGCATCAGTCCTTCCAAAGAATATTCAGGACTGATTTCCTTTAAGACTTACTGTTTTGATCTCTTTGCAATCCAAGGGACTCTTAAGAGTCTTCTCTAATACCATAGTTCAAAAGCATCAGTTCTTTGGCACTCAGCTTTCTTTATAGTCCAACTCTCACATCCATACATACTGAGAGACTAAACAATTGCAAAAAGCTTGTCAAGGGGATTTAAAGTGTGAAATGAAAAACACTGGCCCTTTTTTCTCACAATTTCTTATTTAAAAAATCCTAAAAGATGATGCTGTTAAAGTGCTGCACTCAATATGTCAGTGAATTTGGAAAACTCAGCCATGGCCACAGGACAGGAAAAGATCAGTTTTTATCTGAATCCCCCAAAAAAGGAAATCCCAAGGAATGTTCAAACTACCTTACAAATGTGCTCATTTCACATACTAGCAAAGTAATGCTCAAAACCTTTCAAGCTAGGCTTTAGCAGTACATGAATCAAGACTTTTCCAGTACAAGTTGGATTTAGAAAAGGCAGAGGAACCAGAGAATAAATTGCCACCATTAGTTGGATAACGGAAAAAGCAAGGGAATTCCAGAAAAACTCTACCTCTCTTTCATTGAATAACTAAAGCAATTGAGGCTTTTGAACTGTGGTGCTGGAGAAGACTCTTGAAAGACCCTTGGACTGCAAGGAGATCAAACCAATCAATCCTAAAGGAAATCAGTCCTAAATATTCATTGGAAAGACTGGTGCTGAAGCTCCAATACTTTGGCCACCTGATGCAAAGCACTGACTCATTGGAAAAGACCCTGATGCTGGGAAAGATTGAAGGCAGGGAGAGAGGGGGATGGCAGAGGATGAGATGATTGGATGGCATCACTGACTAAATGGACATGAGTTTGAGTAAACTCCGGGAGTTGGTGATGGACAGGGAGGTCTGGTGTGCTGTAGTCCATGGGTTGACAAAGATTTGAATACTACTGAGTGACTGAACTGAACTGAACAAGAAGCTATTAACTGTGAGGATGATAACAAGCTGGAAAATTCTTAAATTGATGAGAATACCAAACCACCTTACCTGTCTCCTGAGAAACCTGCATGCAAGCCAAGAAGCAACAGTTAGGACCCGAGATGGAACAATGCATTAGGTCCGAATTGGAAATGGAATACCTCAAGGCTCTATATTGCCACTTTGCGTATTTAACTTCTATGCAAAGTACATCATGCAAAATGCCTGGCTAGATGAATCACAATCTGGAATCAAGACTGCCAGGAGAAATATCAATAACCTCAGATTTGCAGATGATATCACTCTAATAGGCAGAATGTGAAGAAAAACTAAAGAGACTCTTGATGAAGGTAAAAAAGGAGAGTAAAAAAGCTGGCTTAAAACTCCACATTCAAACAAATAAGATCACAGCTTCCTGTCCCATTACTTCACAGCAAATAGATGGTGAAAGTGGAAACAATGACAGATTTTCTTTTCTGGGCTCCAATATCACTGCAGACTGTGACTGCAACCATGAAATTAAAAGAGTCCTGCTCTTTGGAAGAAATGCTATGACAAACCTAGACAGCATATTAAAAAACAGATACGTCACTTTGCTAACAAAGGTCCATTTAGTCAAGGCTATGTTTTTTCAATAGTCATATATAGATGTGAGAGTTGGACCATAACGAAGGCTGAGAGCCACAGAATTGATGTTTTCAAATTGTGGTGCTTGAGAAAACTCTTGAGAACCCCTTGTACTGCAAGGAGATCAAACCAATCAATCCTAAAGGAAATCAGTCCTGAATATTCGTTGGAAGGACTGAGGCTGAAGCTGAAGCTCTAATACCTTGGCCACTTGATGCAAAGAGCCAACTCAATTGTAAAAGACACTGATGCTGAGAAAGATTGAAGGAAAAAGAAGAGAGGGCATCAGAGGATGAGATGGTTGAATGGCATCACCAACTCAATGGACAAGAGTCTGAGCAAATTCCAGGAGACAGTGAAGGACAGGGAAGCCTGGCGTGCTGCAGTCTATGGGGTTGCAAAGAGTCAGACATGACATATCAACTGAACACCAACAATGGGTTTATTATTATCTAGATTTCATATGGTCTAAATTACATTTTCAATGCTTATACTGGGTGATTTCTAATTGTGTTTCAGAGAAAATTGCTGAAAATGGCATGTGGAATATTGGCAATAAGGAGAAAGAAGTGAGGAATGAGTGCCAAGTGTATCACGAGCAACATGCTGGGCACCTACCTTAGGAGGATTTAATAATCTATTCAGTCAATAGATAAATAGTCTTTTTTTAATTTAAATTTATTTATTTTACTTGGAGGCTAATTACTTTACAAAATTGTATTGGTTTTGCCATACATCAACATGAATCCACCACAGGTATACACGTGTTCCCCATCCTGAACCCCTCTCCCACCTCCCTCCCCATACCATCCCTCTGGGTCATCCCAGTGCACCAGCTCCAAGCATCCTGTATCCTGCATCAAACCTGGACTGGCAATTCGTTTCTTATATGATATTATACATGTTTCAATGCCATTCTCCCAAATCATCCCACCTTCTTCCTCTCCCTCAGAGTCCAAAAGACTATTCTAGACATCTGTGTCTCTTGCTGTCTCACATACAGGGTTATCGTTACCATCTTTCTAAATTCCATATATATGCGTTAGTATACTATATTGGTGTTTTTCTTTCTGGCTTACTTCACTCTGTATAATAGGCTCTGATTTCATCCACCTCATTAGAACTGATTCAAATGTATTCTTTTTAATGGCTGAGTAATACTCCTTTGTGTATATGTACCACAGCTTTCTTATCCATTCATCTGCTGATGGACATCTAGGTTGCTTCCATGTCCTGGCTATTATAAACAGTGCTGCGATGAACATTGGGGTACACCCATCTCTTTCAATTCTGGTTTCCTCGGTGTGTATGCCCAGTGGTGGGATTGCTGGGTCATATGGCAGTTCTATTTGCAATTTTGTAAGGAATCTCCACACTGTTCTCCATAGTGGCTGTACTAGTTTGCATTCCCACCAACAGTGTAAGAGGGTTCCCTTTTCTCCACACCATCTCCAGCATTTATTGCTTGTAGACTTTTGGATTGCAACCATTCTGACCGGCGTGAGATGGTACCTCATTGTGGTTTTGATTTGCATTTATCTGATAATGAGTGATGTTGAGCATCTTTTCATGTGTTTGTTAGCCATCTGTATGTCTTCTTTGGAGAAATGTCTGTTTAGTTCTTTGGCCCATTTTTTGATTGGGTCATTTATTTTTCTGGAATTGATCTGCAGGAGTTGCTTGTATATTTTTGAGAATAGTTGTTTGTCAGTTGCTTCATTTGCTATT
>SJYT01060711.1:1274-28519 GCA_006410635.1 Cephalophus harveyi
TTGGAAAAGACTCTGATGCTGGGAGGGATTGGGGGCAGGAGGAGAAGGGGACGACCGAGGATGAGATGGCTGGATGGCATCACCGACTCGATGGACGTGAGTTTGAGTGAACCCCGGGAGATGGTGATGGACAGGGAGGCCTGGCGTGCTGCGATTCATGGGGTCACAAAGAGTCGGACGCAACTGAGTGACTGAACTGAACTGGCATCATTTAGAAGTAATTTCGGGGTGATCTATGTGAAGTCTGATGAGAAACATCATAGTTTCTGTACTTTATTTATCAGTAATAAAAAGTCTAAGTTAATGTTTTCAGAAGTTTTAATGAACAAATTAAACTTGCTAAATAAATGTAACTTTTTAATATCAGTTTTGATGCTTGAAATGGATCCATGCAATAAATTTAATTGATATACATTTTAAATGGTTATAAAATTGTTTTAAATTTTGCCATCCCCTGTAAGCATACCCATAATGCATTCACAGCCCACTAATAAGCCATGACACATTGGTGGAAAAGCAGAGCACTAATGCATCTTACTTGCTTCTGACTGATATTGCCTTCATACATTCTCTGCCCTCTAATAGTTTGTTTTTTAATAAAGACAATACAGAAGGCAGACTGAATGGAGTTTTAAGGAGAGTATACAATTTGTTATAACTTTCAATGCAGCTCTTCAGTCTCCCATGTGTTTTTTATTTTTCCCATTTACAGATTTTTCTCCAGTTCTGGCTTGTAAAATATATTTACAATATTTATTGAAACTTTAGTATCATTAAAAGTTCATCTCGGTACTTTCCATATAAGCTAATTGTCACAAATATATTTAAGATGGATGACATTGTTATTCCANCTCTTCAGTCTCCCATGTGTTTTTTATTTTTCCCATTTACAGATTTTTCTCCAGTTCTGGCTTGTAAAATATATTTACAATATTTATTGAAACTTTAGTATCATTAAAAGTTCATCTCGGTACTTTCCATATAAGCTAATTGTCACAAATATATTTAAGATGGATGACATTGTTATTCCACTTATGTTGCAAGGATGCTAAAGGACAGTGTGTCCAAGTTTGCAGAGCCAGGCCACGTGGCCCAGCATTTATTCTTTTAACCACAGACTTTCAAACTGCTGCTCTCATGCCTGAAGCCTTCCAAGGGGTAAGAAACTAGCTCACTGCAGACACTCCCTTTTCAGATATGTCTGATGTTTACACCTATTTTTCTTCATGTTGAGCTAAGATATGATTTCTAATAATTACCAAAGTTGGGCTGTCTCTATTAGGCAATGCAGAGTGATGCCTCGTTGAAGGACGGTTCAGGACTGCCTTTGAGATACTTGGAGACAGTTCTTGTCCAGTCTTAGTAAGAGCCTCTCTCATTGCTCTTGGAATGTCTGAGTCCTTTCACTTCTCTAACAGTCCACAGGTATAGACAGGGCTCTTAAGCTATGAGACTATGACTTCCACTGAAAGTTTCCGGTTGGCTTAGTCTACCACAGAGCAAGGACATAGAGTAGCTCCTCTGTTCGGATACCTACACTTCCGTTAATGAAAACTCAAATTAGCATTTTTGGCAGTTTCATTGCAATCTTGACATCAATTTTACATAGGCAGGAAAGGAAATGACCTGAATACTTATTTAGAATCCTAAGCTGTATAGGAGTGATATTTATCACTTCACGAGGAGCGGACTGATCATGGAATGTGATGGACTGGAGGGGTCCTCTGCTCTGGGTTCTGTCTTTTAACCACACTCTCTATGAAGGAACGTACCCTTTCAAGTACTCCCTTGCCAACAGCAGTGACTTACGGCATCAACTGTGCAAATGAGAGAAATTGTGTGGCCACAGTGGGAGGCGATCAGCCAAGACAAATTGGGGGAGAGAAGACAGACTGTGAAACTGAAGGCTCTTGTTTGAACTTGGAGTTGAACGAGAACTGCCTGGGACAAAACCAGTGCATGAGACAAAGTAAGGAAATAAAATATTTGGAAATGGAGTCTTGGAATAATAGGAGACTTCGAGGTCTGGCTTTTAACCAGAGCCTGAAATTAGTGGTTCTTTGGTCTAAATAAAACATTCAGTCATTATGAACTGAACAAATATGGTTAGGTCACGTTCAGAAGGAGAGTCTGACTCATTCTTAAACTCCTAATTCCCTGAAAACAGTGTATACAATTTTCTAACAATGTGATTTTAATAATACTGATGTGAAATTTTACTTTTGAATTTTCAAACCATTCTTAACAATTAAACTGAAGGTATCCATACACAGTCTATAAAGAAAATTCCCATGCTGGGTAAGATAATCTAGAATTATATTCCTGCAGCACCATTATTTAATATTTAATCTCTCTCTGCTCTAATTTCTTCCTTTAGGATTTCTTCATTTAGGATTAATATATTTGTTTCAAAGAATTAAATGCAACAATTCACAGGAAAAACATTTTTGAAGTATAACTTACTATTCAGATGTCAGCTATTATCATTAATATTTATGACACTATTCATATTGCTTAAAGATTCTTTTCTATATTTGAAGTTCCTCATTATTGTAAATGATTGCTAAACTGGGAATCTCCTAAAAATCCTCTTTATTCTTTCTTCTCTTCTTCCATAGTAACTCTTTCTTCTCTTCTTCCATAGTAACAGAACTGCAGTTGATTTAGTTCCTAGACATCCTGACAGATGTTCCAGTTTATGTGAGTGAACTGACACGTGCCACTTCAGGATAATTTCTTAAGTCCTGGCAGAGCTTCCTGAGTTTTTCTTTCTACTTCCCATTAGTTCTAACTTGGATATGATGGTAACACAGGGGGAGGACCCCATAGAGGATGGTGAAGAAAAAATATGAATGAAACCTGGACCTCTGAATCACTCTATAGACCAAAGCTGCCTGATACCCTGGAAGCCCCATGCTGTGCTTTTCTGGATGGAGAACTAAACTACAGTCACTGACTCTGCTGTTTGATACAAGAGCTTAGTCAATTTTAATAAAAATTATATACATGACGCTTTGTGGTATTTCCACATTTTTTCTATGATCACAGAAAACAAAATGGGGAAAATTAGGAAGTGTCCTAAATAATAAAAGCTCAAATTGGCAGCATGGGATGAATAGCACTGATAGCCTACTACTGGTTAAAGGATCAAGAAGCTTGATTTGTTTTTAACACTGGGGAAATTTAATACTTATAAAATAATTGCAGAAGCAGAGTAGTCCCCTTTACCCTTCCCTCAGCTTTTTGTTACAGTGATATCTTATAACTATAAAACATTCATCAAAAATGAAGAAATTAACCTTGACACATGAGTATTAACCAAAGTACAGGCCTTATTCAAATACTACCATTTAAAAAAATATACTGCTATTTTTCTGTTCCAATCTAATCCAGGATTCCTATGCTGGATTCATGCCTATGTGGTCTCCTCCAGTGTGGGGTAGGTTTCAGTCTTTTCTTCTGTTTATGAGCTTGACATGTTTGAAGAGTACTGGTTATTTTGTAGAAGGCCCTTCAACTTGGGTTTGTCTCATGTTTTCTCATGATAAGCTTCAGGCTAGGATTAATGAAAAGACTATCACAGAAGTGACGTGCCCTTTTCAATACCTAGTATCAGGGGCTACATGAATCAGTGCTGATAATGGCAACCTTAACCACTTGGCTATGGACATAACTGCTAAGACTTTTCATTCTGAACTACTTTTCTCTTGTGATTATTAAGTACTGTAAAGGAATACTGTGCAAATATCTTGTTTCAGTTTAAACTTTGGTCCCACTCACTTTAGCATTCACCTTTGGATTTTGCCTGTGGCAGTTTTTACTGTGGTGTCCTAATGGTGTTTCTAATTTCTCTTGGTACTTTTCAATTTGTTAAATGAAACTCTTCTACAGGGAGAGTCATTGAATTTTCCTTATTATTTTATGCAATAATTAATCTATTTACATTGTTAAATACTTACAGATTTTTATTTTGGGGGTTTAAATCTCAAACACCCCAGTAACTTACTCTGTTGTTCAAGCTATTCAAACTAACAGGTAACCTATAGGAAGTCAAACCGAGAATACGGGAAGGTATACGGCTGGAGGGAGTAAAAGAAAAAAGGGATGTAAGGAAATGAGGACGATGACATATTACTAGGTCCAAGTAAAGTATAAAAGGACGGAGTGTAGATCTCTTTTAGTAAAGAGGGTCCTCGAGACAAGGAAATAATGTCTCACCATAAATCTTTAGGTATAGACCCGTAGTTCACTTGACTAAACAATTATCCTACAGTGACTACGATTGGGGTAAGTTTGAGTACGTACGTGTGCACAGATATGTACGTATGTATAGGTGTCGATAAAAAGATAAATGGATATACATGTACATGTTTCACTTTTTTTTCACTTTGAGTTAGGACAGACTGAGAACACTGGGGTACCTCTTATTTTAAGATCTGAACTCAAAACACTCAAACCGAACTCATTGTGTGGATGGGAACTTGTTTGACAACATAGTTACACTACATCACTAGACTGTTTGAACCCAATGTTCAGGTCAGGACTTAGATCGTCACTACGGTCCACGGAAGATTGGTGTCCCGACTCTGAACCCCTCCCCACCGAAGGATTCCTTTCAGTCCCATAAATATAGTCTTCTTCCTCTTACCTACGACCCGAACATCTTCGTTATCAACGAGTAGTGTTTCCGGGAGTCGTCTCAAGTTCACTTACTTTCTTCGACTTCACCTTCACTTCCTCTGTACTTGCCGAAGTGAAATAGTGGTTTCCAACCCTCTTCGTCAGGGAAGAGAAAAACGTCATATACCATACACTCACTTGACGAGTATTAAGGATATATCGTACGGGAATTCATTCAATACTTTTGGTAGTTTCACGTCATACATCGTATTTTAATTTAAACTTTGTACAGTAAGAATAAAAGTAATTTTTATTTCAAATAAGTGGAGAAGGCAATGGCACCCGACTCCAGTACTCTTGCCTGGAAAATCCCATGGATGGAGGAGCCTGGTGGGCTGCAGTCCATGGGGTCACTAAGAGTTGGACACGAGTGAGCAACTTCACTTTCACTTTTCACTTTCATGCACTGGAGAAGGAAATGGCAACCCACTCCAGTGTTCTTGCCTGGAGAATCCCAGGGACGGGGGAGCCTGGTGGGCTGCCATCTATGGGGTCGCAGAGTCGGACACGACTGAAGCAACGTAGCAGTAGCAGTAGTAAAGTTTACTAGGACATTTAGATCAACAGTATTGATTAGAAGAGAAAGTACTATGACTTTTAGGGCACTGATGGTGCCAGTTGAAAAGTCCAAATGAAATGGAAAAAAGAAATGCTTATTGATGAATCAGAATTTAACTACTATGCATGCGTGCATGCATGCTAAGCCATTTCAACCATGTTCAACTCTTTGCAAGCCTATGGACTGTAGCCTGCCAGGCTCCTCTGTCCTTAGAATTCTCCAAGCAAGTCCACTGGAGTGGATTGCCATGTCCTACTCCAAGGGTTCTTCCTGACTCAAGGACTGAACCCACATCTCTTACATCTCCTGCATTGGCAGGCAGGTTCTTTACCACAAGAACCACCTGGGAAGCCCTTAACTACTATCCTATAACCTTAAAATCCATTCCCTAAAAAATAGTTATTATAGAACTTAAAATTCACACCCTGCAGAATCTCAACTGATGAAAAAGTTACAGGGTGAGTGTGAAACTAAACTTGAAATAAAAGTTACTTGCAAAGAAAAGTCGAAAGCAGCATTAGGGACGCTGCTGGGACCGTCTGAGTTCTACATTCCTCAGTGACTCCAGGGCTTCCCTGGTGGCTCGGGGGTAAAGAATCCAATGACTTTAAGGAGTTCCTATGCTATCAGATGGTTGGATGGCATCACTGACTCGATGGACATGAATTTGAGCAAGCTCCAAAAGTTGGTGATGGACAGGGAAGCCTGGCATGCTGCAGTCCATGGGGTTGCAAAGAGTCGGACAAGACTGAGGGACTGATGCTATCTCATCTAGCGTTGGTTGTTAGCACCAGAACATCCATGAATATAAGCAAACTGTGTATATTGTGGGCAAAATGTTCATAGCATGATAGAATATAGACCCTGAAAGAGATTCAGACACTGATATCACCTCCTTCACCTAACAACAGACTAGTGATAATTCAGTCACTACCTGGCTCAGTCTGGTGTGGTTTTTTTCCCCTTATGTTCTATATGGCCTTTATATCTTTATCTATAAATATATACCTTTATCTCCATATTTGGTGTTTCCAAGACACCACATAGACAATTCTTATCACCTGAAAGGGTAAACTGATTCTGTGATATCCTTGAGACCTTTCTTACCTATGGGGTGATACAGTGAGTGAGGAGAGAGCCTGGAGTCCTTTAGTTCACTGGGTTTACTGGTTGGTGGCTGAAACCATAAACAGCTTTCATTCATTCATCTGGTTAATATTTATCAAGCATCTGTGTGAGACCCTGAACTAAGCACTGAGACAACTGTAGTAAATAAAAGTCTCTATTCCCACTAATCTTTACGTTTAATTTATTTAAGAACATTTTTAGGGGGGAGGGGAAGGAAGATGCTTCTTTGTAAGAGTATGCTAGTGTTTCCCAACGTGAATACACACCCACACCTAGGGTGTGTATTCTATGACACATGGCACCTATGATGTGTTTAAGGAAGAAGAAATAATAATCGCTTTTGATCCTTACTTCCTGAGTAGAGAGATGAAAATATTTTCAGCAAATTGTTCAGCTACTTCCTACTGTAAAGAAGTTCTTAGAGACTTGGAAGAGTTATTTGCTTACATCAGTTTTTAGGAAGTAATTCGCAGAAGAACAATTCAATTGCAAAGCCTAATATTGTTCCTCAAGCTACACCCTTTCTCCCTTTTTGTAGAAAAACACTGCCCAGACTTCCTATTAAATACAATCTTTTCCTAAAAGATGGCAAGTGGCATCAGTTTTGAAACAATGGAATGCCATCTGGAATGATAATTTATAGTAGAGAAGGTAGTTACAAAATGAGCATCATCATTTTCAAGTATGTACATGCAAAAAATGAAGAGTATTTCATTAATTTTAACAAACAGGCCACTCACAGTCTTATTCAAAACACAGGCTTTGAAATTAAAGTCTAGTCAGAACAGAGAAACACACAGATAAATATTCTATTCACCAAAATGCGTGTATGTATGTATATATGTGTGTGTGTATGTGTATACAGGCACATATACACACATGGACATGCACAGATGTCTATCAAACGTATTTATACAATATATAAAAATATTTGTGAAATATTTTAGAATGTTTAAGTATGACAGTGGATGACGTGAGAAATATAGAAATAAAGTAGGAAAATAATTTCAAACAAGTGAGAATAATTCAACACTAAGTTTGAGAAAAGTATCAAACTGCTACTTTTTGTGAACAATTAATGTAGTTTTCAACTTGCTGAGAATATTGCACGTGCTGAGATTTTACACATGGAAAAAATCTCCTGAAGATAAACTAGCTGAGATTTTTGTTTTTAAGTTGATTCTCACAAGTACTACTGACAACTGTGTCATCGTGTATGTCCTTATAAGCGTTTGAATACGAATATTCATTCCTTGTGCTTCACCGTGGTGTGTGTGACAGTATTGTATGCCACCTAGACCTCTGACCACCACCAGGGATTAGAAAGATGTTTACGCTGAGTGGCAATAGATTGAATCTCACAGTACACCTTCTCGTGACAAGAAGTCATGATCCCCACTGGATGTAAAGAGTGAGAGAGTTTTGTACTTGGAAGTGTCAGGAAGTAGGGGAGAATTACCTCAGGATATATGGGTCAAAGTTTGAAGGAAAATATGTTTAAAAAAATAGAAGAGCAAAAATATGAGTAAAATAAACACAGAAAAAAAATCGTGTTAAGGGCATCCATTTTAAAAAAGTGTTTCACACATACAGTTTCACAGAGTCAGCTTTTTCGATCCCTGTGAAAACTTCAACTAAACTTATTCAGTGAAAAGCTGGAGATTTTATTTTATTTTTTTGCTCTTTATTTTTTATTTTTTTTTACTTTAGAATACTGTATTGGTTTTGCCATACATTGACATGAATCCGCCACAGGTGTACATGAGTTCCCAATCATGAACCCCCCTCCCACCACCCTCCCCATACCATCTCTCTGGGTCATCCCAGTGCACCAGCCCCAAGCATCCTGTATCCTGTATCGAACCTAGACTGGCGATTCATTTCTCATGATAGTATACATGTCTCAGTGCCATTCTCCCAAATCTGGAGATTTTAGACAATAGATAAGGATACAGATGTGACTGAAATTCTGTGAAAACAGGTGACTAAGAAATTTGCTAATATAAACCTCTTAACTATCTTCTGTAGGAATGCTTTTTCAATCCCGTATTTATTACATGTGTACATTTTCTGGGGGCTTTCCAGGTGCACAGTGGGAAAAAATCCACCCGCCAATGCAGCACATGCAGGAGACACAGGTTTGATCCCTGGGTCAGGAAGAAGCCCTGGAGCAGGAAATGGCAACCTGCTTAGGTATTCCTGCCTGGAAAATTCCACGGCCAGAGGAGCAAAGAGTCGAACATGACTGAGCACATATGCACATACATTTTCTGAAAAATGCTCTGTGTGTGTGTGTATATATATATGTTTCACAATCAGTATCACCACTGGCTTTAAATATCCTTATATAATCCAGTAAATAATTACTGAGACTCAAGAATATTTTTTCAAGAAGGATAATACACTGCCGAGTTCTATAAGCTACAAGAATGTTTGTACATCACCATGTAAAAATTACCACTTAGAAATTCTTTTATGGACTTTGTATATATTAATTTATAAAATGTTGGCATATTCCCAAAATATTTTCCTTTGCATCTGGATGCATGATCAATTAATGGTTGAGGGGACATACTATTCATTAACCAAAACAGACTAAAAATATATGAAATATTTCTCTTGTCCAATAAATGATTTCTCCTGCATTTCTAAAATTATTTGTTGTCTTAGATAATTCATATTTCTGTGTTCCAACTGTACATGTTAAGCAGTATAGCGATTTACCTTCACATTTGGTTAATATTTACTTTGTATGTTATTTCATAATGATTATGAATAAGTTTTTTTTTGTTTAAATGTTTCTGACTATCAAGAGTATATGTGTCAAATTTGTGAATTTTAATAATAAATACAAATTTTATTTTAAACAGTGATTAGACATGAACCAAGAACAAATCATGTGTATGGTGTCATCTTCATTTCCTTGCTTTCTTGACTACTGGGGAGAAAATTCTAGATTTAGTGCCTAAACATGAATATCACCACGCAGTGTTAGGTATGGAACATCAACTACCATGAGAACTGATGTGCAAAAAACTAATTTAAGCATATTAAGTATTCTTCAAGAAGATGATATATATATATATCCCAGTTCTTCTCACTCCCCTAACACATATACACTATTGATACTATGTATAAAATAGATAACTAATTAGAACCTACTGTATAAAACAGGGAATTTTACTTAATACACTGTGGTGACCTAAATGGGAACACAGTCCAACAGGAGGGGAGATTATATATATATATATATACACACATATATATATTTGTTGTTGTTGAGTGGCTAAGATGTATCTGACTCTTTTGTGACCCCATGAACTGTAGCCTGCCAGGCAAGAATACTGAGATTTCTAGGCAAGGATACTGGGCTGGGTTGTCATTTCCTTCATCACAGGATTTTCCTGACCCAGGGATCAAACCCAAGTCTCCTGCATTGGCAGGTGGATTCTTATCTATGTAACCGTGTGACTGATTCACTCTGCTGTACAGCAGAAACTAATACAACATTATAAAGCAACTATACTCTAATAAAAAGTAATTTAAAAAGTAAAATGAATAAAAAGAACTTTCCCCCAAAATATCCATTTTTTAAACTAAACTTTTTTTTTAACCAAACATTATCTGTCAATGTAGTTCTATGACCAATCACAAAATCATCTATGATATCCTTAGCTATATCTTCTTTCTTCTCCCTTTCACTTCAACTTCTTTACTTTTCGCTTTGCTCTGCCATAAATTTCTGCAACTGCTAATCTCATTTAAATGAGATTAATTCAATCTTAAATTAAGATTAAATTAACTAATTGAGATTAAATTAATCTTTAAAAAAGATTAATTCTTTTAAGAATTTAAGCACCTAAGGCTCTTAAAAAAAAAGTTATCAGACACTACAATCAAACTCTGAAGGCAGACTGGAATGGATTAGAATGCAGCAACTAGACCTGCCTGCTTTTTCAAGACAGGACAGAGGCATCTGGGGCAGGACCCATTTTAGCCACAAAGAATACAATGATGAAATAGGCTCTCTGGCTTTGAAGATTTTATGTCCTCGGATCTAGATGACAAACTGTCCTTTGACGCTGCCTTGATAATTCCTACAACCGATGATTTTCCATTGTTTTTTTAAAAATGGCAAATATGATAGCTGATGTTCAAACACATTGCTCTGCTATAATAATATACAGGTTTATACCGAGTATCTTTATCCCACTAGTTATTAGTTATAATTCCAGAGTAACAGATATCACCATAGAGTCTACAACAGATTGATGACTGGATATTCTTGTAGTCAGCAATAAAACATCAAGACCCAGAGGCAGAACTACTGGATTGGATTCAAGTCTCTGGAGAAACATGGGTAAAGCCAACAGAACCATGTATTCTTGGATGAACTCAAGTATCAGGTCAGTATTGAAAGAAGAAACCACGCACTCACCTAATAAAACTGATTTAAAGGTCAAGGACTTGGTTTTAAACCTAAGACAGAATCCTTGAGTTTAGACCTATAATTTATAGACAAATAAGATCTAGTGAACCCAGTGATGTGAAAATAAGTCATGGCTTACACTTCCTCCTAACTAAAAGCAGGACTGGTTGACAAACCTGAGGGGCAACTGAAACTGTCAGAGGGGATAATATGTCTAAAAGTACCTGGCCCATCATCTGGCAGTTGGTCAATAGAATTACCATTGTTGTTTAGTCTCTCAGTGTCCGATTCTTTTGTGACCCCATGGACTGTTTCCTCCAGGCTCCTCTGGCCATGGGATTTCCCAGGCAAGAATACTGGAGCAAGGCCATTTCCTTCTCCAGGGGATCTTCCCAGGCCAGGGATTGAACCTGCATCTCCTGCATTGGCAGGGGGATTTTTTCCACTGAGTCACCAGGGAGGTCAATAAAGTTATTACATCCTTCTTAAATGGAATCCAGGAACTGCTAAGATCATCCACAACCATTCCAGGATAGGTATGCAAAGGAGCGATTTATATAATTCCCTCATATATCCAGAGAAATTTAACCCACAACGGACTATGAAAATGCAGCCTATATCATGCTTCATCCTGTTCTTGAGCAACATTAAGCAACTGCATCAGTTCCCTGGGGCTTCCCTGGTGGCTCAGATGGTAAAGAATCTGCCTGCAGTGCAAGAGACCTGGGTTTGATCTCTGAATCAGAAAGATCCCCTGGAGAAGGGAGTTGTTATCCACGCCAGTATTATTGCCTGGAGAATCCCATGGACAGAGGAGCCTGACAGGCTACCATTCATGGGGTTGCAGAGTCGGACACGACTGAGTGACTAACATTTCCACTTTTTTCCCTCTAAAAATATATTTTCCTTTTATTTACCAACATACTGTTGGAGAAATTAAAACAGACTTTAATATTATTAATCCAAGGAACTGATTTTAACAATACCAATTGTAGGTGACACTTAAGATATTTCATTTGAGAAATTCTCTCTACTCCATTTCTCTTCTAGAACTACAGGTTATAGGAAGTAAGTAAAATAAGGACACCTTAAGTCAAAGTTCTACAAGAGAAACCCTGGTGTCACAGGACTGAATCATGGTGCAAGAGGCAATCTGCACACCCGTTTTCTGTACTGAATTTCAAATGTTTGGTACAAAGAAATATCCAGCCAACATCATCCAGCTCCACATGAACTGTCAGTAAGGTAAAGCTAAAAGGTTTCTACCATCGATTTTTTTTTTTTTTTTTTTTACCATTTAAACTTCATGTCTCATAGTTTACATTCAATATATAAACATCTGAATATCACTCTTGTATTATGTGTATATTTGAATAACTCCTTATATTGACATACTTTTCAAGAAAATTTTCTTTAGAAATCTGAACAAGATGTCTAAGAATGCGAAACTGGTTTTTAGTAAACCAAGTTGAACTTAAAAGTGATGCTGGGAAGAAAAGAACAACAAAATGTTTCCTAGTGGTTATGTATGATTGTTTTATTAGGTCTGATAAGACTAAACAGTCCAAAGATTTGACAGTCCTGACACCTGGCATATGAAAGATGGAATTCCTGAATGGAAATTATTTTTATTGAACTTCTCTGAAGAGTTTTGGCTGGAAAGATATATCTTTCTCAAAGCCAGTACATTCTCGGCTCTCCTTCAACTGGCTGAAAAACGAGGTACTGAATTCTTTGCTTAATGGGAAATCTACTGCTGTTTTAATACATATTTTTTGGAACTTTTTTTTCAAAAAAATTCTGTCATCACTTTTCCTTTGTAGAAATAAATATGACACCATATGGGAAAAAATGTTAAAGCTCCATCTGTATAGAATAATGCTCTGAATTTAAAGATGAACCAGTGCTAACCTCCATTTAATGATTAGAAAATACTGTAAACAAATACCCATGGAAGTTTATATGCTTCATGGTTGCTATGCACAACACCAAGATAATACTGCTACTCTGTACTTGGCTGTGTTTAGGTAAAATCAGAGGTGTTTATAATATGAATAATAAGATATTTTTATGCGGCTACATTATTTACCTTACTGGTTTTACTTTGTGATGCACAACAGACCCGTTATTGTACTTCAGCTCAGATATTTATATACAGTACAATTCAAAGAACTGATTCTCATTCTTCTACCTACTGCTTAAAAAATGAAGGACAGCAAACCAAATAAAGAGAGGTCATAAATCACCAGAGTACAGATGTTGAAAAGAGAAAGTGCTTTTTTGGTCTGTCAATGTATCACAGGAATTTTTAAGTTATGAAATCCATAAAGAATAGTTTCATGACTGAAAACAAAAAAAGGAAGACACGGATTAATTGAACAAAGAAATAGAGGATTCTTTAGAGCTGATTCAGAGCCAGAGGAGGAAGTTATCTGTTTTGAAAGGTCTAAGATGCGAAAGAATTTTGTGACTTGGATACCAACTCCTCTTAGCCCAAAGCTAAGTTAATATGGCATTCCTAATTAGGGTAGGGAGCCAAGGCTGATTCCTATACATTTGCCTCTTTAACCTATTAGACTATGTTCCATATCAGTCTAATGTGTTAGTAGGAGGTGCACAGGGATTGAGTCCAAAAACATGAGTCAAGTGAAACTCTATCTCAGACAAGATTAACATCTCACATCAGAACACCTCAGATGGCAGAGAACCTCCTTCCTTCTGAGATACCCATTTTATATTTGATCCAAACATGATCTTCCTTTACCTTTTGCTCATTTTCCTCTGGTACCTAGGGAAATATCTATCTCCTGTTGCACATGGTAGTTTCAAACATGTGAAGACACTACTGAAGTTCCCCAGTTTACGTGTCTAATTGAATATGATTCTCCCAAGAAAATATTCTCAGCTCTGTCATTTCTAAAATGTTAACATAGTGGTATTATGTTTCTCTTAATTACACATGATTATATGAGTTACTGTTCACTCCAATACATTTAAAACTGTCACTCAGCACATCCCAAACACATTCCTGTTGTTGTAGAGAACTTATTTTCTGCTCACAGGTAATATATCACACCTTGTACCACATTTATAATGACCCATTTCTTCCTCCCACATTGCCAGTTTGATTCATCAATTGAATTACTTCCGTACCATTAATGAGCTCTCACTGCATTTATACATGCACACACACACAGAGAAATTTTATGACAACCTAAAGCAATGAGGCCTAAAAAATACTTTTTAATTGAACTAAATGAATGTTCACTGTATTTGAGGGAGATAAGTGGTATTGTTACTTATTCAATTGGCAGTTTAAATGTTTGCCTTTTCCTTGCAATAACTTATGTATAAGACAGCAAAGCAATACCTTCATCTATAGTTGAGTTCCTTCTCCACATGGGCTTTTTCACTTATCTGATGACTCAAATAATTGACATCATTGTCATTTTTTACATACTTCTCTATTCCAATACTTGGTTCTATTTCAAGTTTCTGTTACGGTGCAAGTATCAACTCTGGGATCCCAGTCAAGTATTTCAGATTGGTCCTTGTCTTTTTCTTTTGTTAGCTGAAAGATAAATGGCTCCTCTTTTGAGATTCCTCATTGCATTCTTTATATTTCTCAACTGAGAACTGCACACAACTGAGACTCAGGTACACTCATCATTTGACAAAAACAAAAGAAAGAAGAGGAAAGAAAACTTTGAGATGAATGATGTTAGCTCTCACCTGTCACAGTATCTGTGAGAATGAACACAGATTGTTAATTATTGGTTTTGTTATACTTATCCTCCCTAAAAGTTTTAAATTTCCTGTTGAATGTTCATGGTATGTTCAAGGAATGTTTCAATAGCACTAAAGATGTATCACTCATTGCAAAGATTATCAGAGCTTTCAAATGCAGTGGATATTTGGAGAACAAAAATTTTAAATGTATACACATATACACAGCTATCTTTACTTTGGGGAAATTATATATAATAGGCATGTATTATTTCTCATTAGTTACTGATCTGTGTAGTTATGTGAAACTCTTGCTTTCATTTTTGATTCATATAGTGGGATCAGTTGATGAGAAAAATATGACTGGTCTTTACATCTTATTTACTTACTCCAATATAAGAATAGATTTAAAAACCAAATTAAACTGAGGGGAAATTATATATTTTTGGTGGCTCAGATGGTAAAGAATCTGCCTTCAATGTGGGAGACTCAGTTTGACCCCTAGATCAGAAAGATCCCCTGGAGAAGGGAATGGCTACACACTTCAGTAACGCTGGAAAAGGTCAGTTTTCATTTCAATCCCAAAGAAAGGCAATGCCAAAGAATGCTCAAATTACCGCACAATTGCACTCATCTCACACACTAGCAAAGTAATGCTCAAAATTCTCCAAGCCAGGTTTCAACAGTACATGAACCATGAACTTCCAGATGTTCAAGCTGGATTTAGAAAAGGCAGAGGAACCAGAGATCAAGTTGCCAACATCCACTGAATCATAGAAAAAGCAAGAGAGTTCCAGAAAAACATCTACTTCTGCTTTACTAACTATGCCAAAGCCTTTGACTGTGTGGATCACAATAAACTGTAGAAAATTCTGAAAGAGATGGGCATACCAGACCACCTGACAAGCCTCGTGAGAAATGTGTATGCAGGTCAAGAAGAAAGAGTTAGAAGTGGACATGGAACAACTGACTGGTTCCAAGTTGGGAAAGGAGTACGTCAAGGCTGTATATTGTCACCCTGCTTATTTAACTTATACGCAGAGTACATCATGCAAAATGCTGAGTTGTATGAAGCACAAGCTGGAATCAAGATTGCCAGGAGAAATATCAATAACCTCAGATCTGCAGATGACACCATCCTTATGGCAGAAAGTAAAGAGGAACTAAAAAGCCTCTTGATGAAAGTGAAAGAGGACAGTGAAAAAGCTGGCTTAAAACTCAATATTCAGAAAATGAAGATCATGGCATCCAGTCCCATCACTTCATGGGAAATAGATGGGGAAACAATGGAAAGAGTGACAGCCTTTATTTTGGGGGGCTCCAAAGTTACTGCAGATGGTGACTGCAGCCATGAAATTAAACGATGCTCCTTGGAAGAAAAGCTATGATAAAACTAGACAGCATATCAAAAAGCAGAGACATTATTTTACCAACAAAGGTCCATCTAGTCCAACCTATGGTTTTTCTAGTAGTCATGCATCGATGTGAGAGTTGGACTATAAAGAAAACTGAGCACTGAAGAATTGATGCTTTTGAACTGTCATGTTGGAGGAGACTCTTGAGAGTCCCTTGGACTGCAAGGAGATCAAACCAGTCCATCTTGAAGGAAATCAGTCCTGAATATTTATTGGAAGGACTGATGTTGAAGGTGTAACTCCAATACTTTGGTCACCTGATGTGAAGAACTGATTCATTTGAAAAGACTCTGATGCTGGGAAAGATTGAAAGTAGGAGAAGGGGATGACAGAGGATGAGATGGTTGGATTGCATCATGGACTCAGTGGACATGTATTTGACCAAGCTCCGGGAGCTGGTGATGGACAGGGAAGCCTGGTGTGCTGCAGTCCATGGGGTTGCAAAACATTAGACATGATTGATCAACTGAACTGAACAGACAGGTGAGGGTCCCTGAAGAGGCTATGCAAGTGCCTCACAAGAGAAAGTCAAGTTTAACCATGGACCAAGGCCAGGAGTAACAACTTCCTGGGGCTCACATGGTAAAGAATCTGCGTGCAACGCAGGAGACCCAGGTTCGATCCCTAGGTCAGGAAGATCTCCTGGAGAAGGAATGATAACCTACTTTAGTATTCTTGCCTGGAGAATCCCATGGACAGAGGAACCTGGCAATTTTCAGTCCTGGGATCACTAAGAGTGGATGCCACTGAGCAATAAACACTTTCACTTTCAAAACCAGGAGTTCAGTTGACTTCAAATATCAGTTGGTCTTGCAATCCCTTTGCAGGCTCCAGCCTCAAGCTCATATAGGCTAGAGAATATGTTAATATATAATCAAGTTAAGAGTTTAATTAGAATCTTGGTCTGGACATGCTAATAACTGAAACAAGACAGTGTTTGAGACCAATTACATAAACAGCATAAAATGCAGGGACTTCTATTTCATCTGGGTTTTCATTCAAGAATAGGGAAGAATTCTACCATTGCATAATACTTAATGCAGCTGCAGGAAACAAATATATAGTTTCATTTTTACAGTTACAGTGCCTGATTCTTGTTACTCTGGAGGGAGAAGTAGGACCTCAGAAGACACTAGCTTCTGGACATCCCTAGGAGACCAGATGGTGGACTTTGAAGCTGTAAATTTAGGCAAAATGCCCTCTCTCCAGCCTAGTGAGAAACCACTGAGCTCTCATCCTCAGGGGACCAGTCCCACAAGATCAATTATGCACTGACAAATAGAAAATGAAATCCCCCCCCAAAAAAACCGGAGGACTTCTTTAAATGTTCTGGATTTTATATAATTTGGGGGACCTGATAATCTGCAATATAAGAATTTTTTTACCTGTGACTCAGAGTCAAATTTATCTTGATTTAGAAATGTGTCTATTTGATACCTAAATGTTGTTTAGGTTGTTTTATTAAAAAAAATCATAATACTTGCTTCATTCCAAAAAGTTTGTGGAATAAAAGGAAATGCATGGTAGTAGTTGAATCAGATCATGAATTGGGTGAAAAGGCCATTGGAAGGGCATCTATCAGTCGTGGGTGAGTACTGAATTGATAACTTCTACAGACAATTCACAAACAGCCTGGAGTTTCTGTGCATTGATATTATGTCTGCAGCACCTACGACCTATTTTGCTGTCTGCCATGTAGCTATATACAGCATGAATACTCTAAGAACATTTTGGAAATCTTCTAAACTTGCTTCCTTTTCCTTCCAAGTTCTCTGTATTTTGTTTTATTTTTTAAACCTTAATAGGTAGGAGTTTTATGCCTCAAGAAATACAGTGCAATTTTATGGCTCCTCCTGATGAGTGGATTTTTCAGCAACCATATGGTGTGGCTGGCTTTGACTCTAATAACATTCCGAGTCTGTGAAGCAGCTTGTTCATTCCAATCTTTCTTAAGCCTTGCTATATTGACTGCAGTCTTTGATAAGCCAAGTTGTTGAGTTTTCGGTCTCTTCCAGAAGGTTTAAATAAGAAAGTTTGCAAGTAAGCTTTGGTTGAGCTTTATTTTGCAAAACTTACTTTTTTCTATGCCAATAGGCATGATACATTTATGGCTTAACTTTCATTTTCTTTTTGATTATTCCAGAAAATATTTGCTTCTCAAGCTTTTACACATGAAGTATGTGTCTCTCAAGATAATCACCCTTCTCAATTTATATATAACAGAATATTTTCTTTCTGTCATAGTTTCAGAGTTTACACTTACTGAAATTCTTTGAAATGTGCTAATTTTGCAATTATTTCAGCATTTAAAGAAGTAAAATATTCCATAGTATCATGAGTTGGTTTTCTAAAGAAGAACTCTATTTTTTTCCATACAATGAACATTTAAGATCTAATATATGCCTACCACAGTACCTTCCATGAAGAAATTAATGTCTAGAATCAGATACTACTACTATTGGTAGTGATAAAAATAATAAATATAGGTAACATTTGTTGTGTGGTTCCTACTTACCAGGCAGCCACTGTAACTTTTACATGTTGGATATGAATTAAATCTCAGGCATTCATAAATGGATAGTATATGCATTTCTTTTAACATTAAAGGAAAATGAGACACGGACAAATTAATTCTTTTGCCTTTCACAGATTACAAACGTCATACAGATGGTACACCATGAATCCAAATTTAGGCAGCTCTATTCTCTTGAATTGTCTTGCCTTTCTAGATGAGAGATGGGAATGATTAAAATATTTCTGGTGAGAGGACGTTCAGCTCATGAAAGGTATAGGAGTCTTATAAACAAAACAGGGGTTTTTCTTGGGCATTATATTGAGGGGATTTAAGTGAGGCACTAACATAATTAGATACAAATTCATAAAACTCTGTGGTGAATAGTCAAGTATTATTCCTAATTATTCCTAAGTTTCTGATTTGTGTTGCTGGGTGAATGGAGGGAGGGAGGGGGAGAGAGAGAGAGTGAGAGAGAGAGAGAGAGAGAGAGTGTGTGTGTGTGTGTGTGTGTGTGTGTGTAGTGAAAGAAAGTGGAGAGGTTAAACTGGAGTCTGGAAATGTAGAATTTGACACTCACATAGAGATTGGCACTGAAGGTACGGATGTTATTTATTCCAAGGAACTGAACGGGGTTATCTTTGAACATCATAAAATGTGGAGAGAAAAGAGCCAACAACTCAGTAAAACACCAACGATTAGAGGAGTCCCAGAAGACAAGGAGTCAGTACAGTTGCCAGACGGTGATTCTGAACAGTGGTGAGAACACAAATCTAGCTGGTGTCAGAAGAGCCAAGAAAGGGCATTTCAGGAGACAGGACAAGTGTCATATATTCTTAGGAAAGGCTTAGTAATTTGAAGATTGAAAAAGATTCTGTCGGGATATATTAACAATGAGATTGTTGGCAATCCTGGTATGAGTAATTTCAGTGGAATGATGGGCTCCACAAAGGAAGCTGAAATTGATGGGAAAAATCTGGAAGGTGAAGAAACAGAAATAGTAAATGTAACACCTTTTCAAGAGGCTCATCTGTGAAGGGCAGGGGCAAAAATAAGTGTTCTCCTAAAAAAATTAGGGCTGATCAGCAGTCAGTTCAGTCACTCAGTCGTGTCTGACTCTTTGTGACCCCATGAATCGCAGCATGCCAGGCCTCCCTGTCCATCACCAACTCCCAGAGTCCACCCAATCCCACATCCATTGAGTTGATGACGCCATCCAGACATCTCATCCACTGTTGTCCCCTTCTCCTCCTGCCGTCAATCTTTCCCAGCATCAGGGTCTTTTCAAATGAGTCAGCTCTTTGCATCAGGTGGCCAAAGTATTGGAGTTTCAGCTTCAGCATCAGTTCTTCCAATGAGCACCCAGGACTGATCTCCTTGAGGATGGACTGGTTGGATCTCCTTGCAGTCCAGGGGACTCTCAAGAGTCTTCTCCAATACCACAGTTCAAAAGCATCAAATTTTCGATCCTCAGCTTTCTTCACAGTCTAACTCTTACATCCATACATGACCACTGGAAAAACCACAGCCTTGATTAGACGGACCTTTGTTGGCAAAATAATGTCTCTGCTTTTTAATATGCTATCTAGGTTGGTCATAACTTTCCTTCCAAGGAGTAAGCGTCTTTTAATTTCATGGCTACAATCACCATCTGCAGTGATTTTGGAGCCCAGAAAAATAAAGTCAGCCATTGTTTCCCCATCTATCTGCCATGAAGCAATGGGACGGGATGCCATGATCTTCATTTTCTGAATGTTGAGCTTTAAGCCAACTTTTTCATTCTCCATTTTAACTTTCATCAAGAGGCTTTTTAGTTCCTCTTCAACACCTCTTTAACATAACAGTGGTGTCATCTGCATATCTGAGGTTATTCATATTTCTCCCAGCAATCTTGATTCCAGCTTGTGCTCTGTCTCTTATACACATCTAGATGTGTATAAGAGACAGGTGCTAAGTTGCTTCAGTTGGGTCTGACTCTTTGAGACCCCATGGACTGTAGCCCACCAGGCTTCTCTGTCCATGGGATTCTCCAGGCAAGAATACTGGAGAGGATTGCCATGCCCTTCTGCAGAGGATTTTCCCAATGCAGGGATCAAACCTGAGTCTCCTGCATTGCAGATGGATTCTTTACCCTGTGCCACCGGGGAAGCCTAGTAGAGGGCAGACCATAGAATCTGGATGATAATGATAGAAATAAAGTGCTAAAATAAGCATTAGAACTTATTGAGGGTTTGCTGTATGCTCAGGCACTGTAATAAGTGCTTTACATAAATTAAGTAAATAAATAAATAAGCTTTACATAAATAAAGTATCATGAAATATTCTCAATAACTCCCTAAAATAGGTGCTATTATGAGCACTATTTAGTAATTAGGAAACTGACCTATTGGAAGGTTAAGTGATTTGCCTACTGCTATACATAGTGGCTCAATCAGTAAAGAATCTGCCTGCAATGCAGGAGACTCAAATATGATCCCTGAGTCAGGAAGATCTCCTGTAGAAGAGAGGGCTACCCACTCCAGTATTCTTGCCTGGGGGATTCCATGGACAGAAAAGCCTGGCGGGCTATAGTCCTTGGCTTGCAAAGAGTCAGATACTACGGAGCGACTAACACACAGACAGTTGCTTCCTGACCTGCATACAGATTTCTCAAGAGGCAGGTCAGGTGGTCTGGTATTCCCATCTCTTTCAGAATTTTCCACAGTTTATTGTGATCCACACAGTCAAAGGCTTTGGCATAGTCAATAAAGCAGGCATAAGTAAATAAAATTGGCATAAATCAATAAAAAAATAGGGCTGATAACCGTCAACAAAAAATACTCCTAATGATCTGGCACTAAAAAGGTAGACACAGATATAAGCATCGGTGTTTATATTTTGTAAATGGATGTAGTGTCAAGAACTTCAGATCCTCTCCAATGATACAGCAAGGTTGAGAGAAGGGGGAGGTGTTTAGGCAGATTAGAAAAGGCTGAATTAGCTATTTGTGGGAAAAAAGAAAGGAGCTGATTTAGGGGAAACTAAAAGGATGAGTAAACAGTGGTGAGGAACAAGGAGAGGCTCATGGCATGACCTAGGAGCTGGTCCTATTTTCTCCTGAAGAATGTAGCATCCTGCACAAGGTAGACAGATACATTCCTTCATGCTTGGGGTTCTTCTAGAAACTAAAGAATTCATTAGTGTAAGGTGAATATATTACTAATAGAGGACTTTAAAAACACAGTTCATGTTATCCAGTTTGATTAGTGGTAGAAAGAACTATTTAATAAGTACCAATTATGTACCACACATAAGGGGATACAGCAGTGGACAAAACAGTTATATATGTGTCCTGCTCTCAATCATGTTAGTAGTTGATATAGAAATAAATGAATACTCATAAATGTATAGTTACTACCAATAGTATTAATTGCTCTGAAAGAAAGCTGAGATATGTGGTGAAAGGCTGAGGGTGGAATGTTTTAGATCAGACATCCTGGAAACATTCAGGGTGGTGGCTTCACAGAGAAGACCCACTGTGGCGTGCTCTCAGGACACTTGTGGAGACACTGATGAAGCAGGATCGGGTTGAGGGAGAGGCTGGGCCACAGTGAGGCTGCACCTGAGCTCTCAGTGGACCCTACGGAAGTCTAGCTGCTGGGACAGTCCTTCACAGCCATTCCAAATAAGGGAAGGAAACAGCTTTGCATCTTCATGGGCACTGGCTGCAGACTGCCTCCCTGGAATAATCCATCACTGAGGGGAAGGTGCTCCCTGCGGCTACTGAAGAAATTCACAGTGAAGGGTCTACCAGTGAGCTCTTAGCAGTCTGTTTTTCCAGCAGCTGGGGTTGGTGCATCAGCCCTAAAGGGGGCATCTGAGGGAATCATCATGTAATGATTATAGTCTACTACCAAGTGGTATGGGCTTCCCTGATGGGTCAATCAGCAAAGAGTCTGCCTGCAGTATAGGAGACCCAGGTTTGATCACTGGGTTGGGAAAATCTTCTGGAGAAGCAACTGGGAACCCACTCTACTATTCTTGCCTGGGAAATCCCACAGAGGAGCTTGGCAGGCTACAATTCCTGGGATCATAAGAGTTGGACACAACTTAGTGACTAAACCACCACCATGACCAAGTGGTATAGATCCACCTGTATCTTCCAACTAGTTGTCCATCTCTGGAAACAACTCCTTCAGGGCTCTTATTGACCTTTCCTGGGAAACTTACAAAAGCCATGGGATGAACCACTGCTGCCTCATGTGATCACTTCGTAGTAACTAATACTCATCACCCTGCTCCACCACACATTCCAGGTTTTCCTTATTCTCAGCTAACCTCCTTGCTTGCTAGGTGGTTTTCTTGGTAGAGTGAATGAGATCTTTGTCCCTGAAGGATCCGAGTCCCTACTTAGCATGCTCTTCTCAGACAATGGCTGCTATGCTTGTTCATTATTATTAAAACTGGTCATGGAAGCAGAGACATACCTCAGTGAGTCACTTGAGCACAACACATGTTTAGTCCCATTTTGCAGATGATCAGGGTAGGCATCTTGCCAAGATACCTGTTGGGATGGTGATTCCCTGTTTTTCCTGATTTTCCCTTGGTGTGAGGAGTATGAAGTTACTGGAGGGTTGAAAGTTGAGTGGGGCTCTTACTGTGTCCTTGATAAGACAGGAAGCTCAAACTTTCCTAGTGGGTTCTTGGGAGTGATAGTAACTGGGGCTATTGATACTTCCAACTCTTTGGTTCCTAGTCTCAAGTGTTTGAGACCTTGAAGACAAACCAACGTATAAAGTTCCTTCACTCAAGGTATATACCGTGTTCTGGAGGATGGCACCCTTCTTTCTCTGTTACAAGCTGAACTGTGTTGTTTTTCAGTTGCTAAGTCATGTCCGACTTTCTGCAACTTTATGGACTTCAGCACGCTAGGTTTCCCTGTCTTTCACTATCTCCTGGAGTTTGCTCAAACTCATGTTCATTGAGCTGATTATGCCATCCAACCATCTCATCCTCTGTCACCCCCTTCTCCTCCTGCCCTCAATATTTCCCAGCATCAGGGTCTTTTCCAAGGAGCTGGCTGTTCACATCAGGTGGCCAAAGTATCGCAGCTTCAGCACCAGTCCTTTCAGTGAACATTCAGGGTTGATTACCTTTAGGACTGACTTCCCAAATTCCTATTTTGAAGTCATGAACCCTCGTATCATATAATATGACTATATTTGGAGAGAGGAGCTTTAAAGAGATGATTAAGGTAAAAAGAGGCCTATCCAACTTGGTGTCCTTATTAAAAGAGGAAATTAAAAGAGTAACACTAAGGCTGTGCTTGGGCAGAGGGATTAACTATGTGAAAACGTATCAAGAGGGCTGCCATCTGCAAGCTGGGGAAGAGGCCTCAGGGGAAACCAAATCTGCCTTTATCTTTGACCTCTAGCCTCTAGAACTGAGAGAAAACAAATGTCTGTTGTTTAAGCCACTTAGCCTGTGGCATTTTTTATGACCACAGAGACAAGGAAATCAGTCCTAAATGTTCATTGGAAGGACTGATGCTGAAGCTCCAATACTTTGGCCACCTGATGCGGAGTCAACTCAATGGAAAAGACTCTGATGCTGGGAAAGATGAGGCAGGAGAGAAGGGAGCGACAAGAGGATGAGATGGTTGGATGGCACCATCAACTCAATGGATGTGAGTGTGAGCAAACTCTAGGAGATAGTGAAGGACGTGCTGCAGTTCATGGGGTTGCAAAGAATCAGACATGACCTAGCAACTCAGCAACAAAGCAAATTAATACACTCTCAGACCAAACTGATGCATATGTGGTCTGATCCATTCTACCATTCAGCAGGTCAGTAACTTCTGGGTGGTTTATATATTATAGGCTCAGTGGATCCCATGGTTGTGTGCCCACTGCCATATCTTGGTCGCTAATACAGTTAGTCCCTTTGTTCAAGGCATAGACATGCAGGATGCTGTGCCAGTAGATAAAACATTTTTTCTGTATGTTTTCAGATAGAAAGGACGGCCAAGTCTTTGTGGGTAGGAAAGGCAAATGTATAATCAGTGTATGAATTTTACTCACTCATCTTTCTAGCTTGGAGATGTCAAGTACAATTAACTCTCCACAAAGTGGTTGGCTCGTTTTCTTTAGGGTTGGCATCATATCAGAGGTTCAGTAAAGGCATCTATTTTAGCCAGTTAAACATACAGCAGGGGCAGTATCTAGAACTGCCTTACAGTGATTGCCTGCATATAACCTCCCTCTCTGCCACCATAGCATCTCTATTATGCTCCCCTTGCCCCAGTACTGGGCTGACCAATGACAGCAACTGGCTGTCTTTCAGTTTTAGTCATTGCATGCATGCTAAATTGCTTCAGTCATGTCTAACTCTTTGCAACACTATGGATTACAGCCTGCCAGGCTCCTCTGTCCATGTGGTTCTCCAAGCAAGAATACTGGAGTGGGTTACCATGTCCTCATCCAGGGGATCTTACCAACCCAGGGGTTCAACCTGCATCTCTCATGTCTCCTGCATTGGCAGGCAGGATCTTTACCACTACCCACACTGGGAAGGTATTATTTCTACCTTTTTACTTAGTCTCTCTTCTCAGGTTCATGCTCTCTAGTGGGCATTAACATGCTGTACAAATAAATTCAGACTGTATTTTCTGCCATATATCCAGCATCTTCCCTCAATTAGTTTACACTGTAAAACCAAGACATACCCTTTTTGGATGCCTATTTAGTCAACAGTAATACTTTGGCCACCTGATGCAAAGAACTGACTCATTGGAAAAGATCTTGATGCTGGGAAAGATTGAAGGCAGGAAGAGAAGGAGATGACAAAGGACAAGATGGTTGGACGGCATCACCAACTCAATGGACTTGAGTTTGGGTAGACTCCGGGAGTTGGTGATGGACAGGGAGGCCTGGCACGCTGCAGTCCATGGGGTCATACAGTCACTGAATGACTGAGCTGAACTGAATATTGTGTTTGGGCTTCCCTGGTGGCTCAGTTGGTTAAGTATCCGCCTGCAATGTGGGAGACCTGGGTTCGATCCCTGGGTTGGGAAGATCCCCTCAAGAAGGGAACGGCTACCCACTCCAGTATCCTGGCCTGGAGAATTCCATGGACTGTATAGTCCATGGGGTCACAAAGAGTCGGACACGACTGAACGACTTTCACTTGTTTCACGAAAACTGTTTCGTTAGCATTCTCCATACCTCTCCCACAGTAGCCCTGGCTACAATCTCACTGTGCTCCTTACTGTGTAGAGTACATTCACCATTGCTTCTAACAGTTAAGTGCAGCCACCTCATTCTAGCATCCTGTCATCACCAGCACCATCATGAAGCCCAAACAGGAGCAGAATGTTCTATCATCAGCTACTGCCTACAGAAGAAATCCTTCACTGAACTTCCCACTGATGCTGCTGCCCCTCTCACCGGGCATTTCTAACTGCTTTGGTAAATGGAATGCTCCCTTGGCCCTCCGCTGGAACCTATTCCAGTCTAGGGGAGTACATCTACTCTAGAAAGTTTATCTGGAGCCTTTTAAACCCTTACTCCACTACCAGCTACAGCATTTCTGACATTTATACTTTACAAAAAGAATCTGCCGGCAATGCAGGAGACCCGAGTTCAATCCCTGAATCAGAAAGATACCCTGGAGAAGGAAATGGCAACTCCAATATTTTTGCCTGGAGAATTCCATGGACAGAGAAGTCTGGTGGGCGATAGTCCATGGGGTCGCAGAGGGTTGGTCATGGTTGAGAAACTAACACTTTTTAACTAAGGAAGACTATCATTTTTTACAAGTTTCAAGAGTCACCTTAGCCATGTATTAGTACTATCTCCAAGGATCCTTGTCAGACTTTTAAATCTTATTTTCTGGAAAAGTAGCCCACATCAATAACCTTTCCTGATCAGATTTATTTCTGCTTCCCTGAGTACATCTCACAATCCAGTTGCATTGTCTCCCTGCTCTTGCTGATATGTATCAGCCAGATCCTGCAGCTCCTTCAGTATCCTTCAGGATAAAATCCACCTCTTTCCCTGGCAGACCAGGCTCATTCTTGTTCAGGCTCTGCTGGGATTTGAGTTTTTTCTTTTTGATATGGTTATTGAAATGGTTGCTATGGTGGTAGGTGGGAGGAGATCACTGGGGACAGAAGCACCATCTTGCAAAGTGTCTTGAGGCATCTACATAGTCCTCAAACCAGAGGAGCCATTGAATTCTAATAAAAAGAGTATATGGTCAATTTTTCAGGTCCAGCAGGTTCAGGAGAATTGGGGCTGTGAAATTCTCAACAGCATTCATTTAGAAATCCTCATTCTGTATCTTAGGGTCCCCTCTTTTCTTATTTGGGCTCTGATCTTAGCACAGAAGACTGCTGAGTGAGAATGTAAACTCACCTACAGCTCTGTCATTTTTAGGATAGAGTCATGTACCTGATCCTCTGCTACCTCTTCCTCCCACATCATGAGATTAGGATTTCTTTAAATGCAACTGATGCCCTGCAGCCTTTACATCTTGCAATCAATTGGGGAATAATTACTCTGAGCCTAACATTTTCTTTTGACAATAAATCAAATGGAACTCATCAAGAGCCACCTCTTTCTACAGGCTTTCAGTTCAGTTCAGTTCAGTCGCTTGGTCGTGTCCAACTCTTTGCAGCCCCAGGGACTGCAGCATGCCAGGACTCCCTGTCCATCACCAACTCCCGGAGCTTACTGACTCATGTCCATTGAGTCGATGATGCCATCCAACCATCTCATCCTCTGTTGTCTCCTTCTCCTCCTGCCTTCAATCTTTCCC